>CM035439.1:1468542-1801042 GCA_020310875.1 Ceratopteris richardii | reverse complement strand
TAAAGAACAAGCACTGTAAGATCAGCCCCATCTTTGTGTACATAGAGTGTGTTTTCAATTGGACAACATGTGAAGCCAAGAGCAATCAAGTGCTTATGGATTTTGTCATACCATGCACATGGAGCTTGCTTGAGACCATACAAGGCTTTATGCAAGCGACAAACCATATGCTCTTTCCCTTTCATAGCAAATCCAGGAGGTTGTTTCACATAGACCTCTTCTTGCAAATCACCATTCAAGTAGGTTGTTTTTATGTCCAATTGATGTACTTTCCAACCTCAATGGGTAGCCAATGCAACCACGGTATGAATGGTAGTCATGCATGAAGTAGGTGCAAAAGTTTCCTCATAGTCAATGCCATTGCGCATATCCTTTGGCAACCAATCTAGCTTTGTAGCAATCAATGCTACCATCATACTTTCTCTTAATATTGTAAACCCACTTTGTACCAATGGCATTCTTTCCTTTTGGCAATTCACATAACTCACAAGTACCATTCCTATGTATGGAATCCATTTCTGATTGCATAGCACTTATCCATTGTAGATTGTCACATGCATCTTCAAAAGTAAGTGGCTCTTCATTACATGCTCTAGCAATAAGAGAATAATCCACAAAATTACTTGATGCATGATGAGAGCTTGATCTTGTTCTACCAAGTAAAGGTGCACTCAATTTGTTGTCGTGCAAAGTTTGTTTCAGCCACTTTGGCATAGTTTGTGCACTCTTGATAGACATGTGTTCATTATGTAATATATCATCAACATGTACATCATGTGTGGGCTGGATTTCATGCTCATTTTCAACCATATTTTGATGCAAATGTTCAGCCATATGTGGCTGGAAATTTCCAGTAGTTTTGTCAATTTTTGCTTGAAAATTTTCAGCCATGTTTGGCTGGAAATTCTTTGCATTTTCACCACTATTTTGCTAGAATTTTTCAGCCCTTTGAATCTCAGTTGGTTGGTCCACATGGCCATAGTCAAGTGCACCATTTTGGAACAAAGGCATGAGTGTATTGAACACATATTGTGAGCTAACTATTGTCTATATTTTGCATTCAAGTAGAGGGAAACTGAATTTTCAACAAATACCACATCTCGACTCATAATAACTATGTTTGTCAATGGATGGTACATTTTTGTTGAGGTGTATATGGCACCATACATTGGTGTGAAATACCTCTTTCATGAAGAAAAGCATTAAACTCATGTGACATGTATTCACAACCATGATCCGTGCGTAGAGTCAAAAACTTTTGTGAAGAAAATTTTTCAGCCATGGCTAAAAAATGCTTTGAAGAAAGAAAATACCTCATTCTTTGCTTCCATAGGATGCACCCATGTATGGCAAGTGGCATCATCAATGAAGGCAACAAAATATACATGCTTCCCAAAAGATGGAGTCTTGACAGAACCACATACATCACTATGAATAAACAACAATTTTCTTGTGGTGTGTGTATGACTATATTTTGGAAAAGAAGCACGATGCATTTTTCCAAGAATGCAACCTTCACATGTATGCTTTTCAATGAACTCGAGTGTTGGAAAAACAATAATCATGTATTTCTTTTGCAAGTAAAGCAAACTATTGAAGTTCAAGTGATCAAAATGAGATGCCAAAGATCCATTTTCAGCCATGGAAGAAGTATGAGCAACCAAGGCATTTGAGGCAGCCCTCTTGTATGTATCCATGCGATACAAACCATTACATAATGTACTGGCCATCACTATAATATCATCATTGCTGAAATCACGAACCATACACTTATCATCAACAAAGTGTACATGAAGTCTAGCTTTGGTAATCAACGGAACTGAAATTAAGTTCTTCTTGATATCGGTCATATATAATGAATTTTTTAAGATAATCACACCTCCATTTGAAGCCGTAAGCTCAATTTCTCCTACTCCAATGATAGGATAAGAGGCATTGTTTGCACACACCACATGTCCTCCTTTGGGTGCATCTTTCAAAGATGCAAAAAAACTTTTGCATGAAGTTATGTGCTTTGAAGCACCATTATCAAAGAACCAATCCGAATCAGCCTCACTCACAACCATACATTTAGAATGCAAGGATGCATCATAATGACATGTAAAAACACATGCCCAAAAATCTTGAGCCATGTTAGCTTCATCATTCTTTGCATTTGATGAATTTTTAGCAATAGACATGCCGAATTCCTTATTCTTTTCATTGCGCTTAGCAAGCTTTCTACACTCATCAATACTATGACTAGCCTTTCGACAATATTTGCATCTCTTCTTCTTTTGCAAATCAGCATCATTAGAGGAATGAGTGGAAGAGGAAGGTTGAGGATTTGGTTTTGATGAACCCAAAGTTGAACCATACTTGCTTTTCCCTTTTTGTGAGATAGAAAGTGCTTGTGTTCCCTCAATCAAACCACTCCTATTCACTCTAGATTTCTCTTCTTGCAAAAGAAGAGACACAACCTCATCAAATGCATACATGTTAGGATTCCCTTTTGCAACCAAACGGAGTGTATTAGCAAAGCTTTGAGAAGATTCTAGTAATCCTTTCAACAATGTAGAGATGAGTGATGCATCCGGAACAATCTCATCTATATTTGCCAATTGCTCTTTCAAGTCCTTGATGTGTGTCACATACACATCCACCAACTCATTTTCAGCCATACATACATCCTCAAGTTGCTTCCTCAAGTATGCAACACGTGCTTCATTACACACAGCATACAAAGATGCAAGAGGGTCCCATGCCTGCCTTGATACATGACCGAATGTGTGGAACTAAATGACGCTTCACAGAAAGCGCAATCAATGCATGAGCTTGAGAATATTTTCCATCCCATCTAAGCTGCTCTTGTGTAGGTGGAAACCACTGTACTTGAAGAAGAAGCTCCATCTGTGGCAGTAGACTATGAAGTAGAAGCATCTAGGGGTCTTCGATCTACATCTTCCACTATGTTCCAAAGTTGTTTTGCAACAAGAACATGCTTCATCATGTAAGAACACATTAGATATTTGGTCCCATCAAGTTTATCTTTAGCTTGAAGCATGTCAAACAAGTCATTGCTGCCCGCCATTTCACTAAAGAACAAGAATGTGACAAAATCTTTACTTCAACAAAAGCTGAAATGAGTGTTGAAATTTCAGCTCACAAATCGACACTCTGATGGCAATTTTGATTGCACGAATGGTTTTGAAATGGGGGTAAAACCCTAGGCCACCTGATGGAAATGTTTCTTGGCTGCTGAAATCCACTGTTCTATGCTCCGAAGGCGATTTGTACTCTTAAAAGTGTGCGCATACCGCGATGCAAAAAATCAAAACTTGAGAAGGAATTGAACCTACTCTGATACGACTATTGGGTGTGTGTAGAAGTGCGAGACACACACGAGAAGCACACACAAAGAGCACAAACACAGCAAGACACATAAAGAAGGCGATGGTTGGAATAGCTCTCTCTATTGACGATGAACTGAAATGAAGTAAGAGCTGAATAATATCCCTAAGTACAAAGTACCACCACATATGAGTGTATCAAGTATGCGGTAACATGGGGAAAAAATCGATAGCCTACACTAGAGTAAAGAGTGCCCATGTATAGGGAAAAGGTTCACATCAAAGCTGCTCGAGGAACACATAAGTGTAACATATCACTGAGTACACACAATGCACATGATGCAAACATATCAAATTGAATACGTGCTACATTTGATCAAGAAAAGATTGCTATTGAATAAAGATGACTCATATGTAATGACAATGGATTCAAACAGTGATTAGATGCACGTAACAATGCTAAAGATTTTGAAAATGTTGAGGCATTGGATATTATGAAGGATGCAAGTTTCACACTGAAACAAAGGAGAATATATCAACCAAATGACATTAAATTCATAGTGATAAGAGAGGTTGATGCCATCCATCATTGATGAGATCTCTGTGCTGACAAGAATGGCATTTGGCATGGTTGTTCCGCAAATTATCAATATAACATATGGATCCATGTTAGACCCTTTTGCAAACAAGATGGTCTTATTTTTTGGAGATCAATCTCAATTGAAACCATTATGCAATCATGCTATACTACTATGTCAAAATCGTTTGGCAACTAACTCAATCCACTTTAGGCATGCGACGTTTCATCACATGACATTTACCATTCTCGAAATTCATACAAATCATTAGGTGTAGACCACCAACATCATCAAAGAAAGAGGAAATACTCTCAAAGTGCATTTTACATAAGAATACCGTCTTCAAATTTATCAACAAACAAACAAGAATAACTTCCACTCGCACACGCACATGCACATACATGCATACATGCATACATACATACATACATACATACATAAATCCATACATATGTACATAAATGCTTACTTGCCTATGTACCTATATATATTCATACATACAACATTCCTACGTATATATATATATATATATGTGTGTGTGTGTGTGTATACATGGACACATACACATATACATACATACATACATACATACATGCATGCATGCACACATATATACATACATACAAGCATACATACATACATACATACATACATACATACAAGCATACATACATACATACATACATGTGTATGTATGTACATACATATATACATACATACTTACTTACTTGCATACATGCATACTTACATGTATACATGTATACTTGCCTATATATATATGTGTGTGTGTGTGTGTGTGTGTGTCTATATATATATATACATATATATATATATATATATATATATATATATATATATATATATATATATATATATATATATATATATATATATATTATTGATGTATGAAACATCACAAGAAATGAATTAATGTGACACTAGACAACCGCTATGGTCACCATTAACTCAATGCTTCTCCAAACTTTGAGAAATAATAGCCAAAGTGAGAACTTTACTTCTTCAGAAATTTTTAGTCAGTGAAATACATATGTTCACTATTTTGCTTATTTCTATTAGGAAAAATATTATTTTGCCAAGATCTTCTGATAATGAAAGTAGAAGAGAAGAGCTTTCCAATAAGCTATTATGTGCTAAAAACTTTGCACTACACCAAGTTATGGCCTTCACAAGATGACTATGTATGACTGCCAAAATAAGAAATGTTGCCTGTTTTAGTAAAAGCATCTATTCATTTTTGAAAATTTTCAGCTTAACATTGACCTGCAGCAAGAATGATGCCAAACATCGAATTGGTGTGTTTTCGGCCACCTTTTCAACACCTAAAATAGCCCCTTGAACACATATATGAAGAAAAACACTTTTATGATGGAATTTGATGCTAGGCATTGACTGTACGCTAAAACTTGATGCCAAGCATCGAGTTGCTCCACAAAGCTCATGTTTTTAAGAAGTTTCAACAATAGGTAAAAACTTAGAGAATACAACAAGGACTTATCATCGCAAACTCGATGCCAGACATTGAGTTGCTTGGGAAACTTGAACTTTTGAGATCATTATGCAGTAAGCAAAGTATGAAGATGGAGGAGAGAGTCTCATACACAAAAAATTAATTAGTTCTTCTCATAGCTATGAAAAACTCAGAAATTTACAGGTACTTTCTTACTCAGAGAAGCTTGACTATACTCAGTCATACTCTCTCTCTCTCTCTCTCTTTTTCTTTTTTCTTTTCTCTTTTTTTTTCTCTCTTTGTCTATTGATACAAACTAGTTTATATAGATTTTCTCAATCTTGTGACTTTTGAAAATTCTAGAACTAAAGTTAAATCTAACTTTACAAATATGGTACATGTGTGAAATTGTCCCTTCACATAGGCATGTGCTTTTCTTCTTAGACTTTGACCTTCAACTTTATTGCCAATTTGTGATTGATTCTTCAACATCTCCCCCTCAATCACTAATTGATATTCTCTATTTCTTCATATCATCTTCTTTTCTTTTTACTCATGCCATGCTTTTGAATCTACTGATCTTCACACCATCCAAGCTCTTTGTCATTATATCTGATATCTAATCCTTTGTAGAAATGTACTCCACTTCAATTTCTTTCTCCATTACCTTTTGTCTCAAGAAATGATATTGTATCTCTATATGTTTTGTTCTTGCATGAAATACTGGATTTGTTGCAAGATAAAGTGAACTCATGTTATCTGTCCAAGCTTTTGAATAATGTCTACATCCATCTGACCTCCTTAGCTGCTTCTACAAGTCCTTTGTACTCAGCTTCAGTTGATGATAATGCTATTGTATGTTGTTTCTTTGAACACCAAGTTACAAGCTTATCAACAATGTATATCATGTAGCCATGAGTTGATCTATCATCTTGATTACCTGCCCAGTCTGAGTCACTATAGGCTCTCAACTTCAAATCTGAAGTAAAAGGATAATATAATCCTTCCTTTATGGTTCCTTTGATATATGTGAGAACTCTTTGACCTATAGTCCAATGTGGATCCTTTGGACAATGCATGAATTGTGACAGAACCCCCACTACATAATTAAGATCAGGTCTTGTTAGTTTAGCATAAATCAAACTACACACAAGAGATTTATACTTCCTCATATCTTTGTATTCGATACCATCATATTTACTGAGCTTGTGATTGACTTCAAGTGGCATTGAAGCTTCTCTACAATTTTCCATACCAAACTTCTTCAACAAGTTCAGAAGGTACCTTTCTTGTGTTGCATATATGCCATGATCTGTATAAGTGACTTCCATTCCAAGAAAATATGATAACTTTACTAGGTCACTGATCTTGAATTATTTCTCAAGTAATCTTGTTACCTCCTTAATTCCTTCATATGAAGTACCTGTGATTATATTGTCATCCATATAAATACAAATGTAGATTGTACCTTCCTCTGTTCTTTTGATAAGTAGACTTGGATCTACTTTTGAACTTTGATATCTAAGATCATTGAGATACTTCACCAATCTATAGTTCCATGCTCTTGGAGCTTGCTTCAATCCATAGAGTACTCTTCTCAATCTGCAGACAAAATTTGAATACCGAGAATTTATAAACCCTTGAGGTTGTTCCATGTATACCTCATCTGATACGTATCCATTCAAGAATGCATTCTTTATATCAAGAATTGACTCAGAGTCCATCCTTTTGAAGATGTAATAGCAATGATTGTCCTTATAGTTGACATCTTAGCTACATGACCGAATGTCTCATGATAATCTATGCCATAAGTTTGTGCATAGCCTTTCACCACCAATCTAGCTTTGTATCTGGCTATACTTCCATCTGCAAGCTTTTTCACTTTATAAGCCCATTTATTTCCAATTATCTTCTTACCATTTGGTTTAGAAACAAGTTCGCAAATCTTTTTCTCCTCTAGTGCATTGAATTCTTCCTTCATTGCTTCTTCCCATTGCTTCTTACCTTTTGCTTCATCATAGTTCTGAGGTTCTTCATCACCTTTGACCATATATGTTGGTGCATGAAAATCATCAATTGAAGGCTTATAAAGGAATGAAGTCAAATTTGGAAGTTTGAAGGAAGGACATAATCAGAAACTCAAAGCTATGTACACATATGTACATTAGTTCAGATATAGTTAACTCACACTTATGATTAGTCATAAGTTTGTATATATTTGACTATAAATATATTGGAAATGTCGGGACATGGAGCCCTAAGACATAGAGAAGAGAGTATTAGATGAGTTAGGAGGTACATTGTAAAAACCATCCATCAGATGTATGAAATATAGAGAAAAGTGAAAGTTTAGAGATGGCGCGTCGATCTTCTCTCCCATTCTCCTTCTGTGTTTAATCTTTTGTGAAATCCTTCTGCACGTATCTAAGTCCATAGCTAATCCACCTATGGCTAGAATTTGAGAGTCTAATTGTCATCAGGTTAAGAGAATTCTGTATAGGAACATTCATATGTAATGATGTTCTGAGAGTCGACAAAACTGGCGCAGATTTCATGTTCAAAGAAATGAACATTGCTCAGTGTGTGGTGTAAAGTTTTACACAAGTGAGGGCTTAAAATTTAAGTTGGAAGATAAGCCATCCATGGCTAAAAGATCTTGATCAAACGGGTTCGACATTGGGAGAACTATAGCTAAGAAGTTGCAAGTGTCAAAGTCGCCATTGCAGAGAAGCTGTTACAGACATAGGTAAAATGTTTCACACATTTCTCAGTGTGTACTCAATCATTTTGAGAAATTTAACTTGGTAAAGTTGCGCAATCTCAAGGCAAAGTATAGTACAAAGTTTTATAAAAAACTTTATAGGATTGATTAGTCAATGAGTGATTAATCTGCAGCAGACTTTTCTGAGAAATTGAATTTTTCAGAATAATCAATTTCTTGATAAATTGATGAATGATCTCTAACTTTGGTGGAGTCTAAAGTTGATCTTGATATAGAGGTGATCTAAATTCAAGATTAACTTGTTCTTTTGGAGATTAACACTCTCCATCAATATATACATAGTTCTTCTGAGTTATGTAAGAAGTATAATAAGAATACCTTTTTGGTTGCCTTCTTGTCTTACTTGACCTCCTTGGTTCACATTCTTCATGTGTGTCTGGATACACCTCTTCATCAAATATAGGAGCTTCTTCATTTCTTCTTGTTAATCCACTTATGGATGTATTTGCTTGCATATACTCTTCATCTCCATTCACCTGCACACCTGATTTTCCTTTTTCACATCATCTTACCTCTTCTTCAAATTCTTCAACTATATGACTTTGATCAGTGTACCAACTTTTCTGTTCATCAAATGTAACATCTCTAGAAATAAGAAATTGTTTGGTTAGAGGATTCCACAACCTATAACTCATCTGCTTTTCATCATAACCAATGAACACATATTTTCCTGTCTTTGGTTCAAGTTTATGTCTAAGTTGTGATGGCATATAAGCATATGCAATTGATCCAAACACTTTACAATGATCTAGTGTTGGTTTCTTACCCCACCAAGCTTCATATGGAGTCATTACATTTAGATTTGTACATGGTAATCTATTCACAAGATATGTAGCTATATTTACAACCTCAGCCCAAAGATAATTTGGACAATTCTTCTCCTTCAGCATAGCTCTAGCAAACTCAACCAAAGTCCTATTTCTTCTTTCTACTACACCATTTTGTTGTGGTGTATACCTGCTGGTTATTTCTGTCTTAATACCTGCATTCCAAAGATAATCATTGAACTCTTGGGAGAAGTATTTGCCCCCTAGACCTCAATCTCTTAAGCTTTTGACCTGTGGCTCTCTCTGCATATGCATGAAAATGCTTGAAAGCTCCAAACACTTTTGATCTTTCTTTCAAAACATATATAGTTATCCATCTTGTAGCATCATCAATGAAAAGAACATAATACCTTGAGCCACTGATTGATCCTTCTTTTGTTAGTCCCCATACATCCGTATGAATGAGCTCTATTACTCCATCATGTTTGAATCCTCTCTTCTGAAATGTTCACCTGTGTGCTTTTCCCATATGACATGCTTCACATTTATAAATCATTTGTTGACTTTAAAAATTTGTTAATCCTAGTATAGACTGATTTGCAATCATAGCTTTAATTCCTCTTTCATTCGAATGACCTAATACTTTATGCCAGAGATCAAGTTCTGTAATCACTCCTTCACCATGTGTGAGCAAAGCTTGACCACTATTCCCTTGAACTCTTAAAGTAAAGAGTCTACCTTCTTTCTTACCATAAACAATCTGATTATATCCATTCTCTAGATCTTCAACAAATACTCCTTCATTTGTAAACTTGACTTGAAAACCTTTTTCAATTATCTGTCCCACACTAATCAAGTTTTTAGGTATTATGGGAACATATGAAACATTGCTTAGCAAATCTGCTCCACTCTTGCATTTCACTTTTCCAATTGAATGTACACTATGTTTGTATTATCACCTATTTGAACTGTATGACTAGAAATGTCTTTTTCCAATTCAGATATCAATTCTATGTTCCTTGACAAATGATTAGAACATCTAGAGCCAATGTAAATTACCTTTATATCTTCTTTATCTGATGTGCTAATTGAATTCATCATCAATGATGTATGACTTTCATTTTGTGTGTCATTCACATAATTGTAGTAGGTGGTGTTGTAGGATTGATTTTGTCCCCAACTTCTTCCTCCACCTCTACCATAGCCTCCTCTTTGATTTTGTCTACCTCGCTAAGAATAACTTTGATATCTTCCACCTTTGCCTCTGCTATTGTTAATTTGATTTTGATTTGATCCTTGTTGATTATGCCAACAGTCATGAGCCAAATGATTACTCAATCCACAGATTCAGAAAGCCTTCTTATTGTTATTCTGATTACCTCTTCCTCCTCCAAAACCTCTTGCTCTTCCTCTACCAGTGCTTCTACCTCTTGCATAATAAACTTGAGAACTCGATTCCTCTTCATCCTTTGCTTTAACTTTATCTCCTTTCTTCTAGTTCTTCATGTATATTTCAAAACTTTTTCCTTTGTCTCCATCTCCCTTCAAGTCTTGCTCAAATGTGAGCATCAAACCAAGAAATTGATTCAAATCTAGAACATAATGATTCAAAAAAAGTTATGTTGACAAGACAAAAGGTTTCCACCTTTCATCTCCTCTGAAATCTACAAGCAATTGAGCAATCAATCTGTGATCTTCAATATCTTCATCTATGGATCCAAGACAATCTGCTAGATCCTTCATCTTAGGGACATAATCACTAATACTTTGACTTGGCTTCTTCTTGAATGTAGTAAACTCTCACCATAGACTTGCTTTTCTTGATTTGGTAGTACTTTTGGAATAATATTCCAATGCATTCCATATATCTTCAGCTGATTCCAATCCTCTGATGTGTTGTAGCAAATGATGTGAAATTGTATTATAGATGTAAGCCTTTGCACTTGCATCCTTCTTGTGCCAATGCTTTAAAGCATCCAGTTCCTCGTTCTTTGGTCGGCTTTCATCTTCAAATAATGGCTTCTCTTCTTCACATGTTATGTACACCATGAGATCCTTACTCATAAATAAGGCTTCCATTCTCATTACCCATGCAGGATAATTATCTCTGTCCAGTTTGTCAATGGAGATATGATTTGCCATAATTCTTTGCTTCTACTTTGATCCTATGAGTTTAAAGGATAAAGAATAGTACCTTTTGGAGTTCTTTGTGTGTAGATATACTTTTGAAGTAATATTTTGATGACTTGTGTCTTTGAATGCTTCAACTTTCAGACTTTAATGAAAACTTTCCAAAACTTCTCATACCTTTGATGCCTTCTGCTTTCTAGAACCTTTCTGCTCTGATACCACTTACTGATGTATGAAACATCACAAGAAATGAATTAATATGACACTAGAAAACCTAATAAAAGCCAAATTGAGAACTTTACTTCTTCAAAAAATTTTAGTCATTGAAATAACATACCTTCACTCTTTTTCTTATTTCTCTTAGCACAAATACTATTTTGTGAAGATCTTCTGGTGGATGAAAGTAGAAGAGAAGTTATTTCCAAGAAGCTATTGGTTGCTAAAAAGTTTCCACTATACACAAAGTTATGGCCTTCACAAGATGATTATGTATGACTGCCAAAATAGGAAATGTTGCTTGTTTTAGTAAAAGCGCGTGTCCATTATTGAAAATTTTCAGCTTAGCATCAACTTGCAATAAGACTTTGATGCCAAGCATCAAATTGGTGTGTTTTTGGCCACTTTTTCAGCACCTACCCCCTTGAACACAGATATGAAGAAAAACACTTTTATGATGGAACTCAATGCTAGGCATTGACGTTATGCTGAAACTCGATGCCAGGCATCGAGTTGCTCCATAAAGCTCATGTTTTTAAGAAGATTCAACAATAGGTAAAAACTCAGAGAATAAAACAAGGACTTATCAGCACAAACTCGATGTCAAACATCGAGTTGCTTGGGAAACTTGAACTTTTGAGATCATTATATAGTAGGCAAAGTATGAAGATGGAGGAGAGAGTCTCATACACAGAACTTTAATTAGTTCTTCTCATAGCTATGAAAAACTCAAAAATTTACAGGTGCTTTCTAACTTAGAGAAGCCCGACTATACTCAATCATAGAAAATCTCTCTTTCTCTCTCTCTCTCTCTTTCTTTTTTCTTTTCTCTTTTTTTTTTCTCTCTCTCTCTCTCTGTCTATTGATACAAACCAGTTTATATCGATTTTCTCAATCTCATGACTTTTGAAAATTCTATAACTAAAGTTAAGTCTAACTTTAGAAATATGGTACATGTGTGAAATTGTCCCTTCACACATGCATGTGCTTTTCTTCTTAGACTTTGACCTTCAACTTTATGTCCAATTTGTGATTGATTCTTCAACACACACACACACACACACACACACACACACACACACACATATATATATATATATATATATATATATATATATATATATATATATATATATATATATATATATATATATATATATACACACACACACACACACACATACATATATACATATACATACATACATACATACATGCATACATACATACATACATACATACATATGTTTTGATACACACATATGCACTTGTTGGAGTTCAAGGATTGCAAAAGCATACAAAAAAATGAAAGGATAAGGAAGAAGCTTGGAGCATAAGACACATAGTGTATTGCTAAATGAAATGATGATAAGATAAGTGCCTTGAAAGTCCTATGTGTGTTCACACACATCATTATCGAAATATATCAATAAACTATTGATATATTTTGGTAGTGATGTGTGTGAACACGCTAGGACCACCGAGACACTTTTTTCCCTCTTTAGGAGGTTTTTTCCCCTAGCTTGTATATACGCCTATTTCCCTAATGGGGTACTTATCTTTGTACATTCTAGTGGTAATAGATTTAGTATTGTGTGTTGTGCTCCAAGCTTCTTCTTCTTCCTTGTGATGTTTGCTTGCTTCCATAGACATCTAACTCCAACAATTGGTATCAGAGTAGGCTGTCGCTTCATCTAGGGCATTGTTGACACTCCTCCGATCACAGTCTTAGAATCGCACAAAATTTGGTGTGCATGCTCAGGGTGATTAGTAGATCAAAACAACTTTGTTGTGCTTCCGAAATCGCAATCTGAGCTCGTTTTGTCCTTTGAATGCACTATCACAATGCTTGTGTAGGCTATTTTGTGTTTTTGTGCCAAAGATATATACAAGTTTTGGCTCGCTAGTATAAGCATCTTGAAGTGTGCTATAGATCTAGCAGAACTCATTTGGGTAGTTCTGTTCAAATTTTCTAGATACAACCATTTTTTCGCATCAAGCTATTTTAGTTAGTGGCCATGGTTGAAAGCAGTGACGTATTTCGTATGTTGGCGGTTGAGGATAAGTTGGATGGTACTAATTATCCATTGTGTGCTTATATGATGCATCATGTATTGGTCGCAAAAGGAGTGTGGAATATTGTGCAGGGTGTTGAAAAATGTCCTATTACACCTATGAATATAGGTACTGCAAATATAGGTATTGAACGTGATGTAGATGGTGTCAAAGATGGTGATATTCTATAGGTTTCTATTCATGTTGTTGTTCCTATTGCACCTACTACAGAGCAAATTTGTTGGGATGGCAGAGATGCTTAGGCGCATGCTTTGATAGCTTTTTCTGTCAAACGTGCCATTATTCCTCACATTCACTCTTGCAAAACAACTAAGGGATGCTTGGGATACACTTACCACATTGTACCACGCTAGGAATGAGGCTCATGTTGCTTACCTTTGAAAATAATTGGAGAGTGAGTACATGAATGAAGGTGATTCTATGGATAGTTTTCTAACAAAGATCAAGGATTTGAAGGAACAATTGATTTCTGCTGATGAAGTCCTTCCTGAGAGTTCACTTATGTGGACTATTCTAAGTCGTGTTCTTGATTCATACCGAAGTTTTTCTTCTACTCTTCATTTGATGATGAAAGGCAATCTAAATGCCTTAACATTTGAAGAGTTAGTTTTTGTTTTGTTGGAGGAAGATCAATCTAGAAAGAACAGGTCCATTATGCGTGTTGCAGATCAAGCTTTCCTCGCTAGTTAGAAGGGCAAAGGAAAATGGAGCTCTTCTACTAGTAAGCAAAAATCTACCAATTTTGCCCAATCGAAGAAGGAAGGCAAAGATGAGAAGAAAATAAAAAAAGCAGAAATTGTTTTGCAAATATTGTAAAGCAAATGATCATGTCATTAAGATTTGTCCAAAACTGACTACTAAAGAGGCAAAGAAGAAAGAGGCCAGAATGGTTGCTATGACACTCCTATGTCCACTTGTGGCTTCTGCTTCATGCTTGGTAGCTCATGTATATCTTGGTTAAGCAAGAAGAAGCCTAATGTGGCCACTTCCAGTTGTGAGGCTAAATATAGGATAGCTTTCACAGCGATTGTTGAGCATGTGTGGCTCAGATGCCTTATGGCTAATTTGGGTGTTGGAGAGTCTTCTGCCACCACCATCTTCACTAATAGTCAGAGCGCACTGGCAGTTGCGAGGAACCCTATGTTCCATGCTCGCCCTAAGCACATTGAGGTGCATTATCATAATGCCAGGGAGAGGTTCTTTGCTGGAGAGATAAGCTTGGCATATGTGCCCATGTAGAAAACATTGCAGAACTTTTCACGAAGGCTTTGCCTAAGGAGAAGTTTGAAGCTTTCCCAAAGCTTTGGGATTACTTCCTTTTGTGGATTGATTCCACATAACTTGGAACTTTCTTATACATGAGTGCCAACTCCTTGTTCACCGCATCACTCCCAAGGGGGATTTGTTGATATATTTTGGTAGTGATGTGTGTTAACACACTAGGACCACTAGGGTACTTTTTTTCCTCGTTAGGAGGTTTTTTTCCCTGGCTTTGTACATTCTAGTGGTAATACATTTAGTATTGTGTGTTGTGCCCAAAGCTTCTTCTTCTTCCTTGTGTTGTTCGCGTGCTTTCGAAGATATCTAACTCCAACATAAACTCCCCTTGGGAGTGATGTTGTTAACAAAGGAGCTAGCACTCATGTATAAGGAAGTACCAAGCTATGTGGAATGAAATCAATTCACAAAAGGAAGTAACCCCAAAGCTTTGTGAAAAGCTTCAAACTTCTCCCTAGGCACAACCTTTGTGAAAAGGTCTACAACATCATCCTATTTGTGCACATATGCTAAGTTGATCTCTTTGGCAGAGAGTCTCTCCTTGACATAATGATGTGTGTTCATGGGACACAGGATTCCTCGCAACTACCAATGTGCTTTGACTGTTAGTAAACATGACAGTGGTAGAAGATGGATCAACAGGAAAATCAACCAAAAAGCATTTGGGCCACACACATTGAATAGTAGTTGTGAAAGTTGCCCTATACTCAACCTCACAATGAGTGGCCATAGTAGGATGCTTCTTAATCAACCAAGATATGCATGAGCTACAAAGCATGAAGTAAAACCAAGTCGTAGACACATGAGTATCATAGCAACCAACTTAATCTAAGTCATAAAAAACATGGAATCTGGTAGTAATGATCCCATTGGGATAAAACAATCCAAGTAGTCGAGTACCCCTCAAGTAGCGAAATATGTGCTTAACCACTTGTCAATGGTTGACATCTAGGTTGTGCATAAAGCTCCTCATATGAGAGGCCACAAATTGAATATCAGGCCAATTATGCATAAGTGAATAAAACATCAAACAACATGATGATGGAGAAGAACATCAAGGGTATCTCAATCATCATGAAGACTCAACCATTAAGTTGTCTCCATGAGAGTGATGATAGGTTTGCAATATTCAAGGCCAAAATGCTGCAACAATGTGTCAAAACATAATTTTTTTTGGCAAAATGTTATTCTCCCATCAACTTGCATAAATTTGTTTCCCAAATAATGATGCAAACACCCCAAATCTTACGTCTCAAAATAAGCATGCAAATCAACTTTAATTTCATGACTATGTTTCTCATTAGGACAAGTGAGCAACATATCATCAACATACATAACAAAGATCAAAAGTACATCTTTTGCATACTTAACATGTAAGGTGGTCTTTGTTGGATTGTTCTCCAATACATGTGCTAGCAAGTAGGTATGCATCTTTTCATGCCAAGCATGTGGTGCTTGTTTCATTCCATACAATCCCTTTTTCAGCATGCATATTTTGCATTCATGCCCGTTCTGGACAAAACCACAAGGCTAAAAAACATAAATTTCTTCATGTAAATCACCATTCAAAAATGTAGTTCTAATGAACCAAATGTATATTCCAATCATGATGAGTTACAAGGGCAGAAATGCTATGAACAATTGTCATTTGGCATGTGGAAGCAAAGGTCTCATCAAAATCAATGCCCTTTTGTTGTATTCCAACACCCTACACAATATTCCATAAGCCTTTTGCCATCAATACATGATGCATCATGTATGCCCAAATTGTGTACTAGACAAGATAAGTAGCTCCTTAGGGTTATTGGCACATACAAGCCGGGGAAGAAAACCTCCTAAAGAGGGAAGCAATTATGCTCGCATTCCTAAGTGTGTTCACACACACAACACTACCAAAATATATGAATAACACATACCACATACACACACATTCATAGGTATCTCATGAGATTTGATAGGTCACATACATACATGCATACACACGTACATACCAATTACCCCATTTGTGCATTTAATTTCCTTCATAAGACTAATTTACCTAACTAATAAATTAATACATGCCTTACATAGATTAGTATAAACATTTGGATCAATTAGTTTTTGATAAAATGAGAATTATCTTTACAAGTGAGCACCTTCGCAACTGAAAAGCCATAGATGCTATTTAGTCACAAGCCATGGCTGAAAGCAATGATGTATTCTATATGTTGGCTGTTGAGGATAAGTTGGATGGTACTAATTACCCATTGTGGGAATATATGATGTGTCATCTATTGGTAGCAAAAGGGTTGTGGACTACTATGCAAGGGGTTGAAAAATGCCTTATTACATCTGCAAATACGGTTATTAAAGGTGATGTAGATGGTGTTGAAGATGATGATCTTCAAATTCCTATTTTTGTTGTGGTTCCTATCGCGCCTATTGTAGAGCAACATCATCTGGATGGCAGAGGTCCTCAAGCATATGTATTGATTGCTTTGACTATCAAACGTGCCATTATCCCTCACATTTTCTCTTGCAAAACAACAATGGATGCTTGGGATACACTTAATTCTATACCATGTAAGAAATGAGGCTCGTGTTTCTTACTTCCAAAAACAGTTGGAGAGTGAGCATATGAATGAAGGAGATTCTATGGAAGATTTTTTTAGAAAGGCCAAATATTCAAAGGAGCAGTTGATTTCTATTGATGAAGTCTTGCCAGATAGTTCCCTTGTGGAGATTGTTCTTAATGTTCTTCTAGATTCATATCAAATTTTTGCTTCTACTCTTCAGTTGATGATGAAAGGCAATCCAAATGCCTTAATATTTTAGGAGTTAGTCTCAATTTGTTTGTAGGAAGATCAATCCAGGTAGAAGAGGTCGATCATGCATGTTGTAGATCAGGATTTCTCAGCTAGTCAGAAGGGCAAAGGAAAATGGATCCCATGTACTAAAGAAGGAAGAAAAAGAAAAAAAATAAAAAATAGTTTTGCAAATAATGGAAGGGAAAGGATCATATCATAAATATTTGTCCAAAACTAGCTTCAAAGGGGGCAAAGAAAAAAGAGGTTGGAATGGTTATTGCAGAGGGCTCTACACCTAAAATAGAGGAGCTTGGCCCTACAAGGAATATTGTCACATGCTAACAAGTCCTCTTATCCTGTAACGGGAGTTGGTAAATTCTTTCAAATTTTTAGATGTTTTACATGTTCGAGGGATCAAGAAAAATATGTTGTGAGTCTCAACATTAGCCAAGATTGGCTTGGCTGTCGAATTTGTTTTTGATAGATGTATAGTTCATGATCTCCCAAATGGAAATGTTGTTATTTCTAATGGTATTTTTAGGTCATGGGTTGGTCATGTGTTGTATAAGCTCATAGACTATGCGAAATCTGTGAATGAATTAACATGCACAATTCAATATTCTTAGGCTATCTTAGAAGCAAAGCCTTGGCATGCACACTTTCTTCATCTGAATTTTGTTAGTCTTCTATGCCTAGATGAATTTAAAATGGTGTCCTCTCTACCCAAACTTGAGGCACCTTGTAAGCATGCCTGTGGAGGCTATACTTTGGGCACAGTGCAACATTCCTCCTTCTCAAAAGATGGTTTAGTTCGAGCTACTCATAAATTGCAACTTGTTCATAGTGATATTTGTGGTTTTATGCAGACACCTTCCTTTGGGATCAACCTTAAAATCAGCAATATGCCTCTCATGAGCACCAGTGAGCAGCATGTCATCAACATTAACCACAATGATTAGAAGTACATCATTAGCACGCTTAACATATAAGGTGCTTTCAGTTGGACTGTTCTCAAAACCATGTGCAATCAGATAGCATGTATCTTTTCATACCAAGCACGTGGTGCTTGATTTAAACCATATAATGCCTTCTTTAACCTGCACGCCTGGTTCTCATGCCCTTTCTGCACAAAGCCATGGAGCTAAAAAACATACACTTCTTCATGCAAGTCACCATTCAAAAATGTTTTTTTGATATCCAAATGATGTACATTCCAACCATGATGAGCTGCAAGTGCACAGATGCTACGGGCAATAGTCATTCGGCAAGGCATTGTATATAGATTTGGGACTTGTGAGTTCCAAACCTCACATATTTGGAGATAATGTAAGTTCCATTCATCGAGCAACAAATCCTATTTTCCATGCGAGAACCAAAGACATAGAGGTTCATTACCACTTCATCAGGGAGAAGCTCATGGCAAAGGAGATTGAAATTTCTTTTGTTCCTACTAAAAAGCAAGTAGCAGATATGATGATGAAGGTACTTGATGGAATAAAGCTTTGTACATTCAAAGCTATGGCAGGTATTCAATGTATTAGAGAATGAAGACTCAAGCATACTTTAGCTTGAGGGGGAGCTGTTGGAGCATCAAGCTTACACTATGATTGAGGCGGATTTGATCTACATCAAAAGCTATCATTTGGATTATGTCAAAAGAATATCCATTGGAGAGCTCTTTTACCTTTGCTCATTTATTGTATTTTTTTTGAGAGATTTTTGATGGTTCATTTATTGTTGTAAAAGCCTAGATCTTTACACATGTAAAAGTAGAAAAAGACAGCCCAAATTCCACGAATTTGAGGTGGTTGAGTTGCAATAAAATTAATCAATCAATCACATAAAAGTAGATCAAACTAGATCTTCACTTTTCCTAGATTTTAGGAAAGTGAATTGATTCCCTCCAACAACCATTCCCACCTTCATTTGAATTCAAAATCCACTTGTAGAAAAAGCACTTCTATAGTCTATATAAAGACCTTAAATCACTTGTACATTATACGAAAGCAATATACATATAATTGTGGCCATCATTGTCTTGCTCCTTTATTTTTTTGCATCATCTTCTTCAACAATAGTAAGCTTGGAGAGGCTTCTGCTCTCTCTATGGAGTTTAAAATTGGATGAAATTTATCTCATTGGAAAGATATTAGTGTCTACTTTATGTTCTAACTTTTCAAAGAATTTGGTTCAGTAGATTGGGAGAAATCTCAATTCAATCTCTATGTATTCCTAAAAAATAGGAGGTACCACTGTTGAGTGTCTGATTCATTCTAATAGCATATTTTTTTAATTCCTTATACTCGTGCATTCTATACAAGGATTTTTTCTAATTGTAATCATGCTGGTTGCTATGAGCATTTGAAGTTCATTGTCTCATCCATAGATAGTAATTTTTTTGAGTTAGTGAATGTGCAAACCTATCTGTTTTGTATCGACTCTTTCTCCTTGATGCTCCAAAGTATATAGTGCATTTTATTTCACTTATCCCATGCCTATAAGGTCGATTTGAGTCTCCATAAGCTCAAGGGCTGGTCTTGTGCCGGTTAGCTAGACCAAACTTTGTCGCTTCAAAACTCACTTTTCTATCTCCTACAAGCTTCTCCAAGTTCTTTCAACTCTTTCCTTGATCTTCCATTGAAAAGTAGTTCTCTTTCTTCATCCAAACCACTTTTCTCATCACTTAAACTTCTTGTGGATTGAGGTAATCACTCATATCCTTCACCTGTATTTTCTTCTTCTCCATTTATGACCTAAAAACTTTTCTTGTCTGCATACCATGAAAGTGATTCATCGAAGTTTACATCTCGTGAAACAACCACCTTATTGGAATGAGGACTATAACATCTATATCCTCTTTGAGTATCTGTATAACAATAAATATACACTTTTTAGATTTTACATCAAGTTTTGATCTCACTTCACTAGGTACATGCACATAACATATACAACCCAATACTTTCAAATGACTTACGCTTGGTTTCTTTCCATGCAATACATCATATGGTGTCAAATGATGAACTCCTGCACTAGGTACTCTATTCATAATGTGCACACTTATGCTAACAAATTCAGCCCAAAATGAATTAGGCAAACACATATCATTTAGCATGCTTCTAGATGCTTCTACTAGGATTTTGTTTCTTTTTTTTGCAACTCCATTTTGTTGTGGAGTATACTTGCATGTAAATTCTCTTTTGATACCTGAAGGGCTTTGGTGTGCAGAACAAGAGGAGGAAGGAGGAGATGGAGGGAGAGAGAAGAGAGGGGAGACGCACGGACATGCGTGGGAGCCTCGAAACCCACATAATGATCTCTCTTGAGGCAATACTCTATATATGATGTATATATATGAATATGGGGGTAAGGTCGCATGACCCTTACTTCCCCAACAATCTCCCACTTAAGGGTCAATGTGACCATAAGTGAAAAAATATACAAAGAATGATGTAGGACTATACAATAATGTACAGGAAGAGTCCGGATCTCTACCGATACTGATCAGCCTACACCAACTGCCTCGAACAAGGTGTATCCATGCACCTCAAACTGCTCTAGACTCATATCGATAAGAGTCGAGCTTATATCTGACTGATGCAAGAGCTGATGAAGTTCTTGCAAAGCTCCCACTCGCTCTATGCCTGTGTCAATCATCAAACGACTGACAACTCCAAGTGCAAATGCTCCAATAGCAACTGCAATGTCTTGTCTCGAGCATAATAACTCGTACATCAGACTCTCGAATGCTGACGAAACATGTGCTATCCTAGCTAACCTAAGTATGCCAGCCATGCTTGTATCCAAGGCATCCAAAGCACCATCATCAAGACCAACATGTCCTGACATATCTGTGTCAACGTCTGGCATGAGCGAATCCAAGAATGACTGCATGATCATTGACTCATCAACATCTAAATCAGTCATCCTATCAACCAAGGACGTGTCTAACTGTGCATCCCAAGAGCTAATATGCTCTATCATACACGGTGTACCATGAGAGCAATCCTGCTATACCACACCAAGTGTATGATCATGCTCCACATGAGCTAACCGCACAACATCAACACCAAGATCAAATTGATGATCACACTCTAACTGAGTATCATCACAATGCTCTATATGAGCATCCACGTCATGCTCCAAAGCATCCAACTGATCATCCAAAGTCTGCTCCAAATGAGCATCTACATGATTAATAAAACCATGATCTATATAAGCATCATGAGCATCCAAAACATGCTCTATATATGCATCCATCTGAGCATCTGAATCCTGCTGTACATGTGCATCATGAATATCAATAGACCTATCTGTAGGTAGATAAAATGAGACATGACAAGTCTCACATCACACATAAGGCTGAACTCCCACTGAGACGAGACTGTCTCTCACATGAAGTACCTGCAGTGGATACCTATGCCCAATCCTAGCACCTCTAACAAGCATAAGCTGTCCCAACTGCAACTGAAAATGATGCTCACCAAGGAATGCATAACATCTGCTCTCTTGTAATTGGCTAACTAAAATCAAGCTCATAAGGAATGAAGGCACATAGCATACTTGTCTAAGAATAAGTGATGATCCACTCTAGCATAAGGCATACATCTCCTGCACCCTCAATGTCATATGTCATGCCATTAGACAACTGCACACATCCATGACTCTCACCTGAGAATCGATAAAACCACTCACGATGTGGAGTAACATGAAAAGTGGCTAATGCATAAAGCAACCAAGCCATATGCGTGCTATCTAATGAACAAGAGGAATCCTGAGATGAACCATAGGAGAAAGTGATATCACCATCACTGGCATAATCAACTTCCATATACTCTCCTAAAATCACTTCTAAAAAGAATCAAGAAGGTAATAACAAAGAATCGGTGATGATCTGAGCGTGTACTGAGTGTGCAAGGAAGAAAATTAATGAACCTTAGATCGGGCAAACATGTAGGTAAGTCAGACCGATGAAGCCTCAGATCATCAGAGGCAAGTGTAAGAACTACTGCACGATCGTGGGCTCAGCAATTGAACACTAGTTATCCCTACGAGAGCTCAGATACTAGTGATTCAGAAATGGCATTTAGCACAAAAAGACCAGAAGGAGGGTCGAATGTAGCCTATTTAGAAAAACCTGAAGGACCCTATAGAACACAACTAGAGTTTCTCCGAACCAACTGATTAGGTGCTCGCATCTATGAGGATGGTTTGCGAAGGCAAGTGGTGCAAATGCACAACCCCGATCAACCCATTGGATTGGAACATCCAGTGGTGAAATTGGAGAGAGACGCATACATAGACAAGGAAGGAACGATGTACATCTTAAGTACGCAGCCAAACAATACCAACGAGTTTGGCGTGATTCAACCAGAGACGGAAGCAAAATCTCAAGGAAAGGAACCATTAGACGAGCCTAGAACACCCAGAGGGAAATCTGTACTAACACGAGTACTAATCCCAGAATGGATCCCTCAGGATAACAGAAGCATAGAGTTGTTTGTAAATAAAGAAACGGATGAAGCCTTTTGGAGATACAAGACAAAACTACTTAGTGAGGTAGGTATCATCACTATATACGAGTTCAAGGACCCGAATACACCTGGAAAGGTTGTATACCTGGATGAGACTTCAGAAAGAGTCTTTGTGGTACCCGACCGCGCTAAAAACACATACACATGGAGAGGAGAATTGGTATTCCCTCCATCTAGAACAAACATGAATACAAGTCAACAAGGGGCAGGAACATCCTCAGCCCATGGAAATCAAAGAGAGGGAAATAAAGAGAGACCGGAAGTAAGCTTCACTCATCCCATAGGGAGAGATAGAACAACCACGAACACTAATAGAGCGGATAGACAAAGAGATCATGGAGTACCAGGTGGTAGAGATGATTTTCCTCTACCTAGACCACGTGAACACGCAAGAATATTGAGACCCACTCAATTAGTGAAATCAATGAAGAATTATTTTGATGGGACAGGAGATCCCTACGACCACGTCGCAGAATTCAAGCAAGTACTAAGAGCCGAACAAGTTGAAGACATGTTCACGCAATACAACGCATTTGGACTAACGTTAAAGAATACCGCTTTAACTTGGTTCCAACCTTTGCAACAAAGGCAATTTAGAGACATCCATCACTTTTTAGAGTCATTCATCACTGAATTCTCTAAAAGTGGGATCAGACATGACACGTCTTTGTTGATTCATAGCTTTAAACAGACCCCTCAAGAAACAGTTAGACTGGCAGGACGTAGGTTTCGACAATATGTTGAACGATGTCCAATGCAAGAGCTACCCTCACAAGCTAAGCAAGTGTCATTGTTTCTAGATGGCTTGTTGAGCTCTAAACTACGCTCCTACGTGTACCTAAAAGAACCCAGAACGCTAGAGCAATGTGTGAGAATATGCATAGACATTGAGGACAACTTGGGGGATGAGTTGGAACTCTCCAAGGTCTATAAGGACTCAGACTGTTCATCTCTAGCATCCACAAAATTGTCTAGCTCAATAGAAGACCTAGCAGAAAAAGTGGCCCAGAAACTAGGAGTTTCCAATAAACCTAGGGTGCTAACAAACAAGCGTTGTTACGCCTGTGGTGGTGACCATATGGCAAATGTGTGTCCCAATATAACACAACCCCAAGCCAACCCTAGTGGCCAATACTGTACAATTGAGAGAAGATACACGAATCATACGGCTCAAGACTGCCCGTACAACAAACAAACCGTGAGACAGAACTACCCGCAAGCGTACGCACAGCCAGGTAGGTATCAAGGCCAATACAATGCTCAACCTTATTACTATAGGCCTCCTCACAACTACCCATACCAGGCTCAACAGAGACCTCAACCTGTCTTAGCTCAGCAACCGCCTCCACCAGCGAATGTCATCTCAATCAAATATGTTGCTGCAGAAGAGAACCTAAGTAGGGCCTTAGTGCCTTCTTCACCTTTGATCACAGAGAGTGACCCACACTCAAACAGTTTTGACTCTACGCATGTCGATAGTCCACCTGCATATTACACAGAGTCACCAGAACACGTGGAGACATATAATTACGGTAGTCCACCAATGGACCTAGTTGGGAGCCCGACTATGCTAATGTGATGTACACAAACCCAAACCCACCGCCCCAATTGAGACAACAAAGACCACAGGGCCCTAGAGGACCATGCTTTAGGTGCCAAGGAGATCATTTCATAAAGGATTGTCCACACCCCCCGATAGCAAGACAATCACAGTACTATAACATCCAAGGCTTTTGTGCTGATTGTGGCAAAGAGCACATAATCAAAGATTGTCCTAAGAACCCTGTTAACGCTTCGAATGTGACACCGATCAACGTGATAGGTATTGTAAATAATGCAGATGGATCCAACCCTACATACGTGCCTATCCAAGCTATAACAAGAGCCCAGGCGCTCTTACAGAACCAAAAGCTTAATCAAGAGAAAGTAGCCGAAACCAGTGAAGTTGTAGAATCTAGCAGTAAGAAGACAAAATCTTGGAAAGATTCTAGAGAAAGAATAAAGAGAAAATGGAGTAAAAAGATAAGTGAGTTGGAAGGAAGTTTAAAGGAATCTAGAGCCAAAATCCAACAATTGACTTCACAGGAATTGAATCAAGAGAATCAAGCTCAGAAATCAGGATCAGTTTTAGCGGAACCCATAC
Source organism: Ceratopteris richardii (assembly GCA_020310875.1). Classification (NCBI taxonomy): domain Eukaryota; kingdom Viridiplantae; phylum Streptophyta; class Polypodiopsida; order Polypodiales; family Pteridaceae; genus Ceratopteris; species Ceratopteris richardii. The sequence goes on along the minus strand of CM035439.1, from coordinate 1,775,958 downwards.
CAGAGAATCTAGACATGATGTTTCGTGCATATCAGGCTAGATTAAAAGAGGGACCGCAAGTAGCTGAAATGAGCAAAAACTACCCTCGAGCTGATCTAGAAATTGAGAGAACTAAACTTTGCATGAAGATGGTAGAACTAGCACAAGCCTTGTTCGAAGCCTCTAGATATATTAATTGGAATAACATGGCAAAACCGGAATTACACTTTCAAGGACTAATGGAGAGGCTAGAATATTTGATCGAGAGCAAAGAGAAAAAGGATCAGCCTAGGAACCCTATTGTCCCAGAGACACAGGAAAGGAATGTACCATCCCTGTCTCAAGTACCTAATACAGAAAGTCAAGACAATTTGTCTTCCATACATAGGTACTCACATGAATTTTTGAGAGAAATACAAGAAGAGAAATGGAGAAAAGAACAAGGAACCCATCCTCCTATTCAAGAAATAGATGACTTGCAGGAACAATTTCCCCAAGACATCCCCTCTATATACGATGATGTAGAGAAAGAACAATTGAGTGAACACACAAGATTTGAATCTAATTCTTTACAAGAATTACCTCAGTTCACAGGACCTTGGGAAGCAAAGTCTATTAGTATGAGAGCACCCAGGATAATAGTGAGGAATGAAGAATCAGTAATCCCTAGAAACACGAAAGTGATCAAGAGTACCAAAGTACAATGTAACCTTACTATGGAGGAGTTATTGAAGGTAAAACCAGAATTGTGGAAGCATGTAGCAAATCAATTCCCCGAGCTTGCTACTACTCCCTCACCAATAGGATCACAAGATAAGGTACCAGAGATACCTGTAGAAAAGATTGGAGATGTGAGCGAAGGAGAGGAAGGTAACACTTATCTTCCGATAACCCATCAGGGCTACACCACGAAATCCATCTTAGATTCAGGAGCCGGAGTAGCCATAGCTACCACCGCTTTATGGAAACGTTGGGGTAAGCCAACATTAAGACCCACCAGGATGAAGCTACAAATGGCTGATGGACACATAGAAAAACCATTAGGCTTACTAGAAGGCATATCTCTCACCACTTGTGGTGTAGAATTTGAGCATACCTTTGCCATTTGTGACTTTGCAAAAAACCATGCTTATGAGATGATATTGGGACGACCATTCATGCGTCAGTTGCAAATTGTACAAGATTGGGGAACTAATTCTTTGTACTTGCAACATTTAGGAGTGACTACCAAAGTCAATCTTAAAGACTATTCACATAGAGATGTGCCCCCAATACAATGGAATACCATCCATAAGACACCAGTAGAAACAGAATCCGTGCACTCATTAGAATCAGATCCTTCTTGGTTGCATGAGGACACTCATTTATGGATGTGTAAAGTAGCCAAACAAGAGGAAGAAAGATTAGGAGCAAGGACCTTAGGTGCAGAACAAAATCCACGAACCCTACAAGATCGAGCCTATGCACCTGTAGTATTCCCAGACGAAGAGTTTGAACCCCATGGTTGGGTAGAAATCCTAGCAACCATGGATGTAGCCATCAATGAAGAACAATGGACACCCCACTGTGACGAGGATGGCTATGACATTTCAGTTTTCACGATAGAGCCAATCATGGGCGATGCAATTTTGGAAGAGTGTGAACCTAACACTGATGCATTTGAGGATGCAAGTGACTTTGATTTAGAATCAATTATCATGGACTCTCCATTTGCATCAGAGGAAGAATATTTCTACGAAGTAGAGACTCACCCGCAGAGACACGAGGAAATTACGAATGAGGTGAGATTAGCCACGGAAGTGACTACTAAGAGTGAAGGCAAGAAAAGAAAGAAGAAAGAAACCATGTCAGAAAAAGAAGAATCTTTGTTTGAAGTACCCGAGAACTTCAAGAAATATGAAATCGAGGATAGAAGAATCATGGTACGAATGCCTAATAGAAAGGCAAATGACGGACAAGTATATGATAACCGCGAGAAAACCAAGAAAATAATTGTAGCCATAGAAGGAGAAGAAGAAAAATGCACATACATAGGACATGATTTGACAACTGAAGAAGAAGAAGAGCTAGTTGCCCTATTACGTGAATATAGAGATGTTTTTGCATGGAGTTACAAAGATTTGAAAGGAGTAGATCCAGATATATGTTCTCATAGAATCCCTATGACTCCAGATGCAAAACCGACAAAACAGAAATCGTACACGTACAATGATAACTACGCTGCGAAGATCAAAGAGGAGATAGATCGCTTGATTGAAGGAGGATTCATTTATGAAATTGAGCATACCGAATGGGTATCTCCCATTGTGGTAGTGCCCAAGAAGAATGGAAAATTGCGTGTGTGTATTAACCTTAAAAAGGTTAATGCCGCAACGATTAGAGATAGTTATCCTCTTCCTATCACAGAACATCTATTGGAGAGAGTTGCGGGCAAGGAAGTTTACAGCTTTCTTGATGGATTTTCAGGCTATAATCAAGTAGCTATTGCTCCAGAAGACCAACAGAAGATGGCATTTGCCACTGAATGGGGCATATTTGCATTTTGCGTGATGCCATTTGGCTTAACAAATGCACCCGCCACTTTCCAGCGACTCATGTGTCATGTTTTCAAGGAATTTTTACGCAAGAGCTTGGAAGTTTATGTCGATGACATATGTGCTCATTCAAGTGTAAGATAGATGCATATCTCAGAGTTAAGGCAAATATTTGACAAATGTCGAGAATATCAGGTTTGTTTGAACTCAGAAAAGTGCGTTTTCATGGTCAGACAAGGCAAAATTCTAAGACACATTGTGTCAAAAAATGGAATCTCTACGGATAAAGAAAAGGTGAAGGTAATTGCAGATTTACCTAGACCAACTAATGTGAAGGAGGTACACACATTTATGGGCCATTGCGGATATTATAAGAGATTCATACACATGTATGCAATCATAGCCAAGCCTTTGTACTCTCTTTTAACCAATTTTGAATGGACAGATGAATGTGAAAATTCATTCAATGAACTTAAACGATGCTTGTGCTCAGCACCTATATTGACTACCCCAGACTGGAGTAAGCCATTCCATGTACATGTGGATGCATCCAACTATGCCATAGGATGCGTGTTAGCACAACCCACGAATGAAGGTAACATAGATCTCCCCATAGCTTACGCGAGCAGACAATTGAACGCAGCAGAAAGGAATTACACCATGATGGAACGAGAAGGATTAGGGATGATCTACGCAGTAAAGAAGTTTAGGCACTACTTGTTGGCCAACAAATTCAAGTTCTTTACGGATCATCAAGCCCTATTGTACTTAGTCAACAAACCATGTAACACAGGACGATTGATACGTTGGTTTCTATTACTCATGGAGTATGATTTTGAAGTCGTAGTCAGGAAAGGAAAGACACATCTTAGAGCTGACCACCTTTCAAGATTAACCTCAGGAGAAGCTCCTCAAGGAGTAACGGATGAATTACCAGATGCATACTTGTTTAACATTGAGATAGCACCAGAATGGGCTAAGCCTATAGTCCCTATTCTCACATATGGACCCAAGAATCCTAGGTTAAAGATCAAAGAGGGGGAGATTACCAAGTCTCAAAGATACCAAATAATCACAGGAAGCATATATAAACAGGATAATCAAATGATTCTTGCTTGTTGTGTAGATGAATCAGAACATGCGAATTGGTTGCAATTAGCACACATAGGTGCTTTAAAGCAACATCATTCAAAACATCGAACGTTACAGACTCTGCATAGATTAGGAGTATATTGGCCTACGATGGAAGCAGATGTCTACAGGTTGTGTGAGGAATGCCATGTTTGTTGTGAAAGACCACCAGTAGATCATGCTACATTATATCGCGTGTCTCTCACACCAGACTGGAGTGAACAATTAGTGACATACTTGAGGACGAACACATTCCCTCAAGGCATGACCTTAGCTCGACAACGTAGTCTAGAGCAGGAAGCTCAAGATTATTCACTTATTGGCGATAACCTATACAAAAGAGGACGAGATGAATATCTAAGACAATGCGTTCATGAGAGCGATTATCTGAGCATACTAGAGACTGCACACCAAGGTGTTGCAGGAGGTCATTTTGGAACCGATAGGATAATCAAAGCCATCCTCTTTGCAGGATTATGGTGGCCCACTCTTCACATGGATGCTCATACCTATGTAAAGAGATGCGATGTGTGCCAAAGAACTCAGTTTCCTACTCGTAGAGACGAAATGCCATTGAAACCCATGATGGGCGGACGTGCATTTTCTAAGTGGGGTATAGACTTTGTAGGACCCATTAACCCCCCTGCAAAAGGTACACATGCGGAATACATTATTGTTGCGACAGATTATCTTACAAAATGGGTAGAGGCAAAAGCCATGAAAAAGAATGATGCACACACAACTGCAAAATTCTTATTTGAAAATGTCTTTACAAGATATGGACTGCCTATAGAGTTAGTGAGCGATCGAGGCACTCACTTTCTAAACCAAGTCATTGAATGTCTATTACAGGATTTTATGGTGATTCACAAGAAATCCGCACCATATCATCCTCAGGCCAATGGTCAGGCTAAAAGCACTAATAAGATCCTTTGTAATGTACTGACAAAACTCGTGAACAACAAACGTTCAGATTGGGACAAACAGTTACACCACACTGTTTGGGCATATCGAGTGGCCTACAAGACCGTACTCAATGCAACTCCCTTTCAGATGGTTTTTGGTCAGAATGTTGTGCTTCCTTTGGACTTCTTGATACCGACCCTTAAGGTTGCACAAGAACATCAATGGACCGGCCATGAATTATCAGCGAGAATAATGGACTTGGAACGATTAGGAGAAACCAGGCTCAAGGCAGCAGCGGGAATATATGCAGAGAAGAAGCGACAGAAAGCGTATTTTGATGCACATGTGAAAGATAAAGGCTTAAAAGAAGGAGATTTAGTTCTAGTATATACGCTAAAGCAACACGCACATAAGTTAGAAAAGCGAGGTTATGGACCTATGATCATTAACAGACTCTCTACAAGTGGAGCAATACAGTTAGCCACTTTAGAAGGAGATATAATGCCTAATTATATTAGTGGCTGTAGAGTTAGGCTATATCAGGAACCTCTTACGGAGGATATGCTTAGACGACTTACATTGGCAAAGAAGCGTAAGGAGGAAGAAAATAGAATACGAGCGGAAGCTTAGGCAGAAGCAATAGAACACATTAAACGCATGAAGTTGAGAAGACAAGGACTAGGGAGAGAACATTATAACTATCTGGAAACAACACCCAGATATCCCATGGCTATGTGTGAGGTAAAGTCACAAACTCATCCTAGCATAGTGGACAGGAGACTATTCATTACAGTCAGGTTAGAGCACGGTAACCCTTGCCAAGAGCTCAAGGCTTTAATTGATTCAGGTGCTGCGACTAGTGCGATTAGATGGTCCCACTATAAGGATTCAGGAATAGAGATGCGGCCAATTGAGGCATACCTCACAGGCCTAGGAGGCATGGAAACCCCTTGCATGGGTGAGGTGGACCTTCCTATCCTCATTAAGGATGTGACCATGACAACAAAGCTACTAGTGTGCCATGATGACGACCTGATAGAGCCCCTAATCCTTGGCCAAGATTGGCTATACGATCACTCAGTGGATCTAAATCTTAGACAAGGCTCCTTACAGATTGGAACCTTAGAACAGAAGCGAGTGATACCGCTTGACTTCCCTAACGGCATTCCAATTGAGGTTTGTAACCCTAGACCCTCTGAAATGCACGCAACGGAAGACTGGAAGATCTTGGGTCAGACGAGTCACGTTACGTCTACACCAACCCACTCGGGCTTGGCTAGGGACAATGGTCGATCAGAAGGACGCCAGGAGATCTTCCCTGGGGCTTCCTGCAAACTAGAGAGGGTAGCTACCCAACCGCTAGGGAAGATGAACACAATCAGCGGTCAGGTGGGTTGCATCAGCGGCCAAATGAGCACTACACCCTGCGGTGCTCATCCTTCCAAACTTGCTGCAGACTGGCCTAGATTAAAGATGAAGAACGAATCACTTCCTAATGGGTAGGTCACGCAAGTGTTGGATCTCCCTTCTTTTCCAAAGCAGAGCGTCCAATGGACCTCTCAAACCCAACCTCGAAGGAGTCAACCACAACAGAGGAACCCAGACCAACGACACCACCAGACAAGGCAAGGAAAGCAGTAGTATCAACATCACAGAACAAGTGGCACTAAATAAATATGGATGCCAAAAGGACAACAACCACAGGCTATTGGCAACACTGCAGACAAGAACAGGACAAAGTTTCAAAAAAAGCAGAGTCAGCATACAAAGTCCTCTCGATCTTCTTCTACAAGCACCAATACTCGGCAGATTTGGATCGCCAAGAAATACCTTATCCATAGACCCACACCCATGCAGATTTGGGTACCCAAACAATGTATTATAGCCCAACCCTCAAGCCATGTAATATATACCCCTCAGAAACCTTTTCATCCTTCAATACCACCAAACCCGATACCACTTTTTGTACCTCAGCAGAAACATACCACCCACTCCAAGACTCTTAGGAAATGGATACCAAAACGTATCCAAACGTCTTCTTGTACCCCATTATCTAACAATTCTCCCGCCCCGTTCAAACTCCACCCTTGTACTAATTCACCCTCAACCAAACCGTGTATAAATTCATACACCCAAACCCCACATCATGCATAATAAAAGCTCATCAAGAAATGTATGCATAATTTGAAGCATGTAGGCGTCTAGAGACCTGCATTAGCTCTGCAAAAAGACCATTGCATCAATCACTTCACGACACTTGGCTACACGGGTTACACATCGGTTATGGAAAGGGATTGCGGTCTCACCTTAATGGGATCATAATTAATTTCCATACTAATGTGTTAATCTTTTGCAGCAGATCTTTTCCATTAGCTCACCAGTCATCATGCAAACCGAAGCAGGACCATCAGAAGCAGGCCCCAGCGTGGCTGCGGTGCCCCTCAATGTTTTACGCGCAGAATCCCACCCGAACGCTCCACCGCCAGAGTTCCAAGGATTTCCGGGACCCATGCCAATCGATAACCCACCTATGGGATACACAGAAAAGATACATCGTAACTCTCACTGGTTCCAAGGCCTATCAGGACCATTAGCTGATGCTGACTTCATTTTTTAAGCAAATATGACATTTGATGACCGCACATGGGGCAAGTATCAATTCTTCTCAAGAGAATTTGAAGGCCTACAGAACACCCAGGACTTAACTCATGTTTGGGCTCGAGCCGGCTTCACGGAGTATTTCAGTGATCCTCTGCCCAAACCTGACTTTTATAGGTGTTATTACTTAATCACCACTTTGCTGGCCTCTGAGAATAAGGACATCCTAGGAACCTTTGTTTTGCCTTCTTTAGTGGATGATCCACCTTACAAAAGATTTTATCTTTCAAAGGATTTAATTAGAGCGGCCATCAAGATTCATGGAACACACACCCCAACGGAGAAAGAACGGCTAATCCCAGAGCAGATGAAGCGTGGTGACGTAACTAAGTGGGAGGATATTTATGCTATAACACCTGAGCTCTCTAAGCCATTACGGATATGCATGCAGCACTTTGCTTTCCCAGCTCAGGATCGTTTTACCATGCCCCACAAGAGAATCTGGTTTGGATTATACTTAGCATGTTCTGGACCGCAAACCATTGATCTCGCCAGCTGGATCATTGATCAGCTCTATTTGGCACAGCATAGATGGGAGCGAAAGAAGGTAATCAATGGGTGTTGCGCCCTCACTAGGATCATATATATGTGCTTGGCGTATGACTTACCAATTGAGCGTGCCATGACCAATGAAGAACTGAAAGCATTCAAAGGCACCACTAGGAAGGCTAGAAAGTCTAGCAAAGGCAGAGCCGGAAAGCGGATGAGAGGTACTATTCCGTGCCTACAAGTCCCAGCATCACCCTCTCCACAACCATCTCTAGAGCCGTCACCAACAGCAGCCACTCCCACAGTACAACCTATCCGCATAAGGTTATCTAGACCAGTGGTAACGGAGGGCACCACCAGTACTCTCGCACCCCAAGCAGCCACAACCACAGAACCTATCACCACAGCAACTGAACTTCCCACCACTATCGGTGCGGAAGCTTTTTCTTTTCCAATACTGCATTTAGAACCAAGACAAGCAGAGCCACTGGACCAAACGTTTGATTTTGAGATGCTCGATGCACTCTCCAACGAGTTCCAGTTTTCAGAAGGGCAAATGTTTTCTCAAGAATTTGAAAGGCCCAGCTACCCTACCACACCTAGGGATCAGCCACAAGGACAGGTCGTGTCTAGCTCCGATGATGAAAGGACAACAACCGATGACGACGAAGGAGACGATGAAGCTAGCCAGGGAACACACGAATCCCAAGAGCAGGAACAGACAGATGGCCAAGGCCAAAAAACCGACACACATGGCGATACAAGTACCTATGAAGATGAAACTTACAAGGCAGCAACTTACACTCTAGCTATCAAGAAGCTGTATAGAACTATGGAAGAAGTTTGGGCACGCAAGAAGCTGACAGAGGAAGAGAGCCAAAAAATAATAGAACAAGAACTTGTCACAGGCGGATTCGAAGATGCATATATCAAAGGATTCAAAGAATTAGTCCAATCTGTAGGCTCCAACGAGGCACTCAGGTACTTGCAATGAAAACCACTGCCAAAGTTTGACCCCCACAGAGTACGACTACTTTCAAAGCTCGGCGAATACATTCGTGTACCAACCGGAGGACAATCTTCTGAACAAGCCAGGGAGGCACGCCTCATCCCTGAAAGCTCTTTGGCCGGAGAAACCATCTTTGTAGATTCCCCACCCCGCGCTACAATTGTTCAAACCTCAGTAGTACCGACCACCCGAACCACTCCTCTCTCACCACCCGTCCATCCAGCCTACCCTCTTCACCCTACTTCCCCCAGACCCACATCTTCATTTGCCGGTGGTGTTGCAGAAACCACCTTTACGACCACTCACCCCACAATTCCCGCGCCCATTAGCCCTAATCTACCCCTTCCCATACCCACCTTTCTATCCAACCCATTCCTTCATCAATCTTTTCCATCTTTCCCCACAACTCCAAGACCCCTTTTCCCATTCCCCCCGCCATTAACCTTCTCCCTTGTCTCACCTCCCCGACCCACTGTAACCCCTCTTTCCCCTTTCCACCAAGCTTCTCCAGCCAGCCCCCCTATAAATTACCCCTCAACCTTTGTAAATCCCATATTTACACCAGCGCGAGTACCCACAATCACACCCATATTCACGGTCACTGCACTAGATACGTCCACCGACATGGACATCTCACCACCCACTACACCATCGCTCACTTCACTCACGGCACAAACATTTTTAGGCACATCACAATTTTCAACAATCACTACATCATCCACCTTCCCATCCCCATTCCCCGTTCCCGTTGCATCCACACCAACTGCATCTTCATTTAGCACCCCGTTAATACTATCATCCACTGTAGATAATGCATTCCGACAGATGTTCATATGTATGACGCAAGTAAGAGATGAGTTCACCTCTCTTGGTGATAATTATCAGCAGCTGTAGAGGACAACCAATGACTTACAGTCGTAACTTAATTTATTGTCCATTGAGAATGCCTCTCTGAACACCCGCTACCAAGAATTACGCGAGGCTTATCACAAATTGGAACTAGAAAGTGAAGAAAAGACCAAGGAAGCCACGGCTGACCTGGACAATTTATTAACAGCCCAGACAGTCTGCAATGCAACACTAACACGAAACATGGGCTTACTACGAAGACACCTAGCAGCCGCCAAGGAAGAAAACCAGCGCTTACAGGATCAGAACCGAGAAAACTTAGAAGCAGCGCTCGACCAGCCAGACCAACCACTCAATCCTAACAGGTTCAAAGCCATTCCTTCAGACTCAATGAGAATGCTGCTAGACGATCATGTAAGATTGCCAGATGAATATGATCGCATGAACGAAGAGTTACAGAGACTCCAAGAAGATCACAAATTACTCCAGTTACGAGAACCGGCACACCAAGACGTACCAACACCTGTGGACCCCTCTTCTGACCTCCTAGAGGAACTCAACTCATTACGGGCCCAGGTATCGACCCTTGAATCAAGGATTGCAGTATACGAAGCGCCACCAAGGCCAGATTCCCCACCTGAGCTTCCAGCTGAGGAAGAAACGGTCACCATCTTGGTGGAGGAAACGTTTGAAGAAGCATACGAGCCACAACCCATCCCAGGCGGACGCGTCACGGCCGAAGGTCAGATGACGTACGAACTTCCGACCCCTGCGTGGATGAAGACTATTGAGGAACTTGGAACAACGCACTCAGCTAGAGTAGAGGCACAATTACATGCCATGGCGATGATAGAAGAAAGAATATTACAGTCTCCATTCTTTGCTCAATTGGCCCCACGACGATACATATCTGGGCACGAGCTACAATATAAACCGTATTTCATGTTAATGGCCGAATACCAGTTAGCCATTGAGAAAGATACAGGTAAGAAACCATCGCATGCAACTCAATTCGAGGTGGCGGATCTACCACCAGATGCACAAAAAGGCAGGATCTATCAACCAGAGTGGCGAAAAAATTTACTACAGCAGTATCCAGAGATGATGAGTACATGGGTAAAGGCACCTTTGCACTTGAAGTATAACCCGTGTTGGGGACCAGTGCCACGATGCCGCTCCTGGACTGCCTTTGCTATTAAGGTACAAAACAATAAGCAGTGCCAAGACTGGTTGAATTACCCCTATTTTAAGCCACCCATTGCGTTACCAACTGTTGGCTACATGATGGCTACAATTCGCCACTGGCTCCCTAGATTAAAGCATATGGATGATATAGCGGCGCATATGACTGTCAAAATCTTTGACATGATGCAAATGATTTTTAAAGTCTTCCGACGCGTCAAGGCACCCCATGTCACCACCCCGGGCTTTGAGCATGGCAATTTTGATCTGGTATATGATATGAGTACAACGCCATCGCTACGGGTTTGTTATGCCTGGCACTGCAGAATAAAGTACCTACCGGCGTGCTACAAGCAGACATTCAAAGAGATGTTCACAACCGGTTTTTGGGAATACCATTCCGAGGTATTCATAAGCAGGCCTACACATTTATTACACTTATTTGCATGTGAACGAATGGTCTATTCCACACATTATCAGCTCCCGCCACCGGAAGAACCGCAACCAATCGACTGGGAGAAACTCGAGGCAGACCTGTCCCGAGGCATTCGTATCTCCGAGCACACCCTCGCTCAAGACCTACTACAGAACTATATCCGGTAGACCTCACAACAAGGTTCTGTCAGGGACGACAAAAGCGAGAGGGAGGGGGGTGTTGGAAGCAGTCAGAGGCACAGACGACACGGAAGCATGTAACGACAAAGCAGGGAGCCAGTCGAATCGTTTTTCAAACAATTATGTTTTCAAATACTTTCCAAAAACCTCCAACATTGATTTTTATCACTATTGTAACATATGTAACATAAACCCCATTTTGTAATCCATAGCTCCATTTTGTGCAAGCTGAGGAGTCCTCCACCTTGAGGAGCTTAGGTAGAACAAGCGTATCAATTTTCGTTATTTTAAGACACCGTTTACCCCTCCAAATAGCATCTGGGACCTATTTTTTAACTATGCCGGTCACTAGATGTGAAACCGGTCAAAACTAGTCTAGAAACTATAAAAAGAGCTAGAGAGCTCATTTTTGAGGTTGGTTAAGGTTGGCTAGTGTGATCTTAGAGCTACTTTGAGCTTGTAATAGTGTTCTTGAGTAATAGAGCTAATTTCCCACCTTCCATTGTGTCTTGCTTGTCTCTTCGTAGTGTGTGTGTATGTGTGTGCATTTCTATGCTTCTCACCTTCACTCTCACTTCATCTCACATTCACGATCTTCATATCACTCCTATCTCTTCCGCGGATTGACATTAAGGAGGTGGAGCTTCTTAACGTGGTTCTCACCATTGTGCTAGAGCAACAGAAGCTCACCTCAAGTCTATCTCTACTCCTATCTCTCTGAGTTCCATGATCTTGAGATGTTCGGGCTCCTTGTTGACCATAAGATACATTGGATCATGGTTGGGTAAAAAAAAAATCACCCTTCCAAGTGTAGGCATGCCTACTATGCTCGGATACTACAAAGACCCTCTGTGAGGTATTGTCTAAGTAGGACATTTTTCCTAGGGAATTTGGATCTTTGAATTCATATATGGTAAGCATTAACACTTCATTAGGATGTTCATGTTTATACCTCCAAAAGGCCTTGTCTATCTCTCAGTTTAAGAGCGAGCCTATGCTCTTATTGTCTTGGGGAACCCACTCTGGAGTGATCACTCTAGTTAGGACATATTTTCCTCAAGGAGTTCTTGGCCCTCTTCCTAAGTTCCCTTGCTCTATGTCACTTATTTAGGGCTTTGAGATTATGTTGCCAAATTCATATATCCTATCTGGATGGTTGGTGCCCACATACATCATTCCTTCTTTATCTATGTATGAACCATTTCCGAACTTGATGACTGGATGTTCTAGTCCAATGGGTTGATATGGGTTTTTAATTTGGACAACAGATCTTCTCATATTGTCGTCATAGATGCGATCACCTAAGTGGTTGGTCTTGATATATTCCAATTGAGTCTTGTAAGGACCCTCTGCTTTTTCTAGGTATGCCACTCTTGAGCTACCTACAAGTCTCTCCATGCCATGAGACATCTCAGAGTCACTTGTTTTTGAATTTAGAATGTAAGGGTAGTCGCTCAACTACTGGGCCAAAGACCTAGTGGTGTGGTTGACACTAGCCTCAGATGATCTAACTCTTTGACGCTCTCTTTCTATGTGTCTTCCTGATCTCAGGTTCATATGCTCTACTGATTACCCCAATGATCCTTGTTACAACCATGTTGATGATTCTTTGATACCAATCACTTGTTCCTTTTAATTTCCTTTGCACGTGTTTTCTTGTCTTTAGTTAAGTGTTGTCACGAGCACTTAAGTGTGTCGCACTTGATGTTCTTCATCCACTTAGCTTAAGTTCCTTTTCCCTTAAGTTATCCCTTGACTATAATTAATCTATGCTTAAACTTGAGAACTTACTGGTTCTTAGAACTTGAGAGTTCCTATGGTATTTCTATACAATCAGAATATCTACCCAAACTTATCCTAAGCTAGGAATGGGCTGAGGGGGTTGAGAGATCTTCCAACCTCAAGTAGCTTCTCTTTGCTGCACTTATCCACCCAGGAAGCACGTTCCCAAGTCTGTACACATTGGCACTTTTCTTGGGTTTCTACAATAGCTCTCAATAATCCTGTAAAAGTTCAAAGTTTATCTCATGCTTTTATCTTCTGATAGACAATTTACTTCAGACACTTTTAAACACCCTTGTTCCCCCTTTTGTATTGCCAAAAAATTTCTTCTAGAGCTCCCTTGGTGTACCTACCCCACAATGGGTCAACTTCAATTTAATCTATCTAAAAATCAAGGGATTATTCTTAAGAAAAATAGTTGAGGCCGTGTAGGATTCACCAAGAGCTTTCCAACGAGCTCTAGAGCTCAAAAAATGGGTTTCATATGAAAAAGTTATGATAGTTCAAGGTTCACGGGGTTAAATAAGCAAACATGACCTTTCAAGATTTGAGTGCATTTTCCTAAGGGCTTTATAATTGTATGGGTAATTGAGTGTGAAAATATGCCCAAATTTAGCCCAAATAAAAAAAAACCACTTTAATTTTTGCAAATGTATGATTACACTATCTAGGGATTGTGTCCACACCACCTTCATCACTCGATGGTTATGTCAATGAATTTTGATATTAGAGAAGTAATGCTTTGAGGTGTTCATTTCATGCCAATGACTATTGGAGGTGTTCGGTTATCTGAACTACAGAATCTTGTTATATTTCCAATGTAAAAATGATTATGTTAATGCCTTTTTGAGGTAGTGTCCTTGGTGCCTTGATTGTAGTTCATATGGCTACCATTTCTAGCTAACAATCACATTGCAATGCATCTCTCTAAACCTCCATTACTAAAGTCTTGTCAGATAAAGTTCACTCTACATGAAAACCTTAACAATCTAATTTGGACACTATGCGCAAAGTGTACTCCTTTTTATGATCTCCAATAGCTCTTTCCACATTTGCACATGGTCTACTGTTCTTCAATGAGTGTATGATTTATATCTTATAATTGATAGCATGACATGGGAGGGAATATACTCATTGTTGGTTAGAAATGCTAGAAATGCCCGAGGGGTTTTTTCTATGCTCATTAGTTACTAAAAGTTTGATTGCATCCATGTCCCTTTAAGCTTTCTCGACCTCAAAATCTTACAGCTTGCAGAGTTGTTTGCTCGTAGTAGCCATTATGCAAATAAATACAGGTTTTGTTGGGGCCTTTGGAGCTTCTACATCTAGGAGAACCTGATTCTTGAAATTTTGTGACTACCCATATGTTGGGATTGTGTCCAAGAAACCTTGAATTCTTGGATGATGCACTTCAGGGCATGGAGGGTACAAAGCATCTACTCTCTTGGAGGTCCCCATCAACATTGGGATGTCACACTGTGTCCATAGTGTTGTAAGGCTATGGAACACAAGCATGTTCAAGATGGTATTGTAAGGCCACTCTTGGCATGGATTGGAAGGTGATCCACTGTTTCCTTTCATCATACACTCCCTTGATGTGTGATCTTCTTGAGTGTTGTGTAGCTTCATGGTTTTGTGACTGCCCTAGTAGGATGGTGACCAAAACCATCATTGCTTGCTCTTGTGAAGTCATGACATTGTACTTGCTGAAAATATGAGCTGGTCCTTTCTATTTCAGGGTGGCGTTGCTCTCTTGGTCCGCAAGGCATTGTGTGTCTTGGCTTTAAGTGATTGCCACATCACTTTGAGTAAAAGGGTGGTTATAGTCATTGGGATGCATTGGAATGCTTGATCTTTGATTGCTTTCTATGCTTGATATATATCATGAATTTTGTACACATATAAATGATGCTACTAAAGGCATGCCTTTTGGATTGTTAGCAAGTTCATGACACATCCATGAGGGTTTCCTTTCGTTAATGGGCCTTGCTTGATCTGCATAGCATTTGGGCATGTGTGTATAGACTTGTACTTGAGTTCACTTAATGGGAAGTACAAACTGAAGTGGAAATACATGTTTATTGACTGACTTTTTTTTCAAAAAAACAGTCTACTTGTTTTTGTATGTGTTAATTTCAGGTTTGAGGGCTCCTTGTGAAGGCTTTTCTAGTCTTACAAAGGGTTTCATAGCAGGATGTAAGCAAGGCTGACTACCCCCCAAGGGGATTGCGTCGCTTAGCACCAAAGACATGAAGATTTGAAGACTTGAAGACTTGAAGACTTGCAGACTTGAAGACCATGAAGATTCAACATGACCTCGATCAACTATGTTAGTCCTCTTTTCTCAGCTTTGTCGAGGATGACAAAGACTAGGTGGGGGCTAAGGATACTTGACGGCTCAAGGCCTTGTGTGGCAGTCTCACAAATTTCCCCTTTTTTCCTTTTGTATACAAGTTCCTTCATAGGAACTCCCTCTTACTTATTTATATGAGAAAACCCATAAAACTCAACTTACCCTTCTTTTTTTGGAAAAGGCTTCTTTTTGAACTCTTGCCTTATTTTAGAAATAAGAGCCCTTTTGGATATGTACGAAGAGCTCTCCCTCTCTTGAAAGATTCCCTTTTTTATTTTCCCACCTACCTATTATTTTTAGTATATAAGAAGTTGTGGTTTGGGTTGGTTAATCCCCATACTTCAACAGTGATGTACATCCTTCTAGGTCTCAGTCTCCATTTCTATACTTTCATAATCTTCTTTCCATTCTTTCTCTATCCATTCTCCCCTCCGTCTCTTGTAGTACGACCATGTATAGACTCACATCATATCCATCCTTGTCTATGCATTTGTTCAGGGTTAGGACTTCCTCATTGCCACACACATCCAATGTGGCCAATACCTCCATCCATCTGTGGGGCTCAAACTCTTCATCTGGGAACACTTGTGGCATATATGTTGGATCATCTACTAGTCTAGAGATTCCACAACCTAGTTGCCATGTTTGTCTTCTTTCTTCTTCTCGCTTGGCTACCTTACACATCCATAGTTGGGTGTCTTCATGCATCCATGATTGGTCTTTGGATCCCGCACTATGGATTGATAGGTCGTCCAATCCTTTATGTACTATGTTCCATTGTAGAGGTGGAACATCTCGATAGCTGTATGTATGGAGATTTATCCTCGTGGTTGTGCCCCTATGTTGCAAGTATACTACGTCTCTTCCCTTGACTTGCACCACCCTTAGCTATCTCATAAAAGTTCTTCCCAAGATCATCTCATAGTTACTTGCTCTCTCAAATTGGAAAATGGCTAACGTGTGCTCGAAGTCTACTCCATATGTTGTAAGTACAACATTCTCTAGCAGTCCTAGAGGTTTTTCACTGTGACCATCAACTAATTGTAATTTCATTATTGTGGGTCGTAAAGCTGGTCCCCCCCACTTCTCCCATATTTCTTTTGTGGTTGTTCCCGCTCCAGCTCCTTTGTCTAGGATTGCTTTCGTGGTATAACCTCAGAATGTAATGCATAGACATGTGCAACCTTCATCTCCTTTGTTGAAATCTCTTACTTTGTCTATAGGGATTTGAACTGTATGCACATCTCCATTGGCCTCCTTATTGAATGTCTTTGCTTCCTTTTGCCCCATTTGCTTAGCCAATTCAGTCCATATTTGTGGTTTGATTTTCAATAATTCCTCCAAAGTTATGGAGCACTGCACTTTTTTCTTTAAGCAAGACACAATGGAAGGTAGGAAGATAGCCTCTATTGCTCAATAACACTCTTACAACTCAAAATAGCTCTAAGCTCTTCTCTACTCATACAAGCTAACCACAAAAATGAGCTCTATAGCTCTTTTTATAGATTCTAGACTAGTTTTGACCAGTTTCACATCTAGTGTCTGACATAGTTAAAAAATAGGTTCTAGATGCTATTTGAAGGGGTAAACGGTATCTAAAAATAACCAAAATTGGTAGGCTAGTTCTATCTAAGCTCCTCAAGCTCGAGGACTCCTCGACTTGCACAAAATGGAGCTATAAATTACAAAAAGGGTTTTTCTATGTTACATATTGTACAAAAGTGATGAGAATCACTGTTGAGTGTTTGAAAAAGTAATATAAAACATATTTGTTTGAAAAAATGATCCGACTGGCTCCCTGCTTCTTTGTTATGCTCTGTCTTCACATGCTTTCATGTCGTCTATGCCTCTGGCTATTGCCAACACCCCCCTCCCCCTCGCTTCTGTCGTCCTTGACAGAACCTTGTTGTGGGGTCTGTCGGATATAATTATGTAGTAGGTCATGAGTGAGGGTGTGTTCTGAAATGCAGATACCTCTTGCTAAATTAGCTTTGAGTTTCTCCAAATCGATGGGCTGAGGTTCCTCTGGTCGCGGGAGTCGGTAATGTGTTGAGTACACCAATTGTTCACAGGCAAATAATTGCAGTAGATGTGTAGGCCTGCTAATGAACACTTCTGAGTGATACTCCCAAAAACCTGTAGTGAACATTTCTTTGAAGGTCTGCTCATAGCACGCCGGTAAGTATTTGATTCGACAGTGCTAGGCATAACACACCCAGAGCGATGGTGTCATGCTCATGTCATAAGCTAGATCTAAATTGCCATGCTTGACTACCATTTGCATCATGTCAAAAATTTTGGCAATCATATGCGCTGCGACATCGTCCATTCTTCGTAAGCGAGGGAGACAGTGCTGAATCGTTGCCATCATGTATCCAACTGTTGATGGTCTTGTGGGTGGCCTGAAATATGGGTAATTGAGCCAATCTTGGCATTGCTTGTTGTTCTATACTTTAATGGCAAATGCCTTCCAGGAGTGGCGACGTGGCATGGGTCCCCAACATGGGTTCTACTTCAAGTGGAGTGGTGCCTTGGGCCAAGTACTCATCATCTCTGGATATTCTTGTAATAAATCCTTGCACCATTCTGGTTGATATTCTTGTAATAAATCTCTGGATATTCTTGTAATAAATCCTTGTGCTGATTCTCATCGCTGCACATCTAGTGGCAAATTGTCAGGCTCAAACTAAGTCACATGAGAGGGTTTTGTGCCTGTTTTTCTTTTTCTATGGCCAGCTGATATTCTGCCATTAACATAAAATATTGTTTGTATTGTAGTTCATGACCAGATATGTACCTGCGAGGAGCCAAGTGAGCAAAATATGGTGATTGTAAAATTTGTTCTTCTATCATGGCCATTGCATGTAACTAAGCTTCTACACGTGCTTAGTTGATATAACTTGACTCTATAGCCACTAATGTAATTAGGCATTATGTCTCCTTATAGGGTGGCTAATTGTACTGCTCTAGAGAGTCTGTTAATGATCATAGGTCCATAACCTCCTTTTCTAACTTCCGTGCGTGCTATTTCAGCATATACACTAGAACTAAATCTCCTTCTTTTAAGCCTTTATCTTTCATGTGTGTGTTGGTGTAAATCGCAAGGCTACACATTTGGCTTGGAAGTTATCATGAAGACTCTACATACATGAAGAACCATAGGAACATATGCTAGTGGTTAATTACCACTTTATCTCATTTGTTAAAGTCAAAATGACTTGGAATCTTTTGTAACCACCTACCAAAGTGAGTCGTGGAAAAAGTAGCCTATCTGATTGAGAGAATATCTCCAAGCTTTTAGGACCTTGATCATAAGAAGCCAAAATTTGAATTTGAATTCAAATTTTTGCACATATCCTATAAAAATGTACTTGGAAAAGTCGCGGGTAGATCACTTCATTCCCGAGGCTTACTCTATTGAGTTTGAGTGTGTGTAAGGACTACATCATAGCCTACACCTCTCTATACCATTTGGCAATGCTAGACATGCCAATGGAATTGTACACAAGTGTTAATCAATAGATACATTTACATCATTCATTTTTATGTTCTTTGCTAGTCAACTTAAAAGTCTGCCAACTTGTCAAGGGCATATCTTGGTCAATACTATTCCAAATTCAGTGATTCAAAGCTTGTTGGATTCCGTTTGAAGTCGGCTGCAAGGTATCAAAAATTGAGGACATTCTGTTCAGCAGATTCAGAGAAATTGTCATCGAGGTGCTCACTGGTCTATTTTTGCTATAGTCCTAAAAAGTCAGGAGTATAGCTAAGTTTGCTAAATTAATTTCTCCAAGTATAGTTTGTCATTTTACATCATTCCACTTGCAAATGGTAGCTTACTAAGTTAATTGGATACCTCTAGAAGGAATTTTATCAATTGCTACTGTGGTGGTCACACTAAGCAAAACATCCAGCAGGTGTCTAGACCAAAATAGAAGTTTTTCTTGAGTTTGTGACTTCCAAAGTTATCTGTTTTGATTCAATCATTGCACACATCATTTCCAAAGGACATAGGCCATTTCTTGGTGTCATTGAAATTCTAAGGAAGTCTTGTAATCAAGTATGAAGCTAAAGAGGGCTGGTACAAAGCAGGTTTAGTAGTACCTACTCAGTTTCCTGGATCATCTATCCATCTTTCCCAACAGTGGTATCAGAGCAAATAAGGTAAAATGGGAGATGGTTTTCCTTCATTTATTGACAAATTGGACAGGAACAATTATCAAGCTTGGTCTCTAAGGATGAAGACCTACTTACAAGGAAGGAGTCTCTATGGATACATCTCAGGAGATGAGGAATTGCCCTCATTCAAAGCAAGAGGTTTGCCAACCAAGGAGGAGCAAGAAAAACTTAACACATGGTGTGCAAGGGATGCATTGGGAAGGTCTTATTTACTCAACTCTATATCTGACTTTCTTTTACCTCATATCAGAAATTGTAAGACTTCCCAAGAGACTTGGGAAACCTTGTCATCATATTTTTCCTCCAATACAAGGGCTAGAAAAAATCAATTGTGGATTGAATTTACAACACTAAGGAAGCAACCTAAGCAAGCTATTTCAGAATTTGTTACCAAGATCAAAGATGTTGTAGATCAGTTAGCAAGCATAGGAGAAGAGATTGAAGAGGAGCAAATTGTAAGGCACGTAATCAATGGAATCAAGGCTGATGACAAGTGGGAAAGCTTCACCACTGCAATGGATCTCTACATGGACATGCACACTCTAGATCTCACAACTCTCATGGGACAACTATTTACACATGAAGCAAAGCTTACCAAGAGTGGAGATACTTCCAAAGGTAACAACTCTTCTGCCCTATACACTGATAAGAAATCTAAGAATAAAGGCAAGAGTAAGAAGGTGGAAGATGAAGGCTCTATCTCCCAAGCCAACTATGCAGGGAGAGGTAGATCTTCAAAAGGAAGGGGCAGAGGAGGTAAGCAAGGTAGGGGGAGACCCTATAACTCATCACCATGTAACATTTGTGGTTCATCAAATCACACCGCAGATGAGTGTTGTAGGAATTACAAGAATCAGAGAGGAAGAGGCTACCGAAGAGGTGGATACTCACAGTCTAGAGGAAGGTTCAACCATCACCAAGGCCACAACAATAATTACAACAACAACTACAACAACAACAACTACAATGGCAACTACCAAGGAGGATTCAGAAACAGAAAGGACTACAACAACTACACAGAGGAGCAGGATGACTCTCTCTTGATCATGAACATGGCTTCAAAGTCAGGTACAAATGATGATCACTTATTTTATATTGATTCAAGGTGTTCAAATCATGTGGCTGGTAATGTGGCACTACTCTCTGATCTTGAGGAACCCAAAGGTAAACATCAAGTCCAAACAGGTGATGATACAAAGCATTCAGTGGTTAAAGTTGGTAATGTTAAGACTTGTGATGGTAATCAGAATTTGTTAAGCAGGGTACTCTATGTACCAACCATTACAAAAAACTTAATGAGCGTTGGTCAGATTGTAGAGAAAGGTTTGCAGTTAAGATTCAATCAGTATGGAGCATTTGTGGAGGACCCAAGACATGGATTCAAAAGGATAGCTAAAGGAGAAAAATCAGGTAGACTTTTCACTTTTGAGTTGGAAGATACAAAGAACATTGCATTATACAGTTATAAAGATCAAACACTTTCAGAGCTTGAGATTTGGCACAAGAGATTAGGGCACATAGGAGAAAGGACCTTGAAGCAAATGTGCAGGGACCAATGTGTGCTTGGGATACCTAATGTATCCAAGCAACATGTGATTTACAAGTGTGGTGCTTGTCAATTTGGTAAGTCTCACAGGTTACCCTTCTCCAAAAAAGGATTTATGCATGAAGACTATCTAGAGCTTGTACACACAGACATATGGGGACCTAGCAAAGATCCCTCAGTCTCAGGTTCAAGGTACTATGTGTCTTTTATTGATGATTATAGCAGATGGACTGTGTTATACTTTATGAAGCACAAGGATGAGGTATTTAATTGTTTTAAGAAATATCTTGCATTAGTTGAAAATCGGACAGGAAGGAATTTGAAGAGGCTAAGGTCAGATGGAGGAGGTGAGTACTTCTCCAATGAATTTGAGGACTTCTTGCAGGACAGAGGCATCAAAAGGGAAATAACCACAAGGTACTCTCCTGAACAGAATGGGGTAGCTAAAAGAAGAAATAGGTTAATTGTTGAGATAGCTAGATCTATGCTTAATGAGAAGAAATTACCTAACTATCTATGGGCAGAGAGTGTTTCTACTGCCACCTATCTCATAAACAGGTTACCATCAAAGTCACTTGATGGTATGACACCCTATGAAGCTTGGCATGGTAAGAGACCATCATTAGATCATTTCAAAATTTTCGGGTGTGTAGCATATGGACACATTCCTTCACAGGTAAGAGGAAAGCTAGATCCTAAGGCTGAAAAATGTATTTTCATTGGATATGATTTAAATAAAAAAGGTTACAGGTTTTATAACCCTACCAATAAGGGATTTATGGTAAGCAGAGATGTGATCTTTGATGAGAATGATTCTTGGTATGAGAATGAATGCAGGAAGGTCAAACTACCCTATGATTTGGAAGAAGAATTTCCAAAACTTACAAAGGAGGAACCTACTCAGGATGGAGAGTCAAGTTCAGATGATGAAGATACAATCAACCTTGAAGAGTTCAAGGCTTGGAAGTCCAAAGGGAAAATGAAGATGAAGAAGCTTGGAGACATACCTGAATCTTCAACTCAATCAATCAGAAGATCTCAGAGAGAAAGCAAAAAACCTATTAGATATGGGTATGATACATCTCTTGTTACTAAACATTCAGTTTATCTTGCAAAGGATTTGTCAAATGAAGAACCAGGTTCATATGAAGAAGAAATCACCAAATCAAAATGGAAAGAAGCTATGGATGAGGAGATTGAAGCACTCAAGGAGAGTGATACATGAGAGTTAGTACCCAAGATGGACTCCATGAAGGTAATAGGATCCAGATGGATCTATAAATTGAAAAGAAATTCTGATGGCACAATTAATAGGTACAAGGCCAGATTGGTAGCCAAGGGTTTTGCACAAACCCAAGGCATTGACTATGAAGAGACATTTTCTCCTGTGGCCAAGATGCCAACAATTAGAGTGTTGGTTAGTGTTGCTGCATCAAAGAATTGGAACATGTACCAATTGGATGTCAAGAATGCTTTCTTGAATGGATGGATTTCAGAAGAGGTTTATATGTCACAAACTCCTGGCTATGAAGACCCTAAGAAGGTAACTTATGTTTGTAAATTAAAGAAGGCCTTATATGGATTGAAGCAGGCTCCTAGGGTATGGAATTACAGACTAACTACATACCTCCAAGACCAAGGTTTTTTCATGAGCAAGGCTGACACTTCTCTGTTCATTAAGAGAAGTAATTCAGAGGTAATCTATCTTTGTGTCTATGTTGATGACATCATCATTATAGGTAATGATGTCAGTGGAATTAGAAATATCAAAAGCCAAATGATGAAGGAGTTCAAGATCAATGATCTTGAACTATTGAAATATTTTTTGGGACTTGAATTAGTTTATACTAATTCAGGAATATACATTACTCAGAAAAAGTATGTACAGGATATGTTGAAGAAGTTTCACTTGCAGGATGCTAAAGTTACAAGCACTCCAATGGAGGTAAACCTAAAGTTAAGTGCCCATGAAGGTGATGAAGTCCAAGACATTACAGGTTATCAAAGTATGGTAGGTAGCTTGAACTATGCTACTCTTACAAGAATTGATATTGCATATGGAGTTAGTGTGCTAAGTCAATTTATGCACAAGCCAAGGATACCTCACTTAGAGGTTGCCAAAAGAATCTTGAAGTATCTCAAGGGTACACAGAATCATGGTTTGTACTTTCCTTACACTTTAGATATTGATATAAACGTTTATTCAGATGCAGATTGGGCAGGATGCAAGGATGATAGGAGAAGCACTTCTGGATACATTTCTTTTGCAGGTGACAAACCAATTTCATGGTCTGCAAAGAAGCAACTGTTGGAGAAACAATCACTAATTGGATATATATTTGAAGGTCAAATCTTAGGAAGAAAACCCCATGCCTATGTGAAGGGACAAATTCACAAATGTATCATATTTGTAAAGTTAGTTCACTTTAGTTCTAGAAGTTTTTTCTAAAATCACGAGAATACGAAAATCTATATAAGTTAGTTTGTATCAACTGGCGCGGAGTGAGAGAGAGAGAGAGAAGAAGTAGAAGAAGGAGTTCATTTTATACGACTGAGTATAGTCGGGCTTCTCTGAGTGAGAAAGCATCTGTAAAACTTCTGAGTTTTCATAGCTATGAGAAAGAACTGAGTAAAGTTCTGTGTATGAGTCTCTCTCCATCATCTCCATGCTTGCCTACTATGTGATGAATTCAAAAGTTCAAGTTTTCTGAGCAATTCGATGCCTGGCATCGAATCTTGGCTGATAAGTCATTGTTTTCATTCTCTGTTATTTATTTGTTGTTGAATCTTCTAAAAACATGAAGTTTGTGGAGCAACTCGATGCCTGGCATCGAGTTTCAGCATAAAGTGGATGCCCGACATCGACTTCTAGCATACAAGTGATCTTCTTCATGTGTGTGTAAAAGAGAGTATTTCTGGTGCAAAAAAAGAGCCTAAAAAAGCTCAAAGTCGATGCCCATCATCGACCTTGACTGAAATTCTTTAGACACCTAGGAATACTAAAACAGGCAAAAATTTTCAGTTTTGGAAGGTCATATATGGTCATCTTGTGAGGACCATAACTTGAGTTCTAGAGATCTGTTTGATGCATACGATAGCTTGTTGGAAAGCACTACTTTTCTAATTTTAGCCTGTAAAGTTTCATGGAAAAATAATACTTGAGCTAGGAGAAATTAGCAAAATACTGAAGGTATGTCATTTCGGTGACTAGAAATTTCTATAGAAGCAAAGTTCTCACTTTAAGCTATCATTTCTCAAAGTTTGGAGTGGCAATGAGTTAATGGTGACCATAGAGGTGTTCTAGTGTCACATTAATTCATTTCTTGTGGTGTTTCATACATCAACAACAACCAACTGTTGCATTGTCTTCTACAGAAGCAGAGTATAGAGGGCTAGCTAATGCCACTCAAGAAGCAATTTGGATTAAGCTTTTGTACACAGAATTGGGCTTATATACTAGGCCTCCAATTATCTTTGGAGACAATACAAGTTCCCTTCACCTTGTAGCTAATCCTATCTATCATTCTAGAACAAAACACATAGAAGTTCATTATCATTATGTGAGAGAGAAGTTGCTAAGCAAGGATATTCAACTGACTTATGTGTCAACCAACATGCAATGTGCAGATTTGCTGACTAAAGCTTTGGATGGGACCAAACTTTGCAGGTTCAAAGCTATGATTGGATTGCAGGATATACTTGAAGATTGAAGATGAAGACTTAAGCCAAAATGCTTGGCTTGAGGGGGAGCTGTTGGTGTAAAGCAAAAGGCTACACATTTGGCTTGGAAGTTATCATGAAGACTCTACATACATGAAGAACCATAGGAACATATGCTAGTGGTTAATTACCACTTTATCTCATTTGTAAAAGTCAAAATGACTTGGAATCTTTTGTAACCACCTACCAAAGTGAGTCGTGGAAAAAGTAGCCTATCTGATTGAGAGAATATCTCCAAGCTTTTAGGAACTTGATCATAGGAAGCCAAAATTTGAACTTGAATCCAAATTTTTGCACATATCCTATAAAAATGTACTTGGAAAAGTCACGGGTAGATCACTTCATTCCCCAAGCTTACTCTATTGAGTTTGAAGATCCAAAGAATGGATATAATCAGATTGTCTCTGATAAGAAAGAAGGTAGACTCTTTACTTTAAGAGTACAAGGGAACATTGGTCAAGCTTTGCTTACACATGGTGAAGAAGTGGTTACACAACTTGATCTCTGGCATAAGAGATTAGGTCATTTCAATGAAAGAGGAATTAAAGCTATGGTTGCTAATCAGTCTGTACTAAGATTACCAAATGTGCAAAGTCAACATATGGTTTATAAATGTGAAGCATGTCAAATGGGTAAAGCACACAGATTACCATTTCAGAAGAAAGGATTCAAACATGATGGATTACTAGAGCTCATTCATACTGATGTATGGGGACCAACAAAAGAAGGATCTATCAGTGGCTCAAGGTATTATGTTCTTTTCATTGATGATGCTACAAGATGGATAACATTATATGTTTTGAAGGACAGATCAGAAGTGTTTGGAGCTTTCAAGCATTTTCATGCATATGCAGAGAGAGTCACAGGTCAAAATCTTAAAAGACTGAGGTCTGATGGAGGGGGAGAATACTTCTCCCAAGAGTTCAATGATTATCTTTGGAATGCAGGTATTAAGAGAGAAATAACCTGTAGGTATACACCACAACAAAATGGTGTAGCAGAAAGAGGGAACAGGACTTTGGTTGAGTTTGCTAGAGCTATGCTAAAGGAGAAGAACTGTCCAAATTATCTTTGGGCTGAGGCTGTAAATACAACCACATATCTTGTGAATAGATTACCATGTGTAGCTCTAAATGGAATAACTCCATATTAAGCTTGGTGGGGTAAGAAACCAACACTAGATCATTGTAGAGTGTTTGGATCAATTGCATATGCTTATGTGCCATCACAACTTAGGCATAAACTTGAACCAAAGGCAGAAAAATATGTGTTCATTGGTTATGATGAAAAGCAGATGGGTTACAGGTTGTGGAATCCTCTAACAAAACAATTTCTTGTTTCTAGAGATGTTACATTTGATGAACAGAAAAGTTGGTATGCAGATCAAAGTCACACAGTTGAAGAATTTGAAGAAGAGCTAAGAAGATGTGAGAAAGGAAAATCAATTGTGTAGGTAAATAGAGATGAAGACTATATGCAAGCAAGTACATCCACAAGTGGATTAACAAGAAGAAATGAAGAAGCTCCTATATTTGATGAAGAAGTGTATCTAGAAACTTATGAAGAATGTGAACCAAGAAGGTCAAGCAGGACTAGAAGACAACCAGAAAGGTATTCTTATGATACTTCTTACATAACTCAGAAGAACTATGCATATATGGTGAAAGATGATGAAGAACCTCACAACTATGATGAAGCTAAAGGTAAGAAGCAATGGGAAGAAGCAATGAAGGAAGAATTCAATGCACTAGAGGAGAACAAGACATGGGAACTTGTTCCTAAACCAAATGGTAAGAAAGTTATTGGAAATAAATGGGTTTATAAAGTGAAGAAGCTTGCAGATGGAAGTATAGCCAAATACAAAGCTAGATTGGTGGTGAAAGGCTATGCCCAGACCTATGGCATAGATTATGATGAGACATTCAGTCTTGTAGCTAAGATGTCAACTATAAGGACAATCATTGCTATTGCAGCTTCAAAAGGCTGGACCCTAAGTCAATTGGATATAAAAAATGCATTCTTGAATGGATACATATCAGATGAGGTATACATGGAACAACCTCAAGGGTTTATAGATTCCAGGTATCCAAATTTTGTTTGCAGGTTGAGAAGAGCATTGTATGGATTGAAGCAAGCTCCAAGAGCTTGGAACTATAGACTGGTGAAGTATCTCAATGATCTTGGATATCAAAGTTCAAAAGCAGACCCAAGTCTACTTATCAGAAGAACAGAGGAAGGTACAATCTACATTTGTATTTATGTAGATGACATTATAATCACATGTACTTCAGATGAAGGAATCAAGGAGGTAAAGAGATTACTTGAGAAAGAGTTCAAGATCAGTGACCTAGGAAAGTTGTCATACTTTCTTGGAATGGAAGTTACTTATACAGATCATGGCATATATGTGTCACAAGAAAGGTATCTTCTGAACTTGTTGAAGAAGTTTGATATGGAAAATTGCAGAGAAGCTTCAACTCCACTTGAAGTTAATCACAAGCTCAATAAATATGATGGTGCAGAATACAAAGATATGAGGAAGTATCAATCTCTTGTGGGTAGTTTGATTTATGCTACACTAACAAGACCTGATCTTAGTTATGCAGTGGGAGTTTTGTCACAATTCATGCATTGTCCAAAGGACCCACATTGGATTGCAGGTCAAAGAGTTCTCAGATATATCAAAGGAACTATAAAGGAAGGATTATATTATCCTTTTACATCAGATTTGAAGTTGAGAGCCTATAGTGACTCAAACTGGGTAGGTAATCAAGATGATAGAAGATCAACTCATGGTTACATGATATACATTGGTGATAAGCTTGTAAGTTGGTGTTCAAAGAAACAACATACAGTAGCATTATCATCAACTGAAGCAGAGTACAAAGGACTTGTGGAAGCAGTTAAGGAAGTCATATGGATGCAGACATTGTTCAAGAGCTTAGGCATTGATCAAGGTACACCTACAATACATGGAGATAATATGAGTTCACTTTATCTTGCAACAAATCCAGTATTTCATGCAAGGACAAAGCACATAGAGATACAATATCATTTTCTTAGAGAAAAGGTAATGGAGAAGGAGATTGAAGTGGAGTACATTTCTACTAAAGATCAGATAGCAGACATAATGACAAAGAGCTTGGATGGTGTGAAGACTAGCAGATTCAAAAGCATGGCAGGAGTAAAAGAAAAGAAGATGATATGAAGAAACAGGGAATTGCAATTAGTGATTGAGGGGGAGCTGTTGGAGAAACAATCACTAATTGGACATATATTTGAAGGTCAAATCTTAGGAAGAAAACCCCATGCCTATGTGAAGGGACAAATTCACAAATGTATCATATTTGTAAAGTTAGTTCACTTTAGTTCTATAAGTTTTTTTTTAAATCACGAGAATACGAAAATCTATATAAGTTAGTTTGTATCAACTGACGCGGAGTGTGAGAGAGAGAGAAGAAGTAGAAGAAGGAGTTCATTTTATACGACTGAGTATAGTCGGGCTTCTCTGAGTGAGAAAGCATCTGTAAAACTTTTGAGTTTTCATAGCTATGAGAAAGAACTGAGTAAATTTCTGTCTATGAGTCTCTCTCCATCATCTCCATGCTTGCCTACTGTGTGATGAATTCAAAAGTTCAAGTTTTCTGAGCAATTCGATGCTTGGCATCGAATCTTGGATGATAAGTCATTGTTTTCATTCTCTGTGTGTTACCTATTGTTGAATCTTCTAAAAACATGAAGTTTGTGGAGCAACTCGATGCCTGGCATCGAGTTTCAGCATAAAGTGGATGCCCGGCATCGACTTCTAGCATACAAGTGATCTTCTTCATGTGTGTGTAAAAGAGAGTATTTTTGGTGCAGAAAAAGAGCCTAAAAAAGCTCAAAGTCGATGCCCGGCATCGACCTTGACTGAAATTCGATGCTAGGAATCGATTTTTTATTTTTAGACACCCAGGAATACTAAAACAGACAAAAATTTTCAGTTTGGAAGGTCATACAGGGTCATCTTGTGAGGGCCATAACTTGAGTTCTAGAGATCTGTTTGATGCATATGATAGCTTGTTGGAAAGCTCTGCTCTTCTAGTTTCATGGGGAAATAATACTTGAGCTAGGAGAAAACTAGAAAAATACTGAAGGTATGTCATTTCGATGACTAGAAATTTTTGTAGAAGCAAAGTTCTCACTTTAAGCTATCATTTCTCAAAGTTTGGAGTGGCAATGAGTTAATGGTGACCATAGAGGTGTTCTAGTGTCACATTAATTCATTTCTTGTGGTGTTTCATACATCAACAACAACCAACTGTTGCATTGTCTTCTACAAAAGTAGAGTATAGAGGGCTAGCTAATGCCACTCAAGAAGCAATTTGGATTAAGCTTTTGTACACAAAATTGGGCTTATATACTAGGCCTCCAATTATCTTTGGAGACAATACAAGTTCTCTTCACCTTGCAGCTAATCCTATCTATCATGCCAGAACAAAACACATAGAAGTTCATTATCATTATGTGAGAGAGAAGTTGCTAAGCAAGGATATTCAACTGACTTATGTGTCAACCAACATGCAATGTGCAGATTTGCTGACTAAAGCTTTGGATGGGACCAAACTTTGCAGGTTCAAAGCTATGATTGGATTGCAGGATATACTTGAAGATTGAAGATGAAGACTTAAGCCAAAATGCTTGGCTTGAGGGGGAGCTGTTGGTGTAAATCACAAGGCTACACATTTGTCTTGGAAGTTATCATGAAGACTCTACATACATGAAGAACCATAGGAACATATGCTAGTGGTTAATTACCACTTTATCTCATTTGTAAAAGTCAAAATGACTTGGAATCTTTTGTAACCACCTACCAAAGTGAGTCGTGGAAAAATTAGCCTATCTGATTGAGAGAATATCTCCAAGCTTTTAGGACCTTGATCATAGGAAGCCAAAATTTGAATTTGAATTCAAATTTTTGCACATATCCTATAAAAATGTACTTGGAAAAGTCGCGGGTAGATCACTTCATTCCCGAGGCTTACTCTATTGAGTTTGAGTGTGTGTAAGGACTACATCATAGCCTACACCTCTCTATACCATTTGGCAATGCTAGACATGCCAATGGAATTGTACACAAGTGTTAATCAATAGATACATTTACATCATTCATTTTTATGTTCTCTACTAGTCAACTCAAAAGTCTGCCAACTTGTCAAGGGCATATCTCGATCAATACTACTCCAAATTCAATGATTCAAAGCTTGTGGGATTCAATTTGAAGTCTACAACAAGTATGAAAAATTGAGGACCTTCCATTCAGGAGATTCTGAGAAATTATCGTCGAGGTGCTCACTGGTCTATTTCTGCTACAGTCCTAGAAAGTCGGGAGTATAGCTAAGTTTGCTAAATTAATTTCTCCGAGTATAGTTTGTCATTTTACATCATTCTAGTTGCAAATGGTAGCTTACTAAGTTAATTGAATACGCCTAGAAGGAATTTTATCAATTGCTAGTGTGCTGGTCACACTGAGCAAAACATCCAGCAGGTGTGTAGACCAAAATAGAAGTTTTTCTTGAGTTTGTGACTTCCAAAGTTATCTGTTTTGATTCAATCATTGCACACATCATTTCCAAAGGACATAGGCCATTTCTTGGTGTCATTGGAATGCTAAGGAAGTCTACTAATCAAGTCTGAAGCTAAAGAGGGCTGTTAAAGCAAGTTTACCAGTACCTACTCAGTTTCCTGGATCATCCATCCATCTTTCCCAACAGTGTGCATCAAAATAGGCTTTCTTTCACTTCTTTGCTGCATATATTACTACTGCTTCTTTCAGCCTGGTTTCTCCTAATCTTTCCAAGTCCATATTCTTGCCAATAATTCATGGCCGGTTCACTCATGTTCTTGTGAAACCTTAAGGGTTGGTATCAAGAAGTCCAAAGGAAGCACAACATTCTGAACAAAAACCATCTAAAAGGGAGTTGCATTGAGTACGGTCTTGTAGGCCACTCGATATGCCCAAACAATGTGGTGTAACTATTTGTCCCAATCTGAACGTTTGTTGTTCATGAGTTTCGTCAGTATGTTACAAAGGATCTTGTTAGTGCTTTCTACTTAACCATTGGCATGAGGATGATATGGTGCATATTTCTTGTGAATCACCATAAAATCGTGTAACAAATATTCAATGACTTGGTTTAGAAAGTGAGTTCCTTGATCGCTATTGGCAGCAGTCAGGGAACCGAAGGAGCCACACGACGAAGAGAGTCAGAGCGAAGGGACAGCACAAGCAGACATGGCAGTCAAAGAAGATCTGGCAAGTAGGCCATCTAATTTTTCAAGACATCAAGGAGTTGAGCACACAAGAAGAAAGAGCAAGTAGGGAGCTCAAAGAGGTGTATGACAAATCAATAGAGAAAACCCTACACAAATAGTGATTTTCATCACTAAAAACCATTGTAAATATCATTTCGTATTTTTGTAGCTCCATTTTGTGCAAGCCAAGGAGTCCTTGAGCTTGAGGAGCTTTAGAAGTATCTACCTGCCAATTTTCATATTTTTTAGACTCCGTTTAAGCCCTCAAATTGGCCCTGGAACCTAATTTTTAACTAGGCCGGACACTAGGTCTGAACAGGGCCAAAGCTAGTAAAAAACTATAAAAGGAGCTAGAGAGCTCATTTTTGAGGTTAGATTGTAATTGAAACGAACTTGTAAGAGCTCTTGAAAGTAATCTAAGAACTTCATTGCTACTCACTCTTTGTCTTACTGTGTGTGCGCGTGTGTGTGTATGTGTGTGCATGTTTGTGTGCTTCTCACTCATGCAGTTGTGCCGCCACTTGCTCGAGGTCTTCATACCATCCTCACGTCTTCCCGGATTGACATTAAAGGAGGTGCTACTCATCACTGAGCTACACCAAATTTTGGCGCCGTTGCCGGGGATCGAGCCTTGAGGACGAGCGTGTGATGGTAAGACGTAGAGTTGACGCGTTGGAGTTGTAGGTATTTTCTTCACTCTCATCGATTTTCTTTTACTTTCTTCACCATCTTCATCACCACCATCATTACCACCATCTCCCACCTCCATCTCCATCATCGCGAAAAATTCTGTTTTTTGATCATATCACCATCTCCACCTCATTTCCCTCATTTCACTTGTGAGAGAGAGCAAGAGAGCGAAATTGTGTGTGCTGTTTTTGCATGTTTTCTGAGTTCTATTGCAGGTACAGGCTGTATCACCATCCCCAGCTCGCTGCGCAGGTACGAAATTCAAAGTAACTGTCTGTGTGTCGCCGGGTTCTGTCAATCGCGACCGACAGAAAAGTTGGTCTATTGGCTAAACAAAGTGCATATCCATGACCTACAGGCCTAGAGCTTCCCAAAAATGTGTTTAGTTTTTTGAAATTCCACAGATTTCTGTCAATCGCGATCGACACGTCAATCGCGATCGACAAACCACGACGGACAGACCTGTCAATCGCGATCGACACATCAATCGCGACCGACAGGGTCAACGACCGACACAGTCAACGATCGACACGGTCAACGACCGATTGACCACGACCGACAGAGCTTACGCGTGACACGTGTCAATCGCGATCGAGCCATCAATCGCGATCGACCAGTCAATCGCGACTGACAGCCCACGACGGCTCTGTCAATCGCGACCAACACAGTCAACGACGGTTTGACCACGATCGACAGACCTCACGATCGACCAGTCAATCGCGACTGACAGCCCACGACGGCTCTGTCAATCGCGACCGACACAGTCAACGACGGTTTGACCACGATCGACAGACCTCACGACCGACCTGTCAATCGCGATCGACACATCAATCGTGATTGACAGAGTCAACGACGGTTTGACCACGACTGATTGACTTCACGACCGACCTGTCAATCGCGATCGACACATCAATCGCGACTGACAGCCACGACGGACCTGTCAATCGCGATCGACACGTCAATCGCGACTGACCTGTCAATCGCGACCGACAGACTTTGCGAACACGTTAGAAGGGCAAATTAGGTCAAATTTTGTGGAAAAAAATAGTGGTCTCAAGTTTGGCTAAGTGTGGGGCAAACACTAGGGTATGGCATTACATCGTGAGGCTATGCCACAAGCAACTCGAGAATCCCTGTTTACCTGTTAGCCTGTTTTGAATCCTGTTTTAACTCCAAAACCCTGAACGGTCATAACTTTTTCATACGAAATCCGTTTTTTGAGCTTTAGGGCTTGCCAGAAAGCTCGTGGCATATACTACACACCCTCAACTGTTTTTTATAAGAATAATGCATTGATTTTCAGATAGGGTGTTTTGAAGTTGACCATACCCAGGGGGAACAAAATTCAGGGATCCCTAGAATTATTTTCCAAAAAGTCATCGTGCAAATTGGTGAAGTGTCACATGAATGAAAGTGATTGGTTCTGTCTTTTGAACTTAAGTCTTGAGCTAATCTTGGGCCTTTTACAGGTCCCTTGAGAGCAGCGAAGGGTACACAAAGCAAGAGTAAGTGCAGGCTTGGGGATACGCATCCTGGGTACGCCAGGGCAACAACTCAAGGAAAGGAACTCAAGGTTGGAAAACCCGCAACACACTCTGTCAATTCTTAGTTTAGGCTAAGTGCGGGTAGTGTTAGAAGTAATTCCAGGCAACGATAGGCACGAGATAAATCTAAGACTACCTAAAAACCCAAGTCCAAGCTAAAAACCTAATCCCTGTACTGTCGATACCATAAAGAAAAGAATCTAACGTGGAACGATCAACCTAAGAGTACGAAAAACATTCAAGTATTCCTGACGACGTAATATCAGACAAGACCTTAAACACGATAAATAACTAAAAAGAATCAAGTGATAGATACCAATTAATCGGCAACGAGGCTGTACTCTGGGCAAGAATTGGGCTACTTAGATAGGCATATGAACCTTAGATCAGGACGACATCTTGTAAGGGAGAGACAAAGCCTTAGGTCTTCAGAGGCTAGTGTTAACCACACTGCTAGGTCTTGGGCCCAGCAGTTGAGCCACCACTCGTACTACCCTAGCTCTGAGACCAGTGCGTCAGAGATGTCTCAAGGCATGGACAGACCTACATAAAGTTCAAGAGTGCCTTACTTGTACAGGGTAGAAGGCCCTTACAAAACACAGCTGGAATACCTTAGGAGCAACCGATTAGGTGCTAGCATCTATGAGGACGGCTTAGGAAGATCTGTGGTACAGATTAAAAATCCCGATCAATCCATTGGACTAGAGCACCCAGCAGTCAAATTTGAAAACGGTGCATACCTGGACAAGGAAGGAACCATATACGTAGTCACCAGTCACCCAGATAGGACAGATGAATTTGGAAATGTAATCTCTGAAGCGGACTTAGGTGACTTGGAACAAGGAAACATGGGTGTGGAACCTAGAACCCCTCGAGGCAAATCTGTTCTCACTAGGATCATCACGCCTGAGTGGGTTCCCCAAGACAACAAGAGCATAGAGTTGCTCCTCAATCGAGAAACTGATGAAGCCTTTTGGAGATATAAATCTAATCAGCCAACTGACATAGGAACTGTCATGATCTATGAGTTTAAGGATCCGGATAGCCCAGGTAGAGTGACCTACTTAGATCACACTTCGGAAAGGATCTTTGTGGTGACAGAAAATGATAGACATGCTTACACTTGGAAGGGTGAATTCATTTTCCCCCAACCAAGATCGAATGTATCCTATGGTCACCCTGGAGCTGGAACATCCCAAGCTCATGGAACTCAAAAAGACAGAAGTAGAGATAGACCAGAAGTAAGCTTTGCCAACCCTGTGGGCAGAGAAAGAACGAGGACGGAAACAAATAGAGTAGAACCTGAGTTACTTAGAGCTCACAGGAATCAAAGAAATGTGGATGAATTCCCTCTGCCGAGACCTAGAGAGCACACAAGAACTCTGAGACCAACCCAGCTAGTTAAGTCCATGAAGAATTACTTTGACGGCACAGGAGATCCCTATGATCATGTGGCGGAGTTCAAGCAAGTCTTGAGAGCCGAACAAGTGGAGGATCTATTCACGCAGTACAATGCCTTCGGTCTAACCCTTAGAAACACAGCACTTACATGGTTTCAGCCATTGGATGAGCAACAGTTCAGAAGCATAGACCAACTCCTAGAGGCTTTCATCGTAGAGTTCTCTAAGAGTGGCATAAGACACAATACCTCCTCACTGATTCACAGCTTCAAGCAAACCCCTCAAGAGACCGTGAGACTTGCAGGAAGAAGATTTAGGCAATATCTTGAAAGATGCCCTGTTTCGGAGCTACCTACACCAGCTAAACAAGTAGCCTTATTCTTGGATGGATTGCTGAGTACGAAATTGAGATCCTATGTGTATCTGAAGGACCCTAGGACTATAGAAGAGTGTGTACGCATGTGCATTGACATCGAAGATAACCTAGGGGAAGAACTAGAGCTTTCCAAAATCTACAAAGATTCTGATGGTGCCTCTAGCCTCTCTTCCACGCAATCCACATCAATTGAGGAACTCGCAGAGAAAGTGGCCCAAAAACTAGGCGTCTCTAGCAAACAAATTCCGAGATTTGCCCCTGTGAAGAGATGCTACACATGTGGTGGCGACCACATGGCGAATGTATGTCCCATTATGGCTCAACCCCAAGTGAACCCTAGTAGCCAGTACTGCACTATAGAACGAAGATACACAAATCACACAGCACAAGACTGCCCATACAACAAGCAAGCAGTTAGGCAAGCCTACCCTCAGCCATACCCGCAGCAAGGAAGATACCAGAAGCAATACCAACCACAACAGTATGCTACGCCTCAACAAACATACCAACCACAATACCAAGCCCAGCAAAGACCTCAGCCTGTGTTAGCCCAACAACCTCCAGCTCCATCCAACTTGATCCGTGTAAAGTATGCAGCTGCAGAAGAAAACCTAAACAGAGCTATAGTCCCCATAACACCCTTGCTTTCAGAAAGTGATCCCAGTGACCATAGCTTCGATTCTACGCATGTTGAGAGTCCCCAGGCTTACTTCATGCAGTCTCCTGAACATGGTGAGTCTTACTATAGTGAAGAGCCAAATGAACCTAGTTGGGAATCAGATTACACAAATGTCATGTATGCAAACCCCAACCCTAGGCCTCAACCTAGGCAGGTAAGACCTCCATTCCCAAGAGGACCGTGCTACAGATGCCAAGGAGATCACTTCATTCGTGATTGTCCCTTACCTCCACCTACACAACCCCAGTCAGTGACGATCCAAGGCTTTTGCCAAGATTGTGGAAAAGAGCATCTCTTACGAGATTGCCCAAAGAACCCCAATAATATGCCAAAAATCACGCCTATCAACGTTATTGGATTAGTGGTAAACCCCACAGGAAGTGTCACTTCCACTGCTCCGGTACAGGTAGTCACTAGAGCTCAAGCATTGCAGCAAAACCAAGGGGTAGACCCGGAAAAGAGCCCAACAGCTAGTGAAACTGAGAGCATAACCAAGAAAAGGACTAGAGCGTGGAAAGATAGTCGAGAAAGAATGAAAAGACAATGGGCTAAAAAGATGAGTGAACTTGAGGAAAGCATAAGAGAAACCAAAGTGAGGATAACTGAACTCACATCTCAACCTCCCTCTCACACCACCCCACCACCACCATTCCCATCGCCATCCGACCCGCCACCTTCCAACCCACCTCATACAATTCCACCACCCCCTAGAGCAGGATCAGTATTAGCTGATCCCACTCCTGAAGATATAGACATGATGCTTAAAGCATATCAGGCCAGAATCCAAGAAGGGCCAAACGTAACGGATCATGACAAGTGCTACCCTAGAGCTGACCTAGAGATAGAAAGAACCAAACTTTGCGCGAAAATGGTCGCATTGGCTCAGACTATGTTTGAAGCCAGTCGCCTATTCAATTACTCGGGCTCAGCCAAGACGCAACTACACCTGGATGGACTTCTAGAGAAGTTAGAGGGCATAATTGCAAGATCTGCCAAGGAAGAAAAAAATCAAGAAAGAGATAAAGCAAGCAAAAACATGACCCATCCCCCACCAGAAGCTTATGTGCCCAATTCCACTAAACCAGACAACCCCCCTTCTCTGGAAAGAATGGAGAATCTAATGGCACACTTAGAAAAGGAACCTGCCCCTCAAAGAAAGGAAAGGGCAAGAGAACGGATAAGCCAGCCTCTTCAGGAAGCCCATGTGCCTCCTCAAGAAGCTTATCTTCCCCCCCAAAAGGCAGGTAAGCCTCCCTCGAAAGCTCACGTACCTCCACAGGTTGCCTACATTCCTTCTCAGGGAGCATATGAGCCTGTTCGGAAAAGTCATAGGATAAGTAATCCTCCCCAGGAAGCTTGTGCTCCAAACATCTGTGAGAGCGAGGAAAGAGCCAACGATAGAATAAGCCCTCCTTTCCAGGTTGCTTATGCGCCTAATTCTACGGAGCCAGACACTTCTTCTTCTATGAATCGGTTTGCACCAGACTTCCTACGAGAAATTCAAGAAGATAAATGGGATAACGAAAGTGAAGTCGCCCCTCCCTTTGAACTTGTGGATGATGCACACGACCAATTCCCACAAGACATCCCATCTATTTACGGGGAGCATGAGAGTACTCAGTCTCACGAGAGATTGGACTTTGAATCCAATTCCATACAAGAGCTACCCCATTTCACAGGCCCATGGGAAGCCAAGTCTACTTGTGTGAGAACCCCCACAGTCATGGTAAGAAACGAAGATTCAGTCATACCTAGGAACACAGAGGTAGTGAAAAACACTAAAGGGCAGTGCAATCTCAAGTTAGAAGAGCTACTCAAGGTTAGACCTGAATTATGGAAACATGTAGCCAAACAAGTACCAGAGATAGCAAAACCTCGTTCCCAGGTAGGATCCCATAGGACAGTGCCAAAAATTCCCTTGGATAAGATAGGAGATATGTGTGAAGGTGAAGAAGGGAACACCTATCTTCCCATCACCTACCAGGAGTACACCACCAAGGCAATTTTGGACTCAGGCGCAGGAGTTGCAATTGCCACCACTTCCCTATGGAAGCGTTGGGGCAAGCCAGCACTCAGGCCAACGAGAATGAAATTGCAGATGGCCGATGGTCATATTGAGAGACCCTTAGGATTGCTAGAAGGAATAACTCTCACCACCTGTGGTGTCGAGTTCGAGCACACATTTGCCATATGTGACTTTAGCAAAAATCATGCCTATGAGATGATCTTGGGACGACCTTTTATGCGACAGTTGCAAGTGGTACAGGATTGGGGAACCAATTCGTTGTACCTGCAGCACTTGGGTGTTACGACCAAAGTCAATCTCAAGGATTACTCTCATAGAGATGTCCCTCCTATCCAATGGAATCCCATCCATAGAGCCAAAGATGACACGGAATCTGTGCATTCCATAGGGTCTGGATCCTCATGGATGCATGAAGACACTCATTTATGGATGTGCAAGGTTGCAGTAGAAGAAGAGAAGAGAGAGAAAGCCAGAGAGGTAGGTGCAAAAGAAACACATAGATCAATTCAAGACCCAGCCTATGCACCTGTAGTTTTTCCTGATGAGGAATTTGAACCCCATGGCTGGGCAGAAATCCTAGCAACAATGGATGTAGCCATCAATGAAGAACAATGGACACCTCACTGTGATGAGGATGGCTATGACATTTCAGTCTTCTCCATAGAGCCAATCATGGGAGAGGCAGTTCTAGAAGAATGCGAACCTATCCCTGATGCAATTGAGGATGCAAGCGATTCCGATCTAGAGTCAATCATTATGGACCCACCATTTGCATCAGATGAAGAATACTTCCATGGAATAGAATTTCAACCCCAGAGGCATGGAGAGCTTACAAATGATGTAAGACTAGCGACACATGTGACCTCGAAGGAAGAAGGAAAGAAGCGAAAGAAGAGAGAAGTCTCACCCGAAGAGGAAGAATATTTGTTTGAGGTCCAAGAAAATTTTAAGAAGTATGAGATAGACGACAGGAGAGTCATGATAAGAATGCCTAAACGTGAGGCACAGGTAGGAGAGGCCTATGATAACAAAGAAACCACCAAGAAAATAGTTGTGGCCCTAGAGGAAGGGGAGGAGAGATGCACGTACATAGGCCATGACCTGACAGAAGAGGAAGAGCATGCGCTAATAGCCTTGCTAAGGGAATACAGAGATGTGTTCGCTTGGAGTTACAAGGATTTGAAAGGTGTTGACCCTGACATATGTTCACACACTATCCCCATGACCTCAGATGCTAAACCCTCTAAGCAAAAGCCCTACACATATAACGATAATTACGCTGCTAAGATCAAAGAAGAGATAGATAGACTGGTTGAAGCTGGATTTATCTATGAAATTGAGCACACTGAATGGGTATCCCCCATCGTAGTGGTGCCCAAGAAGAATGGCAAGCTGCGTGTGTGCATTAACTTGAAAAAGGTTAATGCAGCCACGATTCGAGATAACTATCCACTTCCCATCACAGAACATCTCTTAGAAAGAGTAGCAGGCAAGGAAGTGTACAGTTTCCTTGATGGCTTTTTGGGTTACAATCAAGTAGCCATAGCTCCAGAGGATGAACATAAAACAGCTTTTGCCACAGAATGGGGCATTTTTGCTTTTCGTGTAATGCCATTTGGGCTTACCAATGCACCAGCTACCTTCCAGAGGCTGATGTGCCATGTATTTAAGGAGTTCCTGAGGAAGAATTTAGAAGTCTATGTTGATGATCTTTGTGCTCATTCGAACATTAGGCAAACCCATATCCCTGAACTCAGGCAAATCTTCGACAAATGTAGAGAGTATCAGGTCTGCCTGAACCCAGAAAAGTGCATTTTCATGGTCAGGCAAGGCAAGATTTTAGGACACATAGTGTCAAAGAATGGCATATCCACTGATGAAGAGAAAGTGGGAGCTATAGCAGAGCTACCTAGGCCTAAAAATGTCAAGGAAGTACAAGCTTTTATGGGGCATTGTGGTTATTACCGACGATTTATACACATGTATGCCGTCATTGCAAAGCCCATGTACGGACTTCTGACTAATTTTGAGTGGACTGATGAATGTGAGAACTCCTTCCAGGAGCTTAAACGAAGATTATGTTCAGCACCAATCTTGACCACGCCAGATTGGAATAAGCCTTTCCATGTTCATGTGGATGCATCCAATTATGCTATTGGGTGTGTACTCACGCAACCTACGGGCGAAGGTAATATGGATCTTCCAATTGCCTATGCAAGTAGACAGTTGAATGCAGCTGAACGAAATTACACCACTACGGAGA
This sequence comes from Ceratopteris richardii, assembly GCA_020310875.1. Lineage (NCBI taxonomy): Eukaryota > Viridiplantae > Streptophyta > Polypodiopsida > Polypodiales > Pteridaceae > Ceratopteris > Ceratopteris richardii. The sequence continues at coordinate 1,735,754 of CM035439.1, read as the reverse complement.
GAGAAGGCTTAGGCATGGTATATGCAGTTAAGAAATTTAGACACTATTTGCTTGCAAATAAGTTTAAGTTTTTTACTGATCATCAGGCCTTGCTATACCTCATAAACAAACCATGCAATACAGGAAGATTAGTAAGATGGTTTCTCTTACTAATGGAATACGATTTCGAGGTTGTGGTAAGAAAAGGGAAGACTCATTTGAGAGCAGATCACCTTTCCAGGCTCACATCTGGAGAAGCCCCACAAGGAGTATCAGATGATCTTCCTGATGCTTACTTGTTCAATTTAGAAGTGGTGCCACAGTGGGCTAAGTCATTGGTACCAGTATTGACATACGGACCTAACCATCCAGTAGTAAACACACGGAATAGAGAGGTTGTGAGAGCCCAAAAGTACCACATCATGGCAGGAAGCATGTACAAGCACACAGATCAAGGGATCTTGGCTTGTTGCGTAGAAGAGGATGAGTACACTAAATGGTTGCAATTAGCACATGTAGGTGCATTAGAGCAACACTACTCAAAGCACCGAACTTTACAGACTTTAAAGAGACTCGGAGTGCATTGGCCAACTATGGAAGCTGATGTCCAAAAGTTGTGCAAGGAATGCCCAATCTGTTGCACTAAACCACCTGTGGAACACGCTACTCTATATCAAGTATCCATTGTGCCAGATTGGAGCGAACCTCTAGTATCCTTCCTGAGGACAAACACATTCCCTCCAGACATGACCTTGGCTAGAAAAAGGAGTTTAGAACAAGAAGCCCTGGATTACTCACTCATTGGTGATAATCTATACAAGCGCGGTAAAGATGGTTACCTGAGACTGTGTGTCCATGAGAGTGAATATCTTAAGATCTTGGAAACTGCTCACCAAGGTGTAGCAGGAGGACACTTTGGCCCAGATCGGGTGATCAAGGCAATACTATTTGCGGGCTTCTGGTGGCCGACCCTTCACATGGATGCACATACCTATGTGAAACGGTGTGATGTCTGTCAGAGAACTCAGTATCCTATACGAAAAGATGAGATGCCATTGAAACCTATGATGGGTGGACGTGCGTTCTCTAAGTGGGGAATAGACTTCGTAGGTCCTATTAATCCCCCAGCTAAGGGTTCTCATGCAGAATACATCATTGTTGCGACAGACTATCTAACTAAGTGGGTAGAGGTCAAGGCTACGACAAAGAACGATGCTCAAACAACTGCAAAATTCTTGTTTGAGAATGTGTTCACAAGATATGGGCTACCTATAGAGCTTGTAAGTGATAGAGGCACTCACTTCTTAAATGAAGTTATCGAAAATCTACTCCAAGAATTCTTGGTAATACACAAGAAGTCTGCCCCCTATCACCCTCAAGCTAATGGACAAGCTGAGAGCACTAATAAGATCTTATGCAATGTACTGACAAAATTAGTGAACACAAAACGCTCTGATTGGGACAAACAGTTACACCATGCTGTTTGGGCATACCGAGTTGCCTACAAAACGGTACTCCAAGCCACACCCTTTCAGATGGTATTTGGCCAAAACGCTGTGTTACCCCTGGACTTCTTGATTCCTACATTGAGAGTAGCACAAGAGCACGAATGGACAGGTCATGAGCTCTCCTCTAGGATCTTTGACCTTGAACGATTAGGGGAAACAAGACTGAGAGCCGCTGCAGGAATATATGCAGCCAAGAAGAGACAGAAGGCATATTTCGATGCCCATGTGAAGGATAAGGGCTTGAAAGCAGGAGATCTAGTTTTAGTCTATACACTGAAACAACACGCAAGGAAGCTAGAAAAGAGAGGCTACGGACCTATGATCATCAATAGGATCTCCACGAGTGGAGCAGTACAACTAGCCACGTTAGAGGGTGATGTTCTCCCAAACTATATTAGTGGTTGCAGAGTCAAGTTGTATCAGGAACCCCTCACGGAGGAAATGCTCAGCCGACTCAACACTGCTAAGAAACGCAAAGAGGAAGAAAAGCGAATTCGAGAAGAAGCTCAAGCAGAAGCGTTAGAACGCATCAGAAGGATGAAATTACGAAGGCAAGGTAGAGATCAGCCTAGAACAAATGACTGTGCTGATCAAGGATATCATATGGCAATGTGTGAAGTCGCAGGAACAAGCTCACAGAGGATAACTGATCGACGTCCTTTCGTAACCTTAGATATAGGACAAGGAAAGAGTGCAAGGACCGTAAGAGCCTTGATTGACTCAGGCGCAGCCACTAGTGCTGTTCGAGTGTCTTACTGTCAAGAGTTACAATTAACTGTCAATCCTGTGGAAGCATATCTCATAGGATTGGGAGGGGTGGAAACACCTTGCATGGGCGAGGTGGAACTTCCCCTCTACATTCATGATGAGGCAATGACAATTAAAGTACTAGCGTGTCAAGACGAGGATCTCACTGAACCTCTTGTCTTAGGTCAAGACTGGATCTATGACCAAGCAGTCAACTTAAACCTAAGAAGTGGACTTCTTCAAGTATGGGTCAATCATAGTCGAATCACAGTAGAGTTAGATAATGGAGCACTCAAAGAACTAAGGAAGGCACAGACTCCTGGTCCCTCCAGGGGTACACATGAAGATGACCATGCTGTTCTTGTCCAAAACTATGTGTTGCAGAGGAATGATACTCTCAAAAAAGGAGTCAGGGATGAACCGGAACTCCCTTCTTTTCCAAAGGCCAGAAGGAGGCAGCCGCCAAAGGTGGATCAAAGGTAGAAGAAGCAGAGTACTACCCATGCCGGAAATCAAAAGTACCTGCGCAACAAAATATCTCAGCAAGTAAACCAAGTGTGGGTGCGGAAAGGCGAACACCCGGTAGCACTCAAGCCAACCACACGGGCAAAACCTCTTATTAGTAACCAACAACACGTCACTAATAAGACGTCTTTCGGAAATTCTTCTGCTAACGTAAAATCTATTTGGGTGCCCAAGAAGTCGATGAAGGCTGGCCCACAGTCAAGACAAATTTGGGTGCCTAAGGCTTGCCTGTGGGCGCAAATGGCTACGCCGAAGCCACAACCTATACAACGTAACCCATTCACTCGCACAGCCAACTTTCACTTGTCTTCAACACTCAAGAACATACCAAGGCCCATGAGCACGAACATACTCGCTTGTAAATGGGTCCCTAAAAGGTCTCATTTTCAAGCCGATACAATTATAAAGTTCTCTAGAGCCTCTACGACACCAAGAAAAAGACCCATCCACTGCATTTGGCAGCCTAAGACCTGTAATAAACCCCCCCGACCCCAATTTGTAAATTCATCCCCACTTACTAACTGCATTAGTCTCTTAGGACTACCCACGAACTAACTACACACACTGTCTTCGTGCACTTACTAACCACTAACTCACCATCTACCTCATGTTAATGTTGCAACGGGGACCACAACGGATTTATTCTGTCCATTACGATGTTAACACTTGGTTCTATATTCTCACAGAACCAACCAGCAAACAGGGCCATGGCAGAAGCAGGTGCCAGTTCTCAAGCCGGATCTGGTGCCCATATTGTGGACATAGAAACACTTCTCCTCGAGCCACATCTCACCACAAGGCCGCAAGAACTTCAAGCCGTGCATGTGCTCCCCATTCAGGATCCTCCTCAAGGGCACACTTCTCAAGTAGGTAAGCATGCACACTGGTTCAGTGATGTTGCTGGACCACTGGGCGATGGAACCTATTTTTGGGAAGCAGAATTGGAATTTAATGGCAAATGGGGTCGATACCACTTTTTCACGCGCGAGTTTGAAAGCTATCAAAACGCCGAAGTCATGAGATCAGTTTGGATCAAAGCGGGTGTGGACAGTTATTTCAGGGCCCACTTACCAAAGCCGGATTTCTTACGATGTTCATATATGATCAGTACCATCACGCCAAGCAGGGCCAAGGGAGGCGACAGCACCTTTGTGTTACCATCACTGCTGCCGGGTCATGAGCTTAAAAGATTCAAGTTGACCCTCAATCTGGTAAGAGAAGCATTGGGTATGTATGGCATGCACATCCCCACGGAAAAGGAAACCATGGTTCCGGGTCGAATGAAACACAAAGATCTTAATAAGTTGAAGGATATGGTAGCGATGACACCTACCATTGCGCTTCACCTGCGGACCATCATGCAACATTTTGCTTTCCCCGCCCAGGAACAATTCACAATGCCCCCAAAGAAAATATGGTTCAGCTTGTATCTAGTAGAGACAGAAAGCCTTCCCATCAATGTGCCACACTGGATCATAGATCAGATCCACCTAGCCCATCAAAGGTGGAACAAGAAGCAGAAAAATGTGCTTCATGGATGTTGCGCTCTAACAAAGATAATCTACCGATGTCTGGCTTATGACGTGCCTATTCAAAGGGCACTCATATGGCCCCGCGCCCAGGAATTCCAAAGAAGACTATCAGCAGCAGGTCCCCCATCAAAGAAGATGAGGGGGGGAGTACAATTACCCTGTGCTCAACCAAGGGGAGCCACCACTACACCAGAAATTACCCCTCCCCAGACACGACGAGTTAGGCCATTCACAATCCGGCTACCAAGACCAAGCACCGAGGGGCCTAATCTGGTGTTTCCACCTGTCCCCTCAGATCTAGAATTCCCACAGGGTTTTACTCTCAACGATCTCACGGATGAAGAAGTGGCTAGACTGATCTATGACTCTAATCTCGAGACGGAAGCTCAGGAACCACAACCCCAGACAACAACAGCAGCCCCCACCCGACCAGAGGTGTTAGAAGTCGCCGCCGAGGAACAAGAGGAAGAACAAGAGGAAGAAGCCTACGAGGAACAAGAATATGACGAGCTTTCAGAGCTGGCAAGTGCCCCTGCGTATTCGGCACAAATCAAAAGACTATATCGAACCATGCAGCTGGTTCAAGAACAGCATAAGATGTCATTGGAATCGGGCAAGAAACTCATGAACCAGTTGCTAGCTGAGGAAGGTGTGGACGAGATGTTCATTGAGTCCATAAACCTTCATGCCGACGCAATAGGATTGGATGAGGCCATCCATGAGGCAATGGCCTACATTCACAGATTTGAGAAGAGGGTTCCCGCTCGTCCCATGAGGTCCGGGAAACAAATTCATATCAACGTATCAGCGCCAGGAGATACAACGCAAGCAGGCAAACATCAGGAAGCACCACTGTCACCACCTTCCCCACCCCTCACCACACAATTCTCTCCACCACATGACACTATCACCACCACATCCACTACCACCACAATCGTCATGGGAATTCCACTCTCCCCGGGAATCCAATTCGGGGGAGTCACCATGCCCGCTTTCACCACTCTGTTCACTGACGTCACATCCACTCCACCCACGATCCCCATCTACACTGTCACTCAAACAATTGACACTATGGAAACATCACCTGCCACAGCACCGCTCCCTCCCCCCATGCCACCTTCATCTCCCATACCCCCTCCACCCACATCTCCACCTGCATCCACATCTTTCATATCTCCCATTTCCGCCCCCATTCCCCCTGCATCTTCACCCCTCCCAGCATTATTTAATGTAAATAGCATATTTCTAGCATTAAATCAATGTGTATATCAGCTCCAGAATGAGTACAGAGCTCTGGACGGCCGGTATCAACAACTGACAACACACCATCAGAACTTACAAAAGCAATTTCACATTCTACAAACAGAAAATGCAGAAGTGAATCAACGCTACACAACGCTTGAGCAGGCTCACCAAACATTATTGGAGGCACCCCAACCATCGACAGAATCAGGTGTCAAACAACTAGAAGCTTTGCTTGAAGTATACCAGACCGATAACCTGCGAGTCAGACGCAACCTGGCGCTACTACGGAAACATATGGCCACAGCACTGGAGGAGAACAAAAGACTACAAAAACAAAATGAAGAGAATCTGGAAGCGGCAATGGAAGGCTCCCCTCACGAGATAGATCCCGAGCAATTTAAAGCAATTCCCACGGAGACGATGAAAACCATTCTGGAAAGCTATGCAGATCTCCTGGAAGCCCATGATGACTTGGAAAGAGAGCGTGACACACTTCAGAGCAGGCTGAAGGAACAGGAAGAACAACCGAAGAGTGTCCCATCAACCTCCACCTCAGACGACGTAAAGGCCTTAACCGAACAGGTAGCAGAATTACAAAAGAGGTTACTGACATACGAAGGGCAGCCATCCCCTGTGGTAGAACCAGAGCAAGAAGAGCTAGTCCCTATTGAGGTGGATGATTCTTACGAGGAACCGTATGTTCCTATGCCAATGCCAGGCGGGCGACGAACCTCAGAGGGACTAGACACATTGGAAGTGGAAGCACCCGAGTGGCTTCAGACACTGGAAAGGACAGCGAACACTCACGAAGAACGGGTGGCAATTCAGATCCAATCACTAGCGAACTTAGAAGAGACCGTCATAAAGTCTGAATACTTCAGAAGCATGTCTCACCATAGATGGATAGGCACCAATAATGACCAGTATGTGCCATTCTGTATACTTTTGGCCGATTACAACGCGGAGATTCAACGACAATGTGGCAAACCTCCCACCTTTGCTACACAATTTGGTCCAGATGATATACCGGAAAGTGCTCAGCGTGGTTCCATCCATCAACCCACCTGGAGAATCAAGCTTTTGGAAACGTATCCAGAAATGGTCCGAACCTGGAATAATATGCCATTGTTTATTAAGTACAACCCTTGTTACATTCCAGTTCTCCGACGACGCACCTGGCCTGAATTCACTATAGCTGTCAGAGACATCAAAGCCTGTGCAAAATGGTTGAATTATGTCTATCTAGCACCTCCACGAGGACCTCCCACAGTCAATTACATGATTTCTACAATCCGTCACTAGAGTACTAGGCTACGCAATAATCCTGATGTGATGGCCCAGATGTGCATGAAAATATTTGAATTAATGCTGATCACTTTCAGGACGTTTAAAAACATTAAGGACCCTCACTTCTCAGGTGCAGGCTTTATGACAGGAAACCAAGATCTAGTGTATGATATGAGTACCACCCCGTCCATTGAAGTAATATATGCTTGGCACGCCAGAATCAAATACCTCCCAGCCTGCTTTAAACAGACCTTTGAGGAGATGTTCATCACCGGATTCTGGGAATATCACTCCGAAATCTTTATACCCAGACCATCCCATCTCCTCCAATTATTTGCTGTGGAGAGAACTATCTACTCAGAACAATTGAGGGTGCCTCATCCAGATGTTCCCGGTCCTGTGAATTGGGATGAGCTGCTCACAGATCTAGCACGTGGCCTGCGACTCGAAGAACACCACCTAGCCTCTGATGTCGTTCAATACTATGTTCAAAAATCATCTAGACAAGGGTCTGTCAGGGGCGACAGACGCGAGAGTGGGGGGGGTGTTGGCAGCAGTCAGGGAACCGAAGGAGCCACACGACGAAGAGAGTCAGAGCGAAGGGACAGCACAAGCAGACATGGCAGTCAAAGAAGATCTGGCAAGTAGGCCATCTAATTTTTCAAGACATCAAGGAGTTGAGCACACAAGAAGAAAGAGCAAGTAGGGAGCTCAAAGAGGTGTATGACAAATCAATAGAGAAAACCCTACACAAATAGTGATTTTCATCACTAAAAACCATTGTAAATATCATTTCGTATTTTTGTAGCTCCATTTTGTGCAAGCCAAGGAGTCCTTGAGCTTGAGGAGCTTTAGAAGTATCTACCTGCCAATTTTCATATTTTTTAGACTCCGTTTAAGCCCTCAAATTGGCCTTGGAACCTAATTTTTAACTAGGCCGGACACTAGGTCTGAACAGGGCCAAAGCTAGTAAAAAACTATAAAAGGAGCTAGAGAGCTCATTTTTGAGGTTAGATTGTAATTGAAACGAACTTGTAAGAGCTCTTGAAAGTAATCTAAGAACTTCATTGCTACTCACTCTTTGTCTTACTGTGTGTGCGCGTGTGTGTGTATGTGTGTGCATGTTTGTGTGCTTCTCACTCATGCACTTGTGCCGCCACTTGCTCGAGGTCTTCATACCATCCTCACGTCTTCCCGGATTGACATTAAAGGAGGTGCTACTCATCACTGAGCTACAATCGCTCACTAACTCAATAAGCAGTCCATATCTTGTAAAGACATTTTCAAATAAGAATTTTGCAGTCGTGTGTGCATCATTCTTTTTTGTGGCCTTGGCCTCTACCCATTTGGTAAGATAATCTGTCGCAACAATAATGTATTCAGCATGTGTACCTTTTGCAGGGGGGTTAATGGGTCCTACAAAGTCTATACCCCATTTAGAAAATGCACGTCTGCCCATCATGGGTTTCAATGGCATTTCATCTTTGTGAGTAGGAAATTGAGTTCTCTGGCACACGCCACATCTCTTAACATAGGTATGTGCATCCATGTGAAGAGTGGGCCACCATAATCTTGCAAAGAGGATGGCTTTGTGTTGCTCTAGCACAATGGTGAAAACCACGTTAAGAAGCTTCACCTCCTTAATGTCAATCCGCGGAAGAGATAGGAGTGATATGAAGATCGTGAATGAGAGATGAAGTGAGAGTGAAGGTGAGAAGCACAATAGATGCACACACACATACACACATACAATGAAGAGACAAGCAAGACACAATGGAAGGTGGGAATTAGCTCTATTACTCAAGAACACTATTACAAGCTCAAACTAGCTCTAAGCTCACACTAGCCAATATGAACCAACCTCAAAAATGAGCTCTCTAGCCCTTTTTATAGTTTCTAGACTAGTTTTGACCGGTTTCACTAGACCGGCATAGTTAAAAAATAGGTCCTAGAGGCTATTTGGAAGGGCAAACGATGTCTAAAAATAACGAAAATTGGTACGCGCATTCTACCTAAGCTCCTCAAGCTCGAGGACTCCTCGGCTTGCACAAAATGGAGCTATGAATTAGAAAATGGGATTTTGTCTATATTACATATGTTACAAGAGTGATGAAAATCACTGTTGGATGTTTGAAGAGGTAATAAAAACATAGTTGTTTGAAAAAATGATCCGACTGGCTCCCTGCTCCATCTTTACATGCTTCCGTGTCGTCTGTGCCTCTGGCTGCTTCCAACACCCCCCTCCCTCTCGCTTCTGTCGTCCCTGACAGAACCTTGCTGTGAGGTCTGCCGGATATAGTTCTGTAGTAGGTCTTGAGCGAGGGTGTGCTCGGAGATACGAATGCCTCGGGCCAGGTCGGCCTCGAGTTTCTCCCAGTCGATTGGTTGCGGTTCTTCCGGTGGCGGGAGCTGATAATGTGTGGAATAGACCATTCACTCACAGGCAAATAGTTGCAATAAATGTGTGGGCCTGCTGATGAATACCTCGGAATGGTATTCCCAAAATCCGGTGGTGAACATCTCTTCAAATGTCTGCTTGTAGCACGCCGGTAGGTATTTTATTCTACAGTGCCAGGCATAACACACCCGGAGCGATGGCGTTGTGCTCATGTCATATACTAGATCAAAGTTGCCATGCTCAAAGCCCGGGGTGTTGACATGGGGTGCCTTGACGCGTCGGAAGACTTTAAAAATCATTTGCATCATGTCAAAGATTTTGACAGTCATATGCACCGCTATATCATCCATATGCTTTAATCTAGGGAGCCAGTGGCGAATTGTAGCCATCATGTAGCCAACAGTTGGTAACTCAATGGGTGGCTTAAAATAGGGGTAATTCAACCAGTCTTGGCACTGCTTATTGTTTTGTACCTTAATAGCAAAGGTAGTCCAGGAGCGGCGTCGTGGCACTGGTTCCCAACACGGGTTATACTTCAGGTGCAAAGGTGCCTTTACCCATGTACTCATCATCTCTGGATACTGCTGTAGTAAATTTTTTCGCCACTCTGGTTGATAGATCCTTCCTTTCTGTGCATCTAGTGGCAAATAAGCCACCTCGAATTGAGTTGCATGCGATGGTTTTTTACCTGTCTCTTTCTCAATGGCTAACTGGTATTCGGCCATTAACATGAAGTACGGTTTATACTGTAGCTCGTGCCCAGATATGTATCGTCGCGGGGCCAATTGAGCAAAGAATGGAGACTGTAATATCCGTTCTTCTATCATCGCCATGGCATGTAATTGTGCCTCTACTCTAGCTGAGTGCGTTGTTCCAAGTTCCTCAATAGTCTTCATCCACGCGGGGGTCGGAAGTTCGTACGTCATCTGACCTTCGACCGTGACGCGTCCGCCTGGGATGGGTTGTGGCTCGTATGCTTCTTCAAACGTTTCCTCCACCGGGATGGTGACCGTTTCTTCCTCAGCTAGAAGCTCAGGTGGGGAATCTGGCCTTGGTGGCGCTTCGTATACTGCAATCCTTGATTCAAGGGTCGATACCTGGGTCCGTAATGAGTTGAGTTCCTCTAGGAGGTCAAGAGAGGGGTCCACAGGTGCTAGTATGTCTTGGTGTGCCGGTTCTCGTAACTGGAGTAATTTGTGAGCTTCTTTGAGTTTCTGTAACTCCTCGTTCATGCGGTCATATTCATCTAGTAATCGTACATGATCATCTAGCAACATCCTCATTGAGTCTGAAGGAATGGCTTTGAACCTGCTAGGACTGAGTGGTTGGTCTGGGTGGTCGAGCGCTGCTTCTAAGTTTTCTCGGTTCTGATCCTGTAAGCGCTGGTTTTCTTCCTTGGCGGCTGCTAGGTGTCTTCGTAGTAAGCCCATGTTTCGTGTTAGCGTTGCATTGCGGACTGTCTGGGCTGTTAATAAATTATCCAGGTCAGCCGTGGCTTCCTTGGTCTTTTCTTCGCTTTCTAGTTCCAATTTGTGATAAGCCTCGCGTAATTCTTGGTAGCGGGTGTTCAGAGAGGCATTCTCAATGGACAATAAATTAAGCTGCAACTGTAAGTCATTGGTTGTCCTCTGCAGCTGCTCATAATTATCACCAAGAGATGTGAACTCATCTCTTAGTTGCGTCATACATATGAACATCTGTCGGAATGCATTATCTGCAGTGGGTGATAGTATTAACGGGGTGCTAAATGAAGATGCAGTTGGTGTGGATGCAACGGGAACGGGGAATGGGGATGGGAAGGTGGATGATGTAGTGATTGTTGAAAATTGTGATGTGCCTAAAAATGTTTGTGCCGTGAGTGAAGTGAGCGACGGTGCAGTGGGTGGTGAGATGTCCATGTCGGTGGACGTATCTAGTGCGGTGACCGTGAATATGGGTGTGATTGTGGGTACTCGTGCTGGTGTAAATACGGGATTTACAAAGGTTGAGGGGTAATTTACAGGGAGGCTGGCTGGAGCAGCTTGGTGGAAAGGGGAAAGAGGGGTTACAGTGGGTCGGGGAGGTGAGACGGGGGAGAAGGTTAATGGCGGGGGGAACGGGAAAAGGGGTCTTGGAGTTGTGGGGAAAGATGGAAAAGATTGATGAAGGAATGGGTTGGATAGAAAGGTGGGTGTGGGAGGGGGTAGATTAGGGCTAATGGGCACGGGAATTGTGGGGTGAGTGGTCGTAAAGACGGTCTCTGCAACACCACCGGCGAATGAAGATGTGTGTCTGGGGGAAGGAGGGTGAAGAGGGGAGGTTGGATGGATGGGTGGTGAGAGAGGAGCGGTTGGGGTGGTCGGTACTTCAGTGACTACTGAGGTAGGTACAGTTGTAGCGCGGGGTGGGGAATCTACAATGATGGTTTCCTCGGCCAATGAACGCTCGGGGACAAGGCATGCCTCCCTGGCTTGTCCTGAAGATTGTGCTCCAGTTGGTACACGAATGTATGCACCAGGCTTTGAAAGTAGTCGTACTCTGCGGGGGTCAAACTGTGGCAGTGGTTTCCGTTGCAAGTACCTGAGTGCCTCGTTGGAGCCTACTGATTGGACTAATTCTTTGAATCCTTTGATATATGCGTCTTCGAATCCGCCTGTGACAAGTTTTTGTTCTATTATTTTTTGGCTCTCTTCCTCTGTCAGCTTCTTGCGTGCCCAAACTTTTTCCATAGTTCTATACAGCTTCTTGATAGCTAGAGTGTACGCTGCTGCCTCATAAGTCTCATCTTCATAGGTACTTGTATCGCCATGTGTGTCGGTTTGTTGGCCTTGGCCATCTGTCTGTTCCTGTTCTTGGGATTCAAGTGTTCCCTGGCTAGCTTCGTCGTCTCCTTCGTCGTCATCGGTTGCTGTCCTTTCATCATCGGAGCTGGACACGACCTGTCCTTGTGGCTGATCCCTGGGTGTGGTAGGGTAGCTAGGCCGTTCAAATTCTTGAGAAAACATATGCCCTTCTGAAAACTGGAACTCAGTGGAGAATGCATCGGGTATCTCAAAATCAAACGTTTGGTCCAGTGGCTCTGCTTGTCCTGGTTCTAAATGCGGTATTGGAAAAGAGAAAGCTTCCCCACCGATAGTGGTGGGAAGTTCAGCTGCTGTGGTGATAGGTTCTGTGGATGGGGCTGCTTGGGGTGCGATATTACTGGTGGTGCCCTCCGTTACCACTGGTCTAGATAACCTTATACGGATAGGTTGTACTGTGGGAGTGGCTGCTGTTGGTGACTGCGCTGGAGATGGTTGTGGAGAGGGTGATGCTGGGACTTGTAGGCATGGAATAGTACCTCTCATCCGCTTTCCGGCTCTGCCTTTGCTAGACTTTCTAGCCTTCCTAGTGGTGCCTTTGAATGCTTTCAGTTCTTCACTGGTCATGGCATGCTCAATTGGTAAGTCATATGCCAAGCACATATATATGATCCTGGTGAGGGCGCAACACCCATTGATTACCTTCTTTCGCTCCCACCTATGTTGTGCCAAATAGAGCTGATCAATGATCCAACTGGCTAGATCAACCGTTTGCGGTCCAGTACATGCTAAGTATAATCCGAACCAGATTCTCTTGTGGGGCATGGTAAAACGATCCTGAGCTGGGAAAGCAAAGTGTTGCATGCATATCCGTAATGGCTTGGAGAGCTCAGGGGTTATAGCAGAAATATCCTCCCATTTAGTTACGTCACCACGCTTCATCTGCTCTGGGACTAGCCGTTCTTTCTCCGTTGGGGTGTGGGTTCCATGAATCTTGATGGCCGCTCTGATTAAATCCTTCGAAAGATAAAATCTTTTGTAAGGTGGATCATCCACTAAAGAAGGCAAAATAAAGGTTCCTGGGAGGTCCTTATTCTCTGAGGCCAGCAAAGTGGTGATTAAGTAATAACACCTATAAAAGTCAGGTTTGGGCAGAGGATCACTGAAATACTCCGTGAAGCCGGCTCTGGCCCAAACATGAGTTAAGTCCTGAGTGTTCTGTAGGCCTTCGAACTCTCTGGAGAAAAATTGGTACTTTCTCCAAGTGCGGTCATCAAACGTCAAATTAGATTCAAATATAAACTCCGCGTCCGCTAAGGGTCCTGCTAGGCCTTGGAACCAGTGAGAGTTACGGTGTATCTTTTCTGTGTAGCCCATAGGTGGGTTATCGATTGGCATGGGCCCTGGAAATCCTTGGAATTCTGGCGGTGGAGCAGTCGGGTGGGATTCTGCTCGTAAAACATTGAGGGGCACTGCAGCTACGCTGGGGCCTGCTTTTGATGGTCCTTCGTCGGTTTGCATGATGATTGATGTGCTAATGAGAAAGATCTGCTACAAAAGATTAACACATTAGCATGGAAATTAATTATGATCCCATTAAAGTGAGACCGCAATCCCTTTCCATAACCGATGTGTAACCCGTGTAGCCAAGTGTCGTGAAGTGATTGATGCCATGATCTTTTTGCAGAGCTAATGCAGGTCTCTAGACACTTACATGCTTCAGATTATGCATACATTTCTTGATGAGTTTTTATTATGCATGATGTGGGGTTAGGGTGTATGAATTTATACACGGTTGGGTTGAGGTTGAATTAGTACAAGGGTGGAGTTTAAACGGGGTGGGAGAATTGTTAGATAAGGGGGTACAAGAAGACGTCTGGATACGTTTCGGTATCCATTTCTTAAGAGTCCTTGAGTGGGTGGTGGGTTTCTGCTGAGGGGTAAAAGGTAGTATCGGATCTGGTGGTATTGAGGGATGGAACGATTTGTGAGGGGTATATATTACATGGCTTAAGGGTTGAGCTATGATACATCGTTTGGGTACCCAAATCTGCATGGGTGTGGGTCTATGGATAAGGTATTTCTTGGCGATCCAAATCTGTCGAGTATTGGTACTTGTAGAAGAAGATCGAGGGGACTTTGAATGCTGACTCTGCTTTGTTTGAAACTTTGTCCTCTTCTTGTCTGCAGAGTTCCCAATAGGCTGTGGTTGCTGTCCTTTTGGCACCCATATTTGTCTCGTGCCACTTGTTCTGTAAGTTTGACACTGCTGTTGTCTTTGCCTTATCTGGTGGTGTCTTCGGTCTTGGTTCCTCTGTTGTGGTTGACACCTTCGTGGTTGGGTTTGAGAGGTCCATTGGACGCTCTGCTTTGGAAAAGAAGGGAGATCCAACACTTGCGTGACCTGCCCCTTAGGAAGTGATTCGTTCTTTATCTTTAATCTAGGCCAGTCCGCAACAAGTTTGGAAGGATGAGCATCGTAGGATGTCGTGCTCATTTGGCCGCTGATGCAACCCACCTGACCGCTGATTGTGTTCATCTACCCTAGCGGTTGGGTAGCTGCCCTCTCTAGTTTGCAGGAAGCCCCAGGGAAGATCTCCTGTTGTCCTTCTGATTGACAATTGTCCCTAGCCAAGCCCGAGTGGGTTGGTGTAGACGTAACGTGACTGATCTGATTAAAGATCTTCCGGTCTTCCGTCGCATGTATTTCATAGGGTCTAGGGTTACAAACCTCAATCGGAATGCCATTACAGAAGTCAAGCGGTATCACTCGCTTCTGCTCTAAGGTTCCAATCTGTAAGGAGCCTTGTCTAAGATTTAGGTCCACTGAGTGATTGTATAGCCAATCTTGGCCAAGGATTAGGGGTTCTATCAGGTCGTCATCATGGCACACTAGTAGCTTTGCTGTCATGGTCACATCCTTTATGAGGATAGGAAGGTCCACCTCACCCATGCAAGGGGTTTCCATGCCTCATAGCCCTATGAGGTATGCCTCAATTGGCCGCATTTCTATTCCTGAATCCTTATAGTGGGACCATCTAATCGCACTAGTCGCAACACCTGAATCAATTAAAGCCCTGAGCTCTTAGCAAGGGTTACCGTGCTCTAACCTGACTGTAATGAATGGTCTCCTGTCCACTATGCTAGGATGAGTTTGTGACTTTACCTCACACATAGCAATGGGATATCTGGGTGTTGTTTCCAGATAGTTATACTGTTCTCTCCCTAGTCCTTGTCTTCTTAACTTCATGCGTTTAATGCGTTCTATTGCTTCTGCCTGAGCTTCCGCTCGTATTCTATTTTCTTCCTCCTTACGCTTCTTTGCCCACGTGAGTCGTCTAAGCATATCCTCAGTAAGAGGTTCCTGATATAGCTTGACTCTACAGCCACTAATATAATTAGGCATTATATCTCCTTCTAAAGTGGCTAACTGTACTGCTCCACTTGTTGAGAGTCTGTTAATGATCATAGGTCCATACCCTCGCTTTTCTAACTTACGTGCGTGTTGCTTTAGCGTATATACTAGAACTAAATCTCCTTCTTTTAGGCCTTTATCTTTCACATGTGCATAAAAATACGCTTTCTGTCGCTTCTTCGCTGCATATATTCCTGCTGCTGCCTTGAGCCTGGTTTCTCCTAATCGTTCCAAGTCCATTATTCTCGCTGATAATTCATGGCCGGTCCACTGATGTTCTTGTGCAACCTTAAGGGTCGGTATCAAGAAGTCCAAAGGAAGCACAACATTCTGACCAAAAACCATCTGAAAGGGAGTTGCATTGAGTACGGTCTTGTAGGCCACTCGATATGCCCAAACAGCGTGGTGTAACTGTTTGTCCCAGTCTGAACGTTTGTTGTTCACGAGTTTTGTTAGTACGTTACAAAGGATCTTATTAGTGCTTTCAGCCTGACCATTGGCCGGAGGATGATATGGTGCGGATTTCTTGTGAATCACCATAAAATCCTGTAACAGACATTCAATGACTTGGTTTAGAAAGTGAGTGCCTCGATCGCTCACTAACTCTATAGGCAATCCATATCTTGTAAAGACATTTTCAAATAAGAATTTTGCAGTTGTGTGTGCATCATTCTTTTTCGTGGCTTTTGCCTCTACCCATTTCGTAAGATAATCTGTCGCAACAATAATGTATTCTGCATGTGTACCTTTTGCAGGGGGGTTAATGGGTCCTACAAAGTCTATACCCCACTTAGAAAATGCACGTCCGCCCATCATGGGTTTCAATGGCATTTCATCTCTGCGCGTAGGAAACTGAGTTCTTTGGCACACATCACATCTCTTTACATAGGTATGAGCATCCGTGTGAAGAGTGGGCCACCATAATCCTGCAAAGAGTATGGCTTTGACTATCCTATCGGGTCCAAAATGACCTCCTGCAACACCTTGGTGGGCAGTCTCTAGTATGCTCAGATAATCGCTCTCATGAACACATTGTCTTAGATATCCATCTCGTCCTCTTTTGTATAAATTATCGCCAATAAGTGAATAGTCTTGAGCTTCTTGCTCTACACTACGTTGTCGAGCTAAGGTCATGCCTTGAGGGAATGTGTTCGTCCTCAAGTATGTCACTAAAGGTTCACTCCAGTCTGGTGTGAGAGACACATGATATAATGTAGCATGCTCTACTGGTGGTCTTTCACAACAAACGTTGCATTCCTTACACAACTTGTAGACATCTGCTTCCATTGAAGGCCAATATACTCCTAGTCTTTGCAGAGTCTGTAGTGTTCGATGTTTTGAATGATGTTGCTTGAGTGCACCTATGTGTGCTAATTGCAACCAATTCGCGTGTTCTGATTCATCTACACAACAAGCAAGAATCTTTTGATTATCCTGTTTATATATGCTTCCTGCCATGATTTGGTACCTCTGAGACTTGGTAATCTCTCCTTCTTTGATCTTAATCCTAGGATTCTTGGGTCCATATGTCAGAATAGGGACTATAGGCTTAGCCCATTTTGGTGCTATCTCAAGGTTAAACAAGTATGCATCTGGTAATTCATCCGCTACTCCTTGACGAGCTTCTCCTGAGGTTAATCTTGAAAGGTGGTCAGCTCTAAGATGTGTCTTTCCTTTCCTGACTACTACTTCAAAATCATACTCCATGAGTAATAGAAACCAACGTATCAGTCGTCCTGTGTTACATGGTTTGTTGACTAAGTACAATAGGGCTTGATGATCCGTAAAGAACTTGAATTTGTTGGCCAACAAGTAGTGCCTGAACTTCTTTACTGCGTAGATCATCCCTAATCCTTCTCGTTCCGTCATGGTGTAATTCCTTTCTGCTGCGTTCAATTGTCTGCTCGCGTAAGCTATGGGGAGATCTATGTTACCTTCATTCGTGGGTTGTGCTAACACACATCCTATGGCGTAATTGGATGCATCCACATGTACATGGAATGGCTTACTCCAATCTGGGGTAGTCAAAATCGGTGCTGAGCACAAGCGTCGTTTAAGTTCATTAAATGAATTTTCACATTCATCTGTCCATTCAAAATTGGTTAAAAGAGAGTACAAAGGCTTGGCTATGATTGCATACATGTGTATGAATCTCCTATAATATCCACAATGGCCCATAAATGCCTGTACCTCTTTCACATTAGTTGGTCTAGGTAAATCTGCAATTACCTTCACTTTTTCCTCATCCGTAGAGATTCCATTTTTTGACACAATGTGTCCTAGAATTTTGCCTTGTCTGACCATGAAAACACATTTTTCTGGGTTCAAACAAACCTGATATTCTCGACATTTGTCAAATATTTGCCTTAACTCTGGGATATGCGTCTGTCTTACACTTGAATGAGCACATATGTCATCGACATATACTTCCAAGCTCTTGCGTAAAAATTCCTTAAAAACATGACACATGAGTCGCTGGAAAGTGGCTGGTGCATTTGTTAAGCCAAATGGCATTACACGAAATGCAAATATGCCCCATTCTGTGGCAAAAGCCATCTTGTGCTGATCTTCTGGAGCGATGGCTACTTGGTTATAGCCTGAAAAGCCATCAAGAAAGCTGTAAACTTCCTTGCCCGCAACTCTTTCCAATAAGTGTTCCGTGATAGGAAGAGGATAACTATCTCTAATCGTTGCGGCATTAACTTTTTTAAGGTTAATACACACACACAATTTTCCATTCTTCTTGGGCACAACCACAATGGGGGATACCCATTCGGTATGCTCAATTTCGTAAATGAATCCTGCTTCTATCAAACGATCTATCTCCTCTTTAATCTTCGCAGCGTAGTTATCATTGTACGTGTACGGTTTTTGTTTTGTCGGTTTTGCATCTGGAGTCATAGGGATTCTATGAGAACATATATCTGGATCTACTCCCTTCAAATCTTTGTAACTCCAAGCAAAAACATCTCTATATTCGCGTAATAGGGCAACTAGCTCTTCTTCTTCTTCAGTAGTCAAATCATGCCCTATGTATGTGCATTTTTCCTCTTCTCCGTCTATGGCAACTATTACTTTCTTGGTTTTCTCTCGGTTATCATATACTTGTCCATCATTCACTTTTCTATTGGGCATTCGTACCATGATTCTTCTATCTTCGATTTCATATTTCTTGAAGTTCTCGGGTACTTCAAATAAAGATTCTTCTTTTTCTGTCATGGTTTCTTTCTTCTTTCTTTTCTTGCCTTCACTCTTAGTAGTCACTTCTGTGGCTAACCTCACCTCATTCGTAATTTCCTCGTGTCTCTGAGTGTGAGCCTCTACTTTGAAAAAATATTCTTCCTCTGATGCAAAGGGTGAATCCATGATAATTGAATCTAAATCAAAATTGCTTGCATCCTCAAATGCATCAGTGTTTGGTTTACACTCTTCCAAAATTGCATCACCCATGATTGGCTCTATCGTGAAAACTGAAATGTCATAGCCATCCTCATCACAGTGGGGTGTCCATTGTTCTTCATTGATGGCTACATCGATGGTTGCTAGTATTTCTGCCCACCCATGGGGTTCAAACTCTTCGTCTGGGAATACTACAGGTGCGTAGGCTGGATCTTGTAGGGTTCGTGGATGTTGTTCTGCACCTAAGGTCCTTGCTTCTAATCGTTCTTCCTCTTGTTTGGCTACTTTACACATCCATAAATGGGTATCCTCATGCAACCAAGAAGGATCTGATTCTAATGAGTAAACGGATTCTGTTTCTACTGGTGTCTTATGGATGGTATTCCATTGTATTGGGGGTACATCTCTGTGTGAATAGTCTTTAAGATTGACTTTAGTAGTCACTCCTAAATGTTGCAAGTACAAAGAATTAGTTCCCCAATCTTGTACAATTTGCAACTGACGCATGAATGGTCGTCCCAATATCATCTCATAAGCATGGTTTTTTGCAAAGTCACAAATGGCAAAGGTATGCTCAAATTCTACACCACAAGTGGTGAGAGATATGCCTTCTAGTAAGCCTAATGGTTTTTCTATGTGTCCATCGGCCATTTGTAGCTTCATCCTGGTGGGTCTTAATGCTGGCTTACCCCAACGTTTCCATAAAGCAGTGGTAGCTATGGCTACTCCGGCTCCTGAATCTAAGATGGCTTTCGTGGTGTAGCCCTGATGGGTTATCGGGAGATATGTGTTACCTTCCTCTCCTTCGCTCACATCTCCAATCTTTTCCACGGGTATCTCTGGTACCTTCTTATGTGATCCTATCTGAGAGGGTGTGGTAGCAAGCTCGGGGAATTGATTTGCTACGTGCTTCCACAATTCTGGTTTTACCTTTAACAATTCCTCCAGAGTGAGATTACACTGTACTTTCGTGTTCTTGACCACTTCCGTGTTCCTAGGGATCACTGATTCTTCATTCCTCACTATTATCGTGGGTGCTCTCATACTAATAGACTTTGCTTCCCAAGGCCCTGTGAACTGAGGTAATTCTTGTAAAGAATTAGATTCAAATCCTGTGGGTTCACTCAGTTGTTCTTCCTCTACATCATCGTATATAGAGGGGATGTCTTGGGGAAATTGTTCCTGCAAGTCGTCTATTTCTTGAATAGGAGGATGAGTTCCTTGTTCTTTTCTCCATTTCTCTTCTTGTATTTCTCTCAAAAATTCATGTGAGTACCTATGTATGGAAGACCAATTGTCGTGACTTTCTGTATTGGGTACTTGAGACAGGGATGGTGCATTCCTTTCCTGTGTCTCTGGGACAATAGGGTTCCTATGCTGATCCTTTTCCTCTTTGCTTTCAATCAAATATTCTAGCCTCTCCATTAGTCCTTGAAAATGTAATTCCGGTTTTGCCATGTTATTCCAATTAAGATATCTAGAGGCTTCAAACAAAGCTTGTGCTAGTTCTACCATCTTCATGCAAAGTTTAGTTCTCTCAATTTCTAGATCAGCTCGAGGGTAGTTTTTGCTCATTTCAGCTACTTGCGGTCCCTCTTTTAATCTAGCCTGATATGCACGAAACATCATGTCTAGATTCTCTAGTATGGGTTCTGCTAAAACTGATCCTGATTTCTGGGCTGGATTCTCTTGATTCAATTCCTGTGAAGTCAATTCTTGGATTTTGGCTCTAGATTCCTTTAAACTTCCTTCCAACTCACTTATCTTTTTACTCCATTTTCTCTTTATTCTTTCTCTAGAATCTTTCCAAGATTTTGTCTTTTTACTGCTAGATTCTACAACTTCACTGGTTTCGGCTACTTTCTCTTGATTAAGCTTTTGGTTCTGTAAGAGCGCCTGGGCTCTTGTTATAGCTTGGATAGGCACGTATGTAGGGTTGGATCCATCTGCGTTATTTACAATACCTATCACGTTGATCGGTGTCACATTCGAAGTGTTAACTGGGTTCTTAGGACAATCTTTGATTATGTGCTCTTTGCACAATCGGCACAAAAGCCTTGTATGTTATAGTACTGTGATTGCCTTGCTATTGGGGGATGTGGGCAATCCTTGATGAAGTGATCTCCTTGGCACCTAAAGCATGGTCCTCTAGGGCCCTACGGTCTCTGTTGTCTCACTTGGGGCCGTGGGTTTGGGTTTGCGTACATCACATTAGCATAGTCTGGCTCCCAACTAGGTTCCATTGGTGGACTATCATAATGATATGTCTCCACATGTTCTGGTGACTCCGTGTAATAAGCGGGTGGACTAGTTACATGGGTAGAGTCAAAACTATTTGAGTTCGGGTCACTTTCTGTGATCAAGGGTGACGAAGGCACTATGGCCCTATTTAGGTTCTCTTCTGCAGCAGCGTATTTGACTGAGATGACATTCGCTGGTGGGGTTGGCTGCTGAGCTAAGACAGGTTGAGGTCTCTGTTGAGCCTGGTATGGGTAGTTCTGCGGAGGCCTATAGTAATAAGGCTGAGCATGGTATTGGCCTTGATACCTACCTGGTTGCTGGTATGCTTGCGGATAGTTCTGTCTCACGGTTTGTTTGTTATATGGGCAGTCCTGAGCCGTATGATTTGTGTATCTTCTCTCAATTGTACAATATTGGCCACTAGGGTTGGATTGAGGTTGTGGTGCATTGGGGCACACGTTTGCCAAATGATTTCCACCACAGGTGTAACAACGTACATTAGTTGGTAGCTTGGGCACCTGTTTACTAGAAACTCCTAGTTTTTGGGCCACTTTTTCTGCTAGGTCCTCTATAGAATTAGACAATTTTGTGGATGCTAAAGAAGAACAATCTGAGTCCTTATAGACCTTTGAGAGTTCTAATTCATCTCCTAGGTTGTCCTCGATGTCTATACATATTCTTACACACTCCTCTAGCGTTCTGGGTTCTTTTAGGTACACATAGGAGCGTAATTTAGCGCTCAACAAGCCATCTAAAAACAATGACACTTGTTTAGCTTGTGAGGGTAGCTCTTGCATTGGACATCGTTCAACATATTGTCTAAACCTACGTCCTGCCAGTCTAACTGTTTCCTGAGGGGTTTGTTTAAAGCTATGAATCAACGAAGATGTGTCATGTCTAATCCCACTTTTAGAGAATTCGGTGATGAATGACTCTAAAAAGTGATGGATGTCTCTAAATTGCCTTTGTTGCAAAGGTTGGAACCAAGTTAAAGCGGTATTCTTTAACGTTAGCCCAAATGCGTTGTCGGGAAGTTGCGGACATACGGCTGGTGGATCAGGCAGCCAGTAAATCCCTCGGCACACGCAGGGTGTATGAGACAATCGTAGGTACAAGGGGATATATGTTTGTGAGTCTAAGATAAAAGAATTTCTAAGAATTAAACGTGCGAAAGATGCGAAAAAACAAGTGATTGACAACAGAATTTCTACATTACTCGTAAAATCTAGGAAATATAAAGTCGATAATTGAAACACTTTAAATGTTTTAAGAATCAATTCCAAATCTTTTTTTGAGATAAACAAGAGAAATTACAATTAACAAGAATGCAAATACAAATTTGAGTTCGATTGAATCCTAATGACAATACTGGATGATATAATTGCTTTAAATGATAGCTAATAATATGAGAGTCCTATACAAGGTTTAATCAGAAAAATTTCTAAGGATTTATATCCGATTGTTGGGTGATTTGTTGAAATCTTCTCTTTGTCACGATGTTCTTTGATACTTTTGCTTTCAATCTTCAATGTTTGTTTCTGCAGAAACATTGAAGATTGAAAGCAAAAGTATCAAAGAGCATCGTGACAAAAGAAGAGATTTCATCAACTCACCCAACAATCGGATATAAATCCATAGAAATTTTCCTGATTAAGTTTTGTATAGGATTCACGTATTGTGAGCCATCTTTTAAAGCAATTATATCATCCAGTAGTGTCATTAGGATTAAATCGAACTCTAATTTGTATTCGCATTCTTGTTAATTGTAATTTCTCTTGTTTATCTCAGAAAAGATTTGGAATTGATCATTCGTATGTCGTTATCGACTTCATATTTCCTAGATTTACGAGTAATGTAGAATTTCTGTTGCCTTAGACAAAAGATAAATATACCCAAAACACCTACGATTGTCTCATACACCCTGCGTGTGCCGAGGGATTTAGTGGCTGCCTGATCCACCAGCCTTATGTCCGCAACTTCCCGACAGCGTTGTATTGCGTGAACATGTCTTCAACCTGTTCTGCTCTTAGTACTTGCTTGAATTCTGCAACATGGTCGTAAGGATCTCCTGTCCCATCAAAATAATTTTTCATTGATTTTACTAATTGAGTGGGTCTCAATACTCTTGCGTGTTCACGTGGTCTAGGTAGAGGAAAATCATCTCTACCACCTGGTATTCCCTGATCTCTTTGTCCATCCGCTCTATTAGTGTTCGTGGTTGTTCTATCTCTCCCTATGGGATGAGTGAAGCTTACTTCCGGTCTCTCTTTATTTCCCTCTCTTTGATTTCCATGGGTTGAGGATGTTCCTGCCCCTTGTTGACTTGTATTCATGTTCGTTCTAGATGGAGGGAATACCAATTCACCTCTCCATGTGTATAGGTTTTTGGCATGGTCGGACATCACATATACTCTTTCTGAAGTTTCATCCAGGTATACAACCTTTCCAGGTGTATCTGGGTCCTTGAATTCATAAATTGTAATGATGCCTATCTCACCAGGGTGTTCCTTTCTGTACCTCCAAAAGGCTTCATCTGTCTCTTTATTTACAAACAACTCGATGCTCCTGTTATCTTGAGGGATCCACTCTGGGATGAGTACTCTTGTTAATACGGATTTCCCTCTAGGTGTTCTAGGTTCTTCTAACGGTTCTTTTCCTTGAAATTTCGCTTCCGTCTCTAATTGAATTGTGCCAAACTCATTAGTATCGTTTGGCTGCGTACTTAGGACGTACATGGTTCCTTCTTTGTCTATGTAAGCGTCTCTCTCAAATTTCACCACTGGTCTTTCCAATCCCATGGGTTGATCAGGGTTGTGCAATTGCACCCCTTGCCTTCGCAAACCATCCTCATAGATGCGAGCACCTAGTCGGTTGGTTCGGAGAAACTCTAATTGCGTTCTATAGGGTCCTTCAGGTTTTTCTAAGTTTGCTACATTAGACCCTCCTTCTGGTCTATCTGTGCTAAATGCCATTTCTGATTCGCTAGTATCTGAGCTCTCGTAGGGATAATTACTATTCAATTGCTGAGCCCACGATCGTGCAGTAGTTCTTACACTTGCTTCTGATGATCTAAGGCTTCGTCTGTCTGACTTACCTATATGTTTGCCCGATCTAAGGTTCATTAATTTTCTTCCTTGCACACTCAGTACATGCTCAGATCGTCAATGATTCTTTGTTATTACTGTCTTGATTCTTTTTAGATTTCTTTAGATTCTTGTCTTAATGTATGCGTCAGGAATTCGACTTTCCGTGATACTTTGAGTTCTCGTTCCGTCAGATTTATGTTCTTTTCTTTAGGCTTTCGTGTCACACCCTTTCACTTTAGTCTTGGACTTGAAAGAATTAAGTATCTTGAACTTGAGGCATTCCTATCGTCTTTAATCCACAACACTACCGTTTAGCCTAAGCTAGGAATTGACTGAGGGGGTTGAGTAATCTTCCAACCTCGAGTCCGCTTTTCTGGTTGCTCTGATGCCCAAGAAGCCGCGCTTCCCAAGCTTTATGCCCTTCACTGCGTTGCCTTGGTTGCCCTTGATTGTCCTTGCTAGACCTGGAACAATCCAATATTAGACCAATTCACAGTTGGATGATCAAGCACTTGAGTTTATACACCTTTTAAGTCCCTTCCCTTTTGCCCAAATTTTCAATACTTGTCCCCTGGCTTCCTAGTTCCAAACTAGGTGAACCTCAAAAATAGTTTATCTAAAAATAGACGTATCCTTTAAGAAAAAACAGTTGAGGTCACGTAGTACTCGTCAAGAGCTTTCTAATGAGCTATTAAGCTCAAAAAACGGACTTCGGATGAAAAAGTTATGAGCGCTCAGGCCCTGGGGGATAAAAACTGACAATCAGGTTTTCCTTCCAATATGAGCTACGGGGTCTCCTATGAGTCTAATGGTCCAAAAATTTCTCAAAAATACCCCCAAATTTGGTCAAAAAATGGAACCCGAAATTTGCGATGGGGGTGGACAATCGCGATGGTCTGAGACCGTCGCGATGGTCCAAGCGAACCGTCGCGATGGCGTGATCAGGCGGACAATCGCGATGGCCCGAAAAGGTGAACCGTCGCGATGGCTCGAAGTGAACGATCGCGATGGCGTGGAGTTTGGACAATCACGATGGCCCGAAAAGGTGAACCGTCGCGATGGCCCGAAATGAACGATCGCGATGGCGTGAGGTCGAACCGTCACGATGGCGTGGGTCAACGGTCAAAGGTGGACAATCGCGATGGCGTGGGTCAACGGTCAAAGGTGGACAATCGCGATGGTCCGAAGTGAACCGTCGCGATGGTCACAAGTGCGATGGCATGAGCCAATCGCGATGGTCCGATTTTGGGCTGTCGCGATGGTCCGAAAAAATGAACCGTCACGATGGTCTATCTTGACACGTGGCACCATCGTGGCGATGGCATGGGCCAATCGCGATGGCCCGAGGTCAGCTGAACAATCGCGATGGTCCAAGTGGACCGTCGCAATGGCTCAAGTGAACCGTCGCGATGGTCCGAAAAAATGAACCGTCGCGATGGTCCGGCCGAGCAGTCGTGATGGCGTGAGCCAATCGCGATGGTGTGACACAATCGCGATGGTCTGAGCCAATCGCGATGGTCCACCAAAATGTGATTTTTTGCAATGCAAGTATGGATTCCTAGTGGCGCAAGTGTGCTCTACACGCTGGTGTGGTCGCCTTCTCCAAATTCTGAACTTTGCAGACCATCGCGATGGTCCGCCACACTCGGCAGATCTTTGACAGAGAGTAAAATTTTACCTTTTCCAAGCTTTCCTGATGCACTGGAGCTCTGTACCTGCAAGAAAACTCAAGAAAACACAAGCACAAAAGTTCTCTCTCGCTCTCTTGCATGCACAAATGAGGGGAAATGAGATGAATGGGTGGATATGGTGAATTTTTTGATTTTTTTTTGGAGATGAAGATGATGATGCGATGATGAAGATGGAGTGTGGGGGAGGTGAAAAACACTAAAAACTAAGTATAAACAACAACAAAAACTGAAATTTTTACCTTCCAACGCCACTTCTTGCTATACTCTTACCATCACACATTCGTCCTAGACTCGATCCCCGGCAACGGCGCCAAATTTGGTGTTGCTCTAGCACAATGGTGAAAACCACGTTAAGAAGCTTCACCTCCTTAATGTCAATCCGCGGAAGAGATAGGAGTGATATGAAGATCGTGAATGAGAGATGAAGTGAGAGTGAAGGTGAGAAGCACAATAGATGCACACACACATACACACACACACACAATGAAGAGACAAGCAAGACACAATGGAAGGTGGGAATTAGCTCTATTACTCAAGAACACTATTACAAGCTCAAACTAGCTCTAAGCTCACACTAGCCAATATGAACCAACCTCAAAAATGAGCTCTCTAGCCCTTTTTATAGTTTCTAGACTAGTTTTGACCGGTTTCACATCTAGTGACCGGCATAGTTAAAAAATAGGTCCTAGAGGCTATTTGGAAGGGTAAACGATGTCTAAAAATAACGAAAATTGGTACGCGCATTCTACCTAAGCTCCTCAAGCTCGAGGACTCCTCGGCTTGCACAAAATGGAGCTATGAATTAGAAAATGGGATTTTGTCTATATTACATATGTTACAAGAGTGATGAAAATCACTGTTGGATGTTTGAAGAGGTAATAAAAACATAGTTGTTTGAAAAAATGATCCGACTGGCTCCCTGCTCCATCTTTACATGCTTCCGTGTCGTCTGTGCCTCTGGCTGCTTCCAACACTTTGATTATCCTATCGGGGCCAAAATGACCTCCTGCAACACCTTAGTGTGCAGTCTCTAGTACGCTCAAATAATCGCTCTCATGAATACACTATCTTAGGTATCCGTCTCGTCCTCGTTTGTATGAATTGTCACCAATAAGTGAATAGTCTTGAGCTTCTTGCTCTAGACTACGTTTTCGTACTAAGGTCATTCCGTGAGGGAATGTTTTCGTCCTCAAGTACGTCACTAAGGGTTCACTCCATTCTAGTGTGAGAGGCACATGATATAATGTAGCATGTTCTACTGGTGGTCTTTCACAACAAACAGGGCATTCTTTACACAACTTGTAGACATCTGCTTCCATAGAAGGCCAATATAGTCCTCGTCTATGCAGAGTCTGTAATGTTTGATGTTTTGAATGATGTTGCTTTAATGCACCTACATGTGCTAATTGCAACCAATTCGCATGTTTTGAATCATCTACACAACAAGCAAGAATCTTTTGATTGTCTTGTTTATATATACTTCCTGCTATTATTTGGTATCTTTGTGACTTGGTAATTTCTCCTTCCTTGATCCTTATCCTAGGATTCTTGGGTCCATATGTGAGAATACGGACAATAGTCTTAGCCCATTTTGGTATTATCTCAAGGTTAAACAAATATGCGTCTGGAAATTCATCCGCTATTCCTTGATGAGCTTCTCCTGTGGTCAATCTTGAGAGGTGGTCAACTCTAAGATGTGTCTTTTCACTAAGTGAATAGTCTTGAGCTTCCTGCTCTAGACTACGTTTTTGTACTAAGGTCATTCCTTGAGGGAATGTTTTCGTCCTCAAGTACGTCACTAAGGGTTCACTCCATTCTAGTGTGAGAGGCACATGATATAATGTAGCATGTTCTACTGGTGGTCTTTCACAACAAACAGGGCATTCTTTACACAACTTGTAGACATCTGCTTCCATAGAAGGCCAATATACTCCTGATCTATGCAGAGTCTGTAATGTTCTATGTTTTGAATGATGTTGCTTTAATGCACCTACATTTGCTAATTGCAACCAATTTGCATGTTTTGAATCATCTACACAACAAGCAAGAATCTTTTGATTGTCTTGTTTATATATACTTCCTGCTATTGTTTGGTATCTTTGTGACTTGATAATTTCTCCTTCCTTGATCCTTATCCTAGGATTCTTGGGTCCATATGTGAGAATAGGGACAATAGGCTTAGCCCATTTTGGTACTATCTCAAGGTTAAACAAATATGCGTCTGGAAATTCATCCGTTATTCCTTGATGAGCTTCTCTTGTGGTCAATCTTGAGAGGTGGTCAACTCTAAGATGTGTCTTTCCTTTCCTCACAACTACTTCAAAGTCGTACTCCATGAGTAAGAGAAACCAACGTATTAATCGTCTTGTATTACATGGCTTGTTAACTAAATACAGTAATGCTTGATGATCCGTGAAGAACTTGAACTTATTTGCCAACAAATAATGTTTGAATTTCTTTACTGCGTAGATCATTCCTAGTCCTTCTCGTTCTATAGTGGTGTAATTTCTTTCTGCTGCATTCAATTGTCTGCTCACGTAAACTATGGGGAGATCTATGTCTCCTTCATTCGTGGGTTGTGCTAACACACATCCTATGGCATAGCTAGAGGCATCCACATGTACGTGAAATGGCTTACTCCAATCCGGGGTTGTCAATATAGGTGCTGAGCACAAACGTCATTTAAGTTCATTGAATGAATTCTCACATTCATCTGTCCATTCAAACTTGGTCAAAAGAGAGTACAATGTCTTGGCTATGATTGCATACATGTGTATGAATCATCTGTAATAACCACAATGACAAATAAATGCCTATACCTCTTTTACATTGTTTGGTCTAGGTAGATCCACAATTACTTTCACCTTTTCTTCATCCGTAGAGATTCCATTCTTTGACACGATGTGTCCTAGAATTTTGCCTTGTCTGACCATGAAAATACATTTTTCTAGGTTCAAACAAATCTGATATTCTCGACATTTGTCAAATCCTTGCCTTAATTGTGGGATATGAGTTAGTTTCATATTCAAGTGAGCACATAGGTCATCGACATAAACTTCCAAATTCTTGTGTAAGAATTTCTTAAACACATGACACATGAGTCGCTAGAAAGTGGCAGGTGCATTTGTGAGCCCAAATGGCATCGCACGAAATGCAAATATGCCCCATTCTGTGGCAAAAGCCGTCTTGTGTTGATCTTCTGGAGCAATGGCTACTTGATTATAGCCTGAGAATCCATCAAGAAAGCTATAAACTTCCTTGCCCGCAACTCTTTCCAATAAGTGTTCCATGATAGGAAGAGGATAATTGTCTCTAATCATGGTGGCATTAAATTTTTTAAGGTTAATACACACACACAATTTTCCATTCTTCTTGGGCACAACCACAATGGGGGATACCCATTCGGTATGCTCAATTTTGTAAGTGAATCCTGCTTCTATCAAGCGGTCTATTTCTTCTTTAATCTTTGCAATGTAGTTATCATTGTCAGTGTATGGTTTCTGTTTCATCGGTTTTGCATCTGGAGTCATAGGGATTCTATGGGAGCATATATCCGGGTCTACTCCTTTCAAGTCTTTGTAACTCTAGGCCAACAGATCTCTATACTCGTGCAATAGGGAAACTAATTATTCTTCTTCTTCAGTCGTCAAATCATGCCCTATGTAGGTACATTTCTCTTCTTCTCCTTTTATGGAAACTATTATTTTTTTAGTTTTCTTGCGATTATCATATACTTCTCCAACATTGGCTTTTCTGTTAGGCATTTGTACCATAATTCGTCTATCTTCTATTTCATATTTCTTGAAGTTCTCAGGAACCTCAAACAAGGATTCGTCTTCCTCTGACATGGTTTCTTTCTTCTTTCTTTTCTTGCCTTCACTTTTGGTGGTCACTTGTGTGTCTAACCTCACATCATCCATTTTTATCCTTGAGGGTGAGTTTGTACTTCATAGAAGTATTCTTCATCTGATGCAAAAGGAGAGTCCATAATGATTGACTCTAGATCAAATTCACTTGCATCCTCAAATGCATCAGTGCTCGGTTCACATTCTTCAATAATCAAATCACACATGATTGGCTCTGTAGTGAAAACTGAGATGTCATGGCCATCCTCGTCACAGTGGGGTGTCCATTGTTCTTCATTGATGGCTACATCCATTGTTGCTAGAATTTTTGCCCAACCATCAGGCTCGAATTCTTCATCTGGGAATACTACAAGTGGGTAAGCTGGGTCTTGAAGGGTTTATGGATGTTGTTATGAACTTAAAGTCCTGGCTTCTAATCATTCTTCCTCTTCTTTTGCTACTTTACACATCCATAGATGAGTATCCTCGTGCAACCCTAAGGGGTCTGACTCCAATGAGTGTACTGATTCTGTTTCTATCTGTGTCTTATGGATGGTATTCCATTGTATTGGGGGTACATCTCGATGTGAATAGTCTTTAAGATTGACTTTAGTAGTCACTCCTAAATGTTGCAAGTGCAATGAATTAGTTCCCCAATCTTGTACGATTTGCCACTGACGCATGAATGGTCATCCTAAAATCATCTCGTAAGCATGATTTTTCCCAAAATCACAAATGGCAAAGGTATGCTCGAGCTCCACACTACAAGTGGTGAGAGATATGCCTTCTAGTAAGCCTAATGGTTTCTCTATATGTCCATCAGCCATTTGTAGCTTCATCTTGGTAGGTCTTAAAGCTGGCTTACCCCAACATTTCCATAAAGCGATGGTAACAATGGCTACTGCGGCTCCTGAATCTAAGATGGCTTTGGTGGTGTAGCCCTGATGGGTCATTGGAAGATAGGTGTTACCTTCCTCTCCTTCGCTTACATCTCCGATTCTCTCTACGAGTATCTTTGGTACCTTCTTGTGTGTTCCTATTTGTGAGGGAGTAGTAGCAAGCTCAGGGAATTGATTTGCTACATGTTTCCATAGTTCTGGTTTAAACTTTAACAACTCCTCTAGAGTGAGATGACACTGTACTTTGGTGTTCTTGATCACTTCCGTGTTTCTAGGGATTACTGATTCTTCATTCCTCACTATTATCGTGGGTGCTCTCATGCTAATAGACTTGGATTCCCAAGGTCCTGTAAACTGAGGTAATTCTTGCAAAGAAATAGATTCGAAACCTGTGTGTTCACTCAGTTGTTCTTCCTCTACATCATCATAGATAGAGGGGATGTCTTGGGGAAATTGCTCTTGCAAGTCATCTATTTCTTGAATAGGAGGATGGGATCCTTTCTCTTTTCTCCACTTCTCTTCTTGGATTTCTCTCAGAAATTCATGTGAATACCTATGTATGGAGGATAGGCTGTCTTCAACTGCTATATTTGGTATTTGAGACAGGGATGGTGCATTTCTTTCCTGTGTCTCCGAAACAATAGGGTTCCTTTGCTGATTCTTTTTCTCCTTACTTTCGATCAAGTATTCTAACCTTTCCATTAGTCCTTGGAAGTGTAATTCAGGTTTTGCCATGTTATTCCAGTTAAGATAGCGAGAGGCTTCGATCATAGTCTGTGCTTATTCTACCATCTTCATGCAAAGTTTTGTTCTCTCAATTTCTAAATCCGCTCTTGGATAGTTCTTGCTCATTTCAGCTATCTAGGGTCCTTCCTTTAATCTAGCCTGATATGCACAAAACATCATCTCTAAATTTTCTGGTATGGGTTGTGCTAGAACTAATCCTGATCTCTGAGCTGGACTCTCTTGATTAGACTCTTGCGAAGTCAATTCTAAGATTTTAGCTCTCGATTCCTTGAGACTTCCTTCCAACTCATTTATTTTTTTACTCCATTTTCTCTTAATTCTTTCTCTGGAATCTTTCCAAGATTTTGTCTTTTTGTTACTAGACTCTCCAACTTCGCTGGTTTCAACTCTTTTCTCCACATTAAGCTGTTGATTTTGTAAGAGCACCTGGGATCTAGTTATAGCTTGGATAGGCACGCATGTAGGGTTGGATCCATCTGCATTGTGCACAATACCTATCACATTGATCGGTGTCACATTTGAAGCATTAACAGGGTTCTTAGGACAATCTTTTATGACATGCTCCTTACCACAGTCGACACAAAAACCTTGTATGTTATAGTAGTGCGACTGTCGTACTATCGGAGGATGTGGACAATCCTTTATGAAATGATCTCCTTAGCACCTAAAGCATGGTCCTCTAGGGCCCTGTGGTCTTTGCTGTCTCAATTGGAGCTGTGAATTAGGGTTGGTATACATCACGTTAGCGTAGTCGGGCTCCCAACTAGGTTCCAATGGTGTACTTTCATATTGATATGTTTCCACATGTTCTGGTGACTTTGAATAATATGCTGGTGGACTATCTACATGAGTAGAGTCAAAACTGTTTGAGTTAAGGTCACTTTCAGTAATTAATGGTGAAGAGGGAACTAAAGCCCTATTGAGGTTTTCTTCTACAGTGGTGTATTTAACTGAGATGACATTAGCTGGTGGGGGTGGCTGCTGAGCTAAAACTGGTTGAGGTCTCTGTTGAGACTGATAAAGGTAGTTTTGAGGAGGCCTATAGTAATGAGGTTGAGTATTATATTGACCTTGATATCTACCTGGTTGTGCATATGCTTGCGGGTAGTTCTGTCTCACTACTTGTTTGTTGTATGGGCAGTCTTGAGCTGTATGATTCGTGTATCTTCTCTCAATTGTACAGTATTGGCCACTAAGGTTGGCTTGTGTTTGTGTTGCATTGAGACACACATTTGCCATATGATCACCACCACAGGTGTAACAACACTTATTTGTTGTTAGCCTAGGCATTTGTTTGCTAGAAACTCATAGTTTTTGGGCCACTTTCTCTGCTAGGTCCTCTATCGAGCTAGAAAGTTTTGTGGATGCTAAAGATGAACAGTCCAAGTCCTTGTAGACTTTTGAGAGTTCCAACTCATCTCCTAAGTTGTCTTCAATGTCTATGCAAATTCTTACACACTGCTCTAGCGTTCTAGGTTCCTTCAAGTATACATAAGAGCGTAGTTTAGAGCTCAACATGCCATCTAAAAACAATTACACTTGCTTGACCTGTGAGGGTAGTTCTTGCATCAGACATCTTTCAACATATTGTCTAAACCTACGTCCTGTCAGTCTAACTGTTTCTTGAGGGGTCTATTTGAAACTATGAATCAATGAAGATGTATCATGACTGATCCCACTTTTAGAGAATTCAATGATGAATGACTCTAAAAAAGTGATGGATGTCTCTAAGTTGCCTTTGTTGCAATGGTTGGAACCAAGTTAAAGCCGTGTTCTTTAACGTTAGTCCAAATGCATTATATTGCGTGAACATATCTTCTACTTGCTCTGCTCTTAGAACTTGCTTAAATTCCGCTACATGGTCATAGGGATCTCCTGTCCCATCGAAATAATTTTTCATTGACTTTACTAAGTGAGTGGGTCTTAATACTCTTGGGTGTTCACGTGGTCTTGGTAGAGGAAAATCATCTCTACCACCTAGTATTCTAGGTTCTCTTTGTCTTTGCACTCTATCGACATCCATGGTTGTTCTATCTCTCCCTAAGGGATGAGTGAAACTTACTTCTGGTCCCTCTTTGTTCCTCTCTCTTTGAGCACCATGGGCTGAGGATATTCCTACCCCTTGTTGGCTCCTATTTACGTTCGTTCGAGATGGAGGGAATACCAACTCACCTATCCATGTATATGTGTTTCTCGTGTGATCTGGTACTACAAATACTCTTTTTGAAGTTCCATCCAGGTATACCACCTTTCTTGGTGTATCTGGGTCCTTGAACTTGCAAATTATGATGGAGCCTACCTCACTAGGTTGTTCCATTTTGTATCTCCAAAATGCTTCATTAGTTTCTTTATTTACGAACAACTCTATACTTCTATTATCCTGAGGGATCCACTCTGGAATTAGTACTCTTGTCAGTATAGATTTCCCTCTAGGTGTTCTAGGTTCTTCTAATGGTTCTTTTCCTTGGGGTTTAGC
The DNA here is from genome assembly GCA_020310875.1 of Ceratopteris richardii. Taxonomy (NCBI): domain Eukaryota; kingdom Viridiplantae; phylum Streptophyta; class Polypodiopsida; order Polypodiales; family Pteridaceae; genus Ceratopteris; species Ceratopteris richardii. The sequence continues at coordinate 1,701,954 of CM035439.1, read as the reverse complement.
TTCTGTCTCTAACTGAATTACTCCAAATTCATTTGTATTATTTGGTTGAGTACTTATGATGTACATTGTTCCTTCTTTTTCTATGTATGCGTCTCTCTTGAATTTCACCACTGGACATTCCAATCCAATGGGTTGATCCGGGTTGTGCATTTGCACCACTTGTCTTTGCAAACCATCCTCATAGATGCGAGCACCTAAGCAGTTGGTTCAAAGAAATTCTAGTTGAGTTCTATAGGGTCCTTCGAGACTTTCCAAGTATGCCATGTTTAACCCTCCTTCTGGCCTTTCTGTGCTAAAAGCCATTTCCGATTCACTAGTATCTGAGCTCAACTCGTAAGGATAGCTATTCAGTTGCTGAGCCCACGAACGTGCAGTAGTTCCTACACTTGCTTCTGATGATCCAAGGCTTCATCGGTCTGACTTACCTATATGCTTGCCCGATCTAAGGTTCATGAATTTTCTTCGGGCCCCTATCTGATCATCAATGGTTCCTTGTTATTGATTTGCTTGTTTCTTTTTAAATGTCTTTAAGTTCTTGTCTTGTCTTAATGTATACGTCAGGAATCGACTTTCCGTGGTACTTTTGAGTTCTCGCACCATCAGACTTAAGTTCTTTCCTTTAGGTTTTTGTATCGCACATCTTTACTTTAGTCTTGAACTTGAAGAATTAAGTCTCTTGAACTTGATGCATTCCTATCATCTTTAATCCGCAATGCTAAATGTTTATCCTAAGCTAATAATTGACTAAGGGGGTTGAGTATTCTTCCAAACTCAAGTCAGCTTCTTTGGTTGCTCTAATGCCCAAGAAGTCACACTTCCCAAGCTTTACGTTCTTCACTGCCTTGCCTTGATTGCCCTTCATTGTCCTTGCTGGACCTCTAAAAATCCAATATTAGACCAATTATCAAATGGATGATCAAGCACTTGAATATATACACTTTTTTAGTCCCTTTTTTCCTTGGCCCAACTTTTAGTGCCCCCAGGCTTTCTAGTCCCAACAATAGTTAACCTCACATTATCCTCTCCAAAAAACAACATCTTCATTTTGAAAAAACTATTGAGATCACGTAGTACTTGTAAAGAGCTTTCTAACGAGCTATAAAGCTCAAAAAATGGACTTCGGATGAAAAAGATATGAGCGTTCAGGCCCTCGGGGGTAAAAATAGAACAACAAGTTTTTCTCCAAATATGAGCTAAGGGGTCTCCTATGAGTCTAATTGTTACACTTATGTGTTCCTCGAGTAGCTTTGATGTGAACCTTTTCCCTATACATGGGCACTTTTTACTCTAGTGCTGCCTAGAGGTTTTTTCCCCATGTTACCACATACTTGATACTCTCATATGTGGTGGTACTTTGTACTTAGGGACATTATTCAACTCTTACTTCAGTTCAATTCATCGTGAATAGAGAGAGCTATTTCAGCCATCGTCTTCTCCGTGTGTCTTGCTGCATTTGTGCTCCTTGTGTGTGCTTGTTGTGTGTCTTTCGCACTTCTACACACACCCAACAGTGGTATCAGAGCAGGTTCAGCTTCTTCTCAAGTTTCGGTTTTTCACGTCACGATGCGCATGCACTTTAACAGTGCAAATCAACTTCGGAGCATAGAAGTGTGAATTTCAGCAGCCCGAAAACATTTCCATCAGGTACGCTGGGGTTTTACCCCTATTTCAAAGCCATTCGTGCAGTTAGAATCGACATTAGAGTGACGGTTTGTGAGCTGAAATTTCAGCACTCATTTCAACTTTCATCGAAGTGAAGATATGGTCACATTCTTGTTCCTCAGTGAAATGGCAGGCATCAATGACTTGTTTGGCATGCTTCAAGCTGAAGATAACCTTCATGGGACCAACTATCCGATGTGGTCTTACATGATGAAGCATGTTCTTGTTGCAAAACAACTTTGGAACATAGTGGCAGATGTAGATCGAAAACCGGTAGGTGCTTCTACTTCACAATCTACTGTCACAGATGGAGCTTCTTCTTCGAGTACAATGTCTTCTCCTTCTCCACCTACACATGAGCAGCTTAGATGGGATGGAAAAGATGCTCAAGCTCATGCTTTGATTGCGCTTTCAGTGAAGCATCATATAATTCCACACATTCGGTCATGTTCTACATCGAGACAGGAATGGGACACTCTTACTTCTTTGTATGCCGTGCATAATGAAGCACGTGTTGCATACTTGAGGAAGCAACTTGAGGATGTATGTATGGCTGAAAATGAGTCAGTGGATGTGTATGTGACATGCATCAAGGACTTGAAAGAGCAATTGGCAAACATAGATGAGATCATTCCGGATGCATCACTCATTTCTACATTGTTGAAAGGATTACCGGAATCGTTTCAAAGCTTTTCTACTACACTCCGTTTGGTTGCAAAAGGAAATCCTAATATGTATGCATTTGATAAGGTTGTGTCTCTTATTTTGCAAGAAGAGCAATCTAGAGTGAATAAGAGTGGTTTGATTGAGGGAACGCAAGCACTTGCTATCTCACAAAAGGGGAAAAACAAGTATGGTTCAGCTTTGTGTTCATCAAAACCAAACCCTCAAGCTTCTTCTTCCACTCATTCCTCTAATGATGGTGATTTGCAAAAGAAGAAGAGATGCAAATACTATTGATGAGTGTAGAAAGCTTGCTAAACGCAATGAAAAGAAGAAGGAATCGGGCATGTCTATTGCTGAAAATTCAGCAAACGCAAAGAATGATGAAGCTAACATGCCTCAAGGTTTTTGGGCATGTGTTGTGACATGTCATTATGATGCTTCTTTGCATTCTAAATGTATGGTTGTGAGTGAGGCTGATTCGGATTGGTTCTTTGATTGTGGTGCTTCAAAGCACATAACATCATGCAAAAGATTTTTTGCCTCTTTGAAAGATCCACCTAAAGGAGGACATGTGGTGTGTGCAAACAATGCCTCTTATCCTATCATTGGAGTAGGAGAAATAAAGCTTATGGCTGCAAATGGAGGTGTGATTCTCTTGAAAAATGCATTGTATGTCCCTGGTATAAAGAAGAACTTAATTTCAGTTCCGTTGATTGCCAAAGCTGGACTTCATGTACACTTTGTTGATGATAAGTGTATGGTGCATGATTTCGGAAATGGCGATGTTATCATGATGTCCGGTACTTTATGTAATGGCTTGTATTGCATGGATACATACAAGAGGGCTGACTCGAATGCCTTAGTTGCTCATACTTCTTGCATGGATGAAATGGAGCTTTGGCATGCTCGTTTTGGTCACTTGAACTTCAATAGTTTGCTCTACTTGCAAAAGAAGGACATGGTTATTGGCTTACCTACACTTGAGTCCATTGAAAATCATTCATGTGAAGGTTGCATTCTTGGAAAAATGCATCGTGCTTCTTTTCCAAAAGATAGTGTTGTCAGCAGTCAGGGAACCGAAGGAGCCACAAGACGAAGAGAGTCAGAGCGAAGGGACAGCACAAGCCGACATGGCAGTCAAAGAAGATCTGGCAAGTAGGCCATCTAATTTTTCAAGACATCAAGGAGTTGAGCATACAAGAAGAAAGAGCAAGTAGGGAGCTCAAAGAGGTGTATGACAAATCAATAGAGAAAACCCTACACAAATAGTGATTTTCATCACTAAAAACCATTGTAAATATCATTTTGTATGTTTGTAGCTCCATTTTGTGCAAGCCAAGGAGTCCTTGAGCTTGAGGAGCCTTAGAAGTACCTACATATCAATTTTCGTATTCTTTAGACTCCGTTTAAGCCCTCAAATTGGCCCTGGAACCTAATTTTTAACTAGGCCGGACACTAGGTCTGGACAGGGCCAAAGCTAGTCAAAAACTATAAAAGGAGCTAGAGAGCTCATTTTTGAGGTTAGATTGTAATTGAAACAAACTTGTAAGAGCTTTCTGAAAGTAATCTAAGAACTCCATTGCTCCTCACTCTTTGTCTTGCCGTGTGTGCGCGTGTGTGTGTATGTGTGTGCATGTTAGTGTGCTTCTCACTCACGCACTTGTGCTTCCACTTGCTCGAGGTCTTCATACCATCCTCACGTCTTCCCGAATTGACATTAAAGGAGGTGCTACTCATCACTGAGCTACACCAAATTTTGGCGCCATTGCCGGGGATCGAGCTTTGAGGACGAGCGTGTGATGGTAAGACGTAGAGTTGACGCGTTGGAGTTGTAGGTATTTTCTTCACTTTCATCTATTTTCTTGTTTTTTCTTCACCACCTTCATCACCATCATCATCATCACCATCTCCCACCTCCATATCCATCATCGCAAAAATTTTTGTTTTTTGATCATATCACCATCTCCACCTCATTTCCCTCATTTCACTTGTGAGAGAGAGCGAGAGAGCGAAATTTTGTGTGCTGTTTTCGCATGTTTTTTGAGCTGTATTGCAGGTACAGGCCGCATCATCGTCCCCAGCACTCTGTGTAGGTATGGAATTCGAAGTAACTGTCTATGTGTCGCCGGGTTCTGTCAATCACGACCGATAGAAAAGTTGATCTATTTGCTAAACAAAGTGCATATCCATGACCTACAGGCCTAGAGCTTCCCAAAAATGTGTTTATTTTTTGAAATTCCACAGATTTCTGTCAATCGCGATCGACACGTCAATCGCGATCGACAAATCACGACGGACAGACCTGTCAATCACGATCGACACGTCACTCGCGATCGACAGCCCACGACGGCTCTGTCAATCGCGACCGACAGAGTCAACGACCGATTGACCACGACCGACGGAGCCTACACGTGACACGTGTCAATCGCGATCGAGTCATCAATCGCAATCGACCCATCAATCGCGACCGACACAGTCAACGATTGTTTGACCACGACGGACAGACCTCGCGACCGACTTGTCAATCGCGATCGACTCATCAATCGCGACTGACAGAGTCAACGACCCTTTGACCACGCCTGATTGACTTTTCGGGACACCTGTCAATCGCGATCGACACATCAATCGAGACTGACAGCCACGATGGACCTGTCAATCGCGATCGACACGTCAATCGCGATTGACCTGTCAATCGCAACCGACAGACTTTGCGAACACGTTAGAAGGGCAAATTAGGTCAAATTTTTTGGGAAAAATAGTGGTCTCAATTTTGGCTAAGTGTGGGGCAAACACTAGGGTATAGTATTGCATCGCGAGGCCATTCCACAAGCAACTTGAGAATTCCTATTAGCCTGTTTTGAATCCTGTTTTAACTCCAAAACCCTGAACGGTCATAACTTTTTCATACGAAATCCATTTTTTGAGCTCTAGGGCTTGTCAGAAAGCTCGTGGCATATACCCAAAGGGAAAAAAATTCAGATAGGGTATTTTAAAGTTGACCATACCCAAAGGGAAAAAAATTCAGGAATCCCTAGAATTATTTTCCAAAAAGTCATGGTGCAAATTGGTGAAGTGTCACATGAATGAAAGTGATTGGTTCTATTTTTTGAACTTAAGTCTTGAGCTAATCTTGGGCCTTTTACAGGTCCTTTGAGAGCATCGAAGGGTACACAAAGCAAGAGTAAGTGCAAGCTTGGGAACACACGTCCTGAGCATACTAGGGCATCAACACAAGGAAAGGAACTCAAGGTTGGAATATTCTCAACTCCCTCTGTCATTTTTTAGCTCAGGTTAAGTACGAATAGGGCTAGACGTAAGTCAAGGCGATTATAGGCAGGTATCAAGTTGAAGACTACCTAAAAACTCAAGTTCAAGCTAATCTCTGTACTGTCGATAACATAAAGGAAAAGAATTTAACGTGGAACGATCAATTCCAAGTACAGAAAATACTCAAGTATTCTTGACGACGCGATATCAGACAAGATCATAAACATAATAACTCACTAAAACGAATCAAGTGATTGAGACCAATTGATCGGTAACGAGGTTGTAGGGGGACAAATTGGGCGATTCAGCTAGGCTTATGAACCTTAGATCAGGGCGACATCTAGTAAGGGATAGACAAAGCCTTAGGTCTTTAGAGGCTAGTGTTAATCACTCTGCTAGGTCTTGGGACCAGTAGTTGAGCCACCACTCATACTACCCTAGCTCTGAGACGAGTGAATCAGAGATGTCTCAAGGTATGGAGAGACCTATAGGAAGTTCAGGAGTGCCATACTTGTACAGGGTAGAAGACCCTTACAAAACACAGTTGGAATATCTTAGGACCAACCGATTAGGTGCTAGCATCTATGAGGATGGCCTAGGAAGAGCGGTGGTCCAGATTAAAAACCCTGACCAATCCATTGGACTAGAGCGCCCAACTGTCAAGTTTGAAAATGGAGCATACATGGACAAAGAAGGAACCATATACGTAGTCACCAGTCACCCAGATAGGACCGATGAATTTGGGAACGTAGTCCCAGAATCGGACTTAGATGACCTAGAGCAAGGAAACCTGGGAGTAGAACCGAGGACCCCTCGAGGGAAATCTGTTCTTACAAGGATTATCACACCAGAGTGGATTCCCCAAGATAATAAGAGCATAGATCTTCTTCTGAACCGAGAAACTGAAGAAGCCTTTTGGAGATACAAATCTGATCGGCCATTTGATATAGGAACAATCATGATCTATGAGTTTAAGGATCTTGATAGCCCAGGCAGAGTGACCTACCTAGATAATGCATCAGAGAGAATCTTCATGGTCACCGAGCATGGCAGACATGCTTACACATGGAAGGGTGAATTTGTTTTTCCCCAACCAAGGTCTAATGTGTCCTTTAGTCACCAAGGAGCTGTGACCTCCCAAGCTCATGGAACTCAAAGAGATAGAAGTAGAGACAAACCTGAGGTAAGTTTTGCCAACTCCCTGGGAAGAGAAAGAACGGGAACAGAAAGGAATAGAGTGGACCCTAAGAGACATAGAAACCCATGGAATCAAAGGAATGCTGACGATTTTCCTTTGACAAGGCCGAGAGAACACACTAGGACCCTGCGACCAACTCAACTGGTGAAGTCCATGAAGAATTACTTTGATGGCACTGGAGACCCTTATGACCATGTGGCAGAATTTCGGCAAGTCTTGAAAGCTGAGCAGGTAGAGGACCTATTCACACAATATAATGCCTTTGGTCTGACCCTTAGGAACACTGCCCTGACATGGTTTCAACCGCTAAACGAGAGGCAGTTCAGGAGCATAGACCAACTCCTAGAGGCTTTCATTATTGAATTCTCTAAGAGTGGCATAAGACATAATACTTCCTCATTGATTCACAACTTCAAGCAAACCCCTCAAGAGACCGTGAGACTTGCAGGAAGCAGATTTAGGCAATATCTTGAAAGATGCCCTGTCCCTGAGCTACCCACATCAGCTAAGCAAGTGGATTTATTCTTGGATGGATTGCTAAGTACCAAATTAAGATCATATGTGTACTTGAAAGACCCTAGGACCATAGAAGATTGTGTACGCATGTGCATTGATATTGAGGATAACCTAGGGGAGGAGTTAGAGCTTGCCAAGATATACAAAGATTCTGATGGTGCCTCTAGCCTCTCTTCCACGCAATCCACATCAATTGAGGAACTTGCAGAGAAAGTGGCTAAGAAATTAGGTGTCTCTAGCAAACAAATTCTGAGATTTGCCCCTGTGAAAAGGTGCTACACTTGTGGTGGTGACCACATGGCGAATGTATGTCCCATTATGGCTCAACCCCAAGTGAATCCTAGTAGCCAGTACTGCACTATAGAACGAAGATACACAAATCACACAACACAAGACTGCCCATACAACAAGCAAGCTGTTAGGCAAACCTACCCTCAGACCTACCCTCAACAAGGCAGATACCAGAACCAATACCAACCACAACAGTATGCTAGGCCTCAACAAACCTACCAACCACAATACCAAGCCCAGCAAAGGCCTCAGCTTGTGTTAGCCCAACAACCTCCAACTCCATCCAACTTAATCCCTGTAAAGTATGCAGCTGCAGAAGAAAACCTAAACAGAGCTATAGTCCCCATAACACCTTTGCTTTCAGAAAGTGATCCCAGTGACCATAGCTTCGATTCTACACATGTTGAGAGTCCCCAGGCTTACTTCATGCAGTCTCCTGAACATGGTGAGTCTTACTATAGTGAAGAGCCAAATGAACCTAGTTGGGAATCAGATTACACAAATGTAATCTACGCAAACCCCAACCCTAGACCCCAACCTAGGCAGGTAAGACCCCCATTCCCTAGAGGACCATGTTACAGATGTCAAGGAGATAATCTCATTCGTGACTGTCCCTTGCCTCCACCTACCCAACCCGAGTCAGTAACGATCCAAGGCTATTGTCAGGAGTGTGGAAAGGAGCATCTCTTACGGGATTGTCCTAAGAATCCCAACAATATGCCAAAAATCACTCCTATAAACGTTATTGGGTTAGTTGTAGACTCCACAAGGAGTGTGACTTCCACTGCGCCAGTGCAAGTGGTCACAAGAGCTCAAGCATTGCAGCAAAACCAAGCTGTGGATCAGGGAAAGAGCCCAGAAGTTAGTGAAACGGAGAGCATAACCAAGAAGAGAACTAGAGCCTGGAGAGATAGTCGGGAAAGAATGAAAAGACAATGGGCTAAAAAGATGAGTGAACTTGAGGAAAGCATAAGAGAAACCAAAGCCAAGATAACTGAACTCACATCTCAAACTCCCTCTCACACTACCCCACCACCACCATTCCCATCGCCATCCGACCCGCCACCTTCCAACCCACCTCATACAATTCCACCACCCCCTAGAGCAGGATCAGTACTAGCTGACCCCACTCTTGAAGACATAGACATGATGCTTAAAGCATATCAGGCCAGAATCCAAGAAGGGCCGAATGTCACGGATCATGACAAGTGCTACCCTAGAGCTGACCTAGAGATAGAAAGAACCAAGCTTTGCGTGAAAATGGTCGCATTGGCTCAGACTATGTTTGAAGCTAGTCGCCTTTTCAATTACTCGGGCTCAGCCAAGACACAATTACACTTGGATGGACTTCTAGAGAAGTTAGAGGGCATAATTGCAAGATCTTCCAAGGAAGAAAAAAACCAAGAAAGAGATAAAGTAAGCAAAAACATGACCCATCCCCCATCAAAAGCTTATGTGCCCAATTCCACTGAACCAGACAACCTTCCATCACTAGAAAGAATGGAGAATCTAATGGCACAATCAGGAAAGGAACACGCCCCTCAACACCATGACAAGGCCAACGAAAGAGCAGGTCTTCCTACCCAGAAAGCCTATGTGCCAAAAGCTTATGTGCCTGAAGCTTATGCGCCTAACTCTACAGAGCCAGACACATCATCTTCTATGAATCGATTCACACCAGAATTCCTACGAGAGATTCAAGAAGACAAATGGGCTAAAGAAAGTGAAGTGCCTCCTCCCATTGAACTTGTGGATGATGCACATGACCAATTCCCACAAGACATCCCATCCATTTATGGGGAGCAGGAGAGTACCCAATCTCAAGAAAGATTAGACTTCGAGTCTAACTCTCTACAAGAATTACCCCACTTCACAGGTCCATGGGAAGCTAAGTCTACTTGTATGAGAGCACCCATGGTCATGGTACGAAACGAGGACTCAGTCTTACCTAGGAACACATAGGTAGTGAAAAACACTAAAGTGCAGTGCAATCTCAAGTTAGAAGAGCTACTCAAGGTTAAACCTGAATTATGGAAACATGTAGCCAAACAAGTACCAGAACTAGCCAAACCTCGTTCCCAGGTAGGATCCCAGAGAACAGTGCCAGAGATCCACCCTTGGATAAGATAGGAGATATGTGTGAAGGTGAAGAAGGGAACACCTATCTTCCCATTACCTACCAGGAATACACCACCAAGGCAATTTTGGACTCAGGTGTAGGAGTTGCAATTGCCACCACTTCCCTATGGAAGCGTTGGGGCAAGCCAGCGCTCAGGCCAACGAGGATGAAATTGCAGATGGCCGATGGTCACATAGAGAGACCCCTAGGGTTGTTAGAAGGAATAACTCTCACTACATGTGGTGTTGAGTTCGAACATACATTTGCTATATGTGACTTTAGCAAAAATCATGCCTATGAGATGATCTTGGGACGACCTTTTATGCGATAGTTGCAAGTGATACAAGATTGGGGAACCAATTCTTTGTACCTGCAACACTTGGGTGTTACGACCAAAGTGAATCTCAAAGATTACTCTCATAGGGATGTTCCCCTAATCCAATGGAATCCCATCCATAGAGCCAAAGAGGATACGGAATCTGTGCATTCCATAGGATCAGGATCCTCATGGATGCATGAAGACACCCACTTATGGATGTGCAAAGTAGCAGTAGAAGAAGAGAAGAGAGAGAAGGCCAGAGATATAGGTGCAAAAGAAACCCATAGATCAATCCAAGACCAAGCCTATGCACCTGTAGTTTTTCCAGACGAGGAATTTGAACCCCACGGTTGGGCAGAAATTTTAGCAACCATGGATGTAGCCATCAATGAGGAACAATGGACGCCTCACTGTGATGAGGATGGCTATGATATTTCAGTCTTCTCCATAGAGCCAATCATGGGAGAGGCAGTTTTAGAAGAATGCGAACCTAGCCCTGATGCGTTTGAGGATGCAAGTGACTCCGATCTAGAGTCAATCATTATGGACCCACCATTTGCATCAGATGAAGAATACTTCCATGAAATAGAATTTCAACCCCAGAGGCATGGCGAGCTTACAAATGATGTAAGATTAGCAACACATGTGACCCCGAAGGAAGAAGGAAAGAAACGAAAGAAGAGAGAAGTCTCACCAGAAGAGGAAGAATCTTTGTTTGAGGTCCCGGAAAATTTTAAGAAATATGAGATAGATGACAGGAGAGTCATGATTAGAATGCCAAAACGAGAGGCACAATCAGGAGAGGCCTATGATAACAAAGAGACCACCAAGAGAATAGTAGTGGCCCTAGAAGAAGGAGAGGAGAGATGCACATACATAGGCCATGATCTAACAAAGGAAGAAGAGCATGCGTTAATAGCCTTGCTAAGAGAATACAGAGATGTATTCGCTTGGAGTTACAAGGATTTAAAGGGTGTTGACCCAGACATATGCTCACACACCATCCCCTTGACTTCAGATGCCAAACCCTCTAAGCAAGAGCCCTACATATATAACGATAATTACGCTGCTAAGATCAAAGAGGAGATAGATAGACTGGTCGAAGCTAGATTTATCTATGAAATTGAGCACACTGAGTGGGTATCCCCCATCGTAGTGGTGCCCAAGAAAAATGGAAAGCTGCGTGTATGTATTAACTTGAAGAAGGTTAATGCAGCCATGATTCGAGATAACTATCCACTTCCCATCACAGAACATCTCTTAGAAAGAGTAGCAGGCAAGGAAGTGTACAACTTCCTCGATGGATTTTCGGGCCACGATCAAGTAGCCATAGCTCCAGAAGATCATCATAAGACGGCTTTTGCCACAGAGTGGGGTATATTTGCCTTTTGTGTAATGCCATTTGGGCTTACCAATGCACCAACGACCTTCCAAAGGCTGATGTGCCATGTGTTTAAGGAGTTCCTGAGGAAGAATTTAGAAGTCTATGTTGATGATCTTTGTGCTCATTCCAACATTAGACAAACCCATATTCCTGAACTCAGACAAATCTTTGACAAATGTAGAGAATATCAAGTCTGCCTGAACCCAGAAAAGTGTGTCTTTATGGTCAAGCAAGGCAAGATTCTAGGGCACATAGTGTCAAAGAATGGCATATCCACCGACGAAGAGAAAGTGAGAGCCATAGCAGAGCTACCTAGGCCAAGGAATGTCAAGGAAGTACAAGCTTTCATGGGGCATTGTGGTTACTACCGCCGGTTCATTCACATGTATGCCGTCATAGCAAAGCCCATGTATGGACTTCTGACTAAATTTGAGTGGATTGATGACTGTGAGAACTCCTTCCAGGAGCTTAAACGAAGATTATGTTCAGCACCAATATTAACCACACCAAATTGGAACAAGCCATTCCATGTTCACGTGGATGCATCCAATTATGCTATTGGATGTGTACTCGCACAACCTACGGGTGAAGGTAATATGGATCTTCCAATTGCCTATGCCAGTAGACAATTGAATGCAGATGAACGAAATTACACCACTACTGAGAGAGAAGGCTTAGGCATGATATATGCAGTTAAGAAATTTAGACACTATTTGCTTGCAAATAAGTTTAAATTTTTTACTGATCATCAGGCATTGCTATACCTCGTGAACAAGCCATGCAATACAGGAAGATTAGTAAGATGGTTTCTCTTACTAATGGAATATGATTTCGAGGTTGTGGTAAGGAAAGAGAGGACTCATTTGAGAGCTGATCATCTATCTAGGCTCACATCTGGAGAAGCCCCACAAGGAGTATCAGATGACCTTCCTGATGCTTACTTGTTTAACTTGGAAGTGGTACCACCGTGGGCTAAGCCATTAGTGCCAGTATTGACGTACGGACCTAACCACCCAATAATAGCCACGCAAGATAGAGAGGTAGTAAAAGCCCAAAAGTATCACATCATGGTAGGAAGTATGTACAAGCACACAGATCAAGGGATCTTGGCTTGTTGTATAGAAGAGGATGAGTATGCGAAGTGGTTGCAATTAGCACATGTAGGTGCATTAGAGCAACACTACTCAAAACAACGAACCCTACAGACACTAAGGAGATTCGGAGTGCATTGGCCAACTATGGAAGAAGATGTCCAAAAGTTGTGCAAGGAATGCCCAATCTGTCGCACTAAACCACCTGTGGAACATGCCACTCTTTATCAAGTGTCCATAGTGCCAGATTGGAGTGAACCTCTAGTATCCTTCCTGAGGACGAAAACCTTCCCTCCAGACATGACTCTGGCTAGGAAAAGGAGTTTAGAACAAGAAGCCCAGGATTACTCACTCATTGGTGATAATCTATATAAGCGTGGTAAAGATGGTTACCTAAGGCTATGTGTCCATGAAAGTGAATATCTCAAGATCTTGGAAACTGCTCACCAAGGTGTAGCAAGAGGGCACTTTGGACCAGATCGGGTGATCAAAGCAATTCTATTTGCGGGCTTCTGGTGGCCAACCCTTCACATGCATGCACATACCTATGTGAAACGATGTGATGTCTGTCAGAGAACTCAGTATCCTATACGTAAAGATGAGATGCCACTGAAACCTATGATGGGTGGACGTGCATTCTCTAAGTGGGGAATAGACTTTGTGGGTCCTATTAATCCCCCAGCTAAGGGTTCCCATGCAGAATATATCATTGTTGCAACAGACTATCTAACTAAGTGGGTAGAGGTGAAAGCCACAATGAAGAACGACGCTCAAACAACTGCTAAATTCTTGTTTGAGAATGTATTCACAAGATATGGGCTACCTATAGAGCTTGTAAGTTATAGAGACACTCACTTCTTGAACGAAGTGATTGAAAATCTACTACAAGAATTCTTGGTCATACATAAGAAGTCTGCCCGCTATCACCCTCAAGCTAATGGACAAGCCGAAAGCACCAATAAGATCTTATGCAATGTACTGACAAAATTAGTAAACACTAAACGCTCTGATTGGGACAAACAGCTACACCATGCTGTTTGGGCATACCGAGTCGCCTACAAAACGATACTCCAAGCCACCCCCTTTCAGATGGTATTTGGCCAAAACGTGGTGCTACCCTTGGACTTCTTGATACCTATATTGAAGGTAGCACAAGAGCACGAATGGATGGGTCATGAACTCTCCTCTAGACTTTTTGACCTTGAACGATTAGGAGAAACAAGAATGAGGGCAGCTGCAGGGATATATGCAGCGAAGAAGAGACAGAAAGCATACTTTGATGCCCATGTGAAGGATAAGGGATTGAAAGCAGGAGATCTAGTTCTAGTCTACACATTGAAACAACATGCAAGGAAGCTAGAAAAGAGAGGCTATGGACCTATGATCATCAATAGGATCTCAACAAGTGGAGCAGTGCAACTAGCCACATTAGAAGGCGATGTTCTCCCAAACTATATTAGCGGATGCAAAGTTAAGTTGTATCAGGAACCTCTCACAGAGGAAATGCTAAGTCGACTCAACACTGCTAAAAAACGCAAAGAGGAAGAAAAGCGAATTCGAGAAGAAGCTCAAGCAGAAGCCCTAGAGCGCATACGAAAAATGAAATTAAGAAGACAAGGTAGAGAGCATCCTAGGCAAGACGCATATGCAGATCAAGGATATGACGTGGCTATGTGTGAAGTTTCAAGTATTAGCTCACATAGAATAACTGACCGACGTCCTTTCATAACCTTAGATATAGGACAAGGAAAGAGTGCAAGGACTGTAAGAGCCTTGATTGACTCAGGTGCAGCCACTAGTACTGTTAAATTGTCTTACTGTCAAGAGTTGCAATTAACTGTCAATCCTGTGGAAGCATATCTCATAGGATTGGGAGGTGTGGAAACCCCTTGCATGGGCGAGGTGGAACTTCCCCTCTATATTCATGATGAGGCAATGACAGTTAAAGTACTAGTATGTCAAGATGAAGACCTCACGGAACCCCTTGTCTTGGGTCAAGACTGGATCTATGACCAAGTAGTCAACTTAAACCTAAGAAGTGGACTTCTTCAGGTATGGGTGAATCAATCTAGAATTACGATTGAGTTAAATAATGGAGCACTCAAGGAACTAGAAGAGACACAGACTCCTGGTCCCTCCAGGGGCACACATGAAGTTGACCATGCTGTTCTTGTCCAAGGCTATGTGATGCAGAAGAATGAAGATCTCAAAAAAGGAGTCAGAACCACAATGGAACTCCCTTCTTTTCCAAAGGCCAGAAGGAGGCAGCACCTAAGGGCAGATCAATCACTGAAGACTCTCCAGGCGAAAGACCAAAAGAACGCGCGAAGAAGAACAACTCAACCGATGAAACAAATGTGGGTGCGGAAAGATGAGCCGTCGGCCATAACTAAGCTACAACAACGGTCTCAAATTCCTATTAGTAATCAACGACTTGATGCTAATAAGAGGACTCCTAAAACCTCAGTTGAGAAAATAAAATCTATTTGGGTACCCAAGAAGTCGATGAAGGCTGACCCACAATCAAGACAAATTTGGGTGCCTAAGGCTTGCTTGCGGGCTCAATTAACCCCACACAACTCACATCATACACGACAGGGTTCACTCGATCAAGCAGTCGCTACCCACTCTTGTCTGATACGCTCGAACACACTGCCACCTAGAAGCACGCACATACTTACTCATAAATGGGTCCCGAGGACACAATAACTCCCAATAGAATTACTCATGCAACCTTCCCGAATCTCCACAAAACCAAGACCAAAAGCCATTCATGGTGTTTGGCAACCTAAGACTTGTAATAAACCCCCGACTCTAATCTGTGAATTCATCTCCACTTACTAATTGCATTAGTTAGACAGCTCACCTTTCCATCTCGCTCCTAGGACTAACCAGGCATTAACTACACACACTGTCATCGTGCACTTACTAACCATTGACTCATCATCTACCTCATGTTAATGTTGTAACGGGGACAACAACGGGTTTATTCAGTCCATTACAATGTTAACACATGGTTCTATATTCTCACAGAACCAACAAGCAAGCAGGGCCATGGCAGAAGCCGGAGGTGCCAGTTCTCAAGCCGGATCCAGTGCACAGATTGTGGACATAGAAACACTCCTACTCGAACCACATCTCACTGAAAGACCGCAAGAACTTCAAGCTGTGCATGTCCTCCCAATTCAGGATCCTCCTCAGGGACACACCTCTCAGGTGGGCAAACACGCTCATTGGTTTAGTGATGTTGCTGGACCATTGGGTGATGGAACCTATTTTTGGGAAGCTGAATTGGAGTTTAATGGTAAATGGGGACGCTACCATTTTTTCATGCGTGAATTTGAGAGCTATCAGAATGCCGAAGTCATGCGTTCAGTGTGGACCAAAGCTGGCTTGGACAGTTATTTCAGGGCCCACTTATCAAAGCCGGATTTCTTGCATTGTTCTTATCTTATCAGTACCATCACTCCGAGCAAGGCCAAGGGAGGCGACAGCACCTTTGTGTTACCCTCACTGTTGCCGGGCCATGAACTTAAAAGATTCAAGTTGACCCTCAATCTAGTACGAAAAGCATTGGGCATGTATGGCATGCACATCCCCACTGAAAAGGAAACAATGGTTCCAGGCAGAATGAAACATAAAGACCTCAATAAGCTAAAGGATATGGTAGCGATGACACCGACCATCGCTCTTCACCTACGGATCGTTATGCAGCATTTTGCTTTCCCCGCCCAGGAAAGATTCACCATGCCACCAAAGAAAATATGGTTTAGCTTGTATCTAGCAGAGACAGAAAGCCTCCCCATCAACGTACCACATTGGATCATAGATCAGATTCACCTAGCCCATCAAAGGTGGAACAAGAAGCAGAAAAATGTGCTTCACGGATGCTGTGCTCTAACCAAGATAATCTACCGATGTCTTGCCTATGACGTGCCTATTCAGCGGGCACTCATATGGCCCCGGGCCCAAGAATTCCAAAGAAGGCTATCAGCGGCAGGTCCCCCATCAAAGAAGATGAGAGGGGGAGTACAATTACCCTGCGCTCAACCAAGGGGAGCCACCACTACACCAGAAATTACCCCTCCCCAGACACGACGCATTAGGCCATTCACCATCCGGCTACCAAGACCAAGTACAGAGGGACCCAACCTGGTGTTTCCACCCATCCCATCAGATTTGGAATTTCCACAGGGCTTTACTCTCAATGATCTCACTGATGAAGAAGTGGCTAGACTAATCTACGACTCTAATCTCGAGACGGAAACAGAGCAAGCTCAGGAACCACAACCCCATACAACAACATCAGCCCCCACCCGACCAAAAGTGGTAGAAGTCGACGTAGATGAACAAGAGACCGAACAAGAGGAAGAAGCCTACGAAGAACGAGAGTATGATGAATTTTCAGAGTTGGCTAGTGCCCCCGCATATTCGGCTCAAATAAAAAGACTATATCGAACCATGCAACTATTTCAAGAACAACATAAAATGTCACTGGAAGCAGGCAAGAAACTCATGAACCAATTGCTGGCAGAGGAAGGCGTGGATGACATGTTCATCGAGTCCATAAACCTACACGCCGATGCAGTCGGATTGGATGAGGCAATTCATGAGGCAATGACCTACATTCACCGATTTGAGAAAAGAGTTCCCGCCCGTCCCATGAGGTCCGGGAAACAAATTCATATCAACGTATCAGCACCAGGAGATACAACGCAAGCAGACGAACATCAGGAAGCACCACTGTCACCACCTTCCCCACCCCTCACCACACAACTCACACCACCACATGACACTATCACCACCACGTCCACTACCACCACAATCATCATGGGAATTCCACTCTCTCCGGGAATCCAATTCGGGGGAGTTACCATGCCCACTTTCACCACTCTCTTCACTAACGTCACATCCACCCCACCCTCGATACCCATCTACATGGTCACTCAAACATTTGACACTATGGAAACATCTCCTTCCACTGCACCGCTCCCTCCCCCCATGCCAACTCCATCTCCCATACCCCCTCCACCCACATCTCCACTTGCATCCACATCATTCACAACTCCCTTTCCCGCCCCCATTCCACCTGCATCTTCACCCCTCCCTGCATCATTTAATGTAAATAGTATATTTCTAGCATTAAATCAATGTGTATATCAGCTTCAGAATGAGTACAGAGCTCTGGACGGCCGGTATCAACAACTGACAACCAATCACCAGAACTTACAAAGGCAATTTAGAATCCTTGAAGAGGAAAATGCAGATGTAAATCAACGTTATACAACGCTTGAGCAGGCTCACCAAACACTACTAGAGGCACCCCAACCATCGAAAGAATCAAGCATCAAACAGTTAGAAGCCTTGCTCGAAGTATACCGGGCCGATAACCTACGAGTCAGACGTAAATTGGCACTACTCAGGAAACACATGGCCACAACACTTGAAGAGAACAAGAGATTGCAAAAACAAAATGAAGAGAATCTGGAAGCGACGATGGAAGGCTCTCCCACGAGATAGATCCAGAGCAGTTCAAACCAGTTCCCTCGGAGACGATGAAAACCATTTTGGAAAGCTATGCAGATCTTCTGGAAGCCCATGATGACTTGGAAAGAGAACGTGACACACTACGGAGCAGACTTAAGGAACAGGAAGAACAACCGAAGAGTGTCCCATCAACCTCTACCTTAGACGAGGTAAAGGCCTTAACTGAGCAGGTGGCAGAATTACAAAAGACGTTACTGACATACGAGAGGCAACCCTCTCTAGTAGTAGAACCAGAGCCAGAAGAGTTGGTCCCTATTGAGGTAGATGATTTGTACGAAGAACCGTATGTTCCTATGCCGATGCCAGGCGGGCAAAAAACCTCAGAGGGAGTAGACACCTTGGAAGTGGAAGCACCCGAGTGGCTTCAGACACTGGAAAAGACAGTGAACACACACGAAGAACGGGTGGCCATTCAGATCCAATCACTAGCGAACCTAGAAGAAACTGTCATAAAGTCAGAATATTTCAGAAGCATGTCTTATCATAGATGGATCAGCACCAATAATGACCAATATGTGCCATACTGCATACTGTTGGCCGATTACAACGTTGAGATTCAACGACGATGCGACAAACCTCCCACATTCGCTACACAATTTGGTCCAGATGATATACCGGAAAGTGCTAAGCGTGGGTCCATCCATCAACCCACCTGGAGGATCAGGCTTTTGGAAACATATCCTGAAATGGTCCGAACCTGGAATAATATGCCGTTGTTTATTAAATATAATCCTTGTTACATTCCAGTTCTTCGAAGACGCACCTGGCTTGAATTCACTATTGCCTTCAGAGACATCAAAGCCTGCGCAAAATGGTTAAATTACATTTATCTAGCACCTCCACGAGGACCCCCCACAGTGAACTACATGATTTCTACAATCCGTCACTAGAGTATTCGGCTACGCAATAATCCCGACGTGATGGCCCAGATGTGTACGAAAATATTTGAATTAATGCTGATCACTTTCAGGACGTTTAAGAACATTAAGGACCCTCACTTCTCAGGAGCAGGCTTCATGACAGGGAACCAGGATCTGGTGTACGATATGAGTACCATCCCATCAATTGAAGTAATATATGCTTGGCACGCCAGAATCAAGTACCTCCCAGCCTGCTTTAAACAGACATTTGAGGAGATGTTCATCACAAGATTCTGGGAATATCACTCCGAAATCTTTATACCCAGACCATCACATCTCCTCCAATTATTTGCTGTGGAGAGAACTATTTACTTAGAACAATTGAGGGTGCCTCATCCGGATGTTCTTGGACCCGTGAATTGGGATGATTTGCTCACAGATCTAGCACGCGGCTTACGACTCGAAGAACACCACCTAGCCTCCGATGTCGTCCAATATTATGTTAAAAAATCCTCTAGACAAGGGTCTGTCAAGGGCGGCAGACGCGAGAGTGGGGGGGGTGTTGGCAGCAGTCAGGGAACCGAAGGAGCCACAAGACGAAGAGAGTCAGAGCGAAGGGATAGCACAAGCCGACATGGCAGTCAAAGAAGATTTGGCAAGTAGGCCATCTAATTTTTCAAGACATCAAGGAGTTGAGCACACAAGAAGAAAGAGCAAGTAGGGAGCTCAAAGAGGTGTATGACAAATCAATAGAGAAAACCCTACACAAATAGTGATTTTCATCACTAAAAACCATTGTAAAGATCATTTCGTATTTTTGTAGCTCCATTTTGTGCAAGCCAAGGAGTCCTTGAGCTTGAGGAGCCTTAGAAGTACCTACATATCAATTTTCGTATTTTTTAGACTCTGTTTAAGCCCTCAAATTGGCCTTGGAACCTAATTTTTAACTAGGCCGGACACTAGGTCTGGATAGGGCCAAAGCTAGTCAAAAACTATAAAAGGAGCTAGAGAGCTCATTTTTGAGGTTAGATTGTAATTGAAACAAACTTGTAAGAGCTTTCTGAAAGTAATCTAAGAACTCCATTGCTCCTCACTCTTTGTCTTGCCGTGTGTGCACGCGTGTGTGTATGTGTGTGCATGTTAGTGTGCTTCTCACTCATGCACTTGTGCTTCCACTTGCTCGAGGTCTTCATACCATCCTCACGTCTTCCCGGATTGACATTAAAGGAGGTGCTACTCATCACTGAGCTACAGATAGTCATACACACACTACAAGAAAATTGCAACTTGTTCATAGTGATGTATGTGGTCCGGTCAAGACTCCATCTTTTGGGAAGCATGTATATTTTGTTACCTTCATTGATGATGCTACTCGCCATACATGGGTGTATCCTATGAAAGCAAAGAATGAGGTATTTTCTTGCTTCAAAGCATTTTTAGCTATGGCTGAAAATTTTTCTTCACAAAAGCTTTTGACTCTATGCACGGATCGTGGTGGTGAATACATGTCACATGAGTTTAATGCTTTTCTTCGTGAAAGAGGTATTTCACACCAATGTACGGTGCCATATACACCTCAACAAAATGGTGCTGTCGAGCATAAAAATAGAACTCTACTTGAAATGGCACGATGTATGGTTAAAGGAAAGCATCTTCCTCATATGTTTTGGATGGAAGCGGTCATATGTGCAAATTATGTGTTGAATCGCTGCCCTACAAAAGCATTGAGAGTCATCACTCCTTATGAGGTTTGGAATGGTCATAAGCCTATGGTTAGTCATATGCGTGTGTTTGGTTGTTTGACATATGCTCTTGTGCCATCGCAACAACGTCACAAACTTGATGACAAGGCAAAGAAATGTAAACACACACATACACACACATACACACATACACATGCATACACACACATACACATGCATACACACACATACACATGCATACACATACATACACATGCATACACACATACAGACACATATACACACACATACACACATAAAAACATACACACATACACACATACACACACATATATGCATACACACATACATAGAGAGACATACACACATATACACATACATGCATACATATGCATACATAATGCATATGCATATGCATACAATGTACGTACATACTTACATGCATACATAATGCACATGCATAGATACATACACACACATAGACACATACACACATAGACACATACACACATAGACACATACACACATAGACACATACACACATAGACACATACACACACATAAACACATACATACTCATAGATACACACATATACACATAGACACACACACACATACACACACATATACACACACATACACACATAATGATGCATACTACACATGCATACACACATACAGACACGTATACACACACATACACACACATATATGCATACACACACATAGAGAGACATACACACACATAGACATACATGCATACATATGCATACATAATGCATATGCATACATAATGCATATGCATACATAATGCATATGCATATGCATACATAATGCATATGCATATGCATACATAATGCATATGCATATGCATACATAATGCATATGCATACATAATGCATATGCATACATAATGCATATGCATACATAATGCATATGCATATGCATTATGTATGCATATGCATATGCATACATACATACTTACATGCATACATAATGCACATGCTTACATACACATATGTAATGCATACACACACATATGAATACATAATGCATACACACACATACACACATACACATACATAATGCACATGCATAGATACATACACACACATAGACACATACACACATAGACACATACACACATAGAAACATACACACACATAAACACATACATACTCATAGATACACACATATACACATAGACACACACACACACATACACACACATATACACACACATACACACATAATGATGCATAATACACATGCATACACACATAGACACACATATACAGACACATACACAAACATATATGCATACACACACATAGAGAGACATACACACACATACACATAGATGCATACATATGCATACATAATGCATATGCATATGCATACATACATACTTACATGCATACATAATGCACATGCTTACATACACATACATAATGCATACACACACATATGCATACATAATGCATACACACACATACACACACATACACACACATACACACACATACACACACATACACACACATACACACACATACACACACATACACACACATACACACACATACACACACATACACATACATACACACACATACACACACATACACACATAGATACATAATGCATATGCATATGCATACATACATACTACATGCATACATAATGCACATGCTTACATACACATACATAATACATACACACACATATGCATACATAATGCATACACACACATACACACATATGCATACATACATGCATACACATACACACATAGACACATACACACACATAGACACATGCACACACATAAACACACATAAACACATACACACTCATAGACGCATAGCGACACATACACATAGACACATACACATACACACACACATATACACACACATACACACACACACACACAAACATACACACACAAACATACACACATAGACACATACACACATAATGATGCATACACACACATACATATGCATACACACACATATGCATACATACATGCATACACATACACACATAGACAAATACACACACATAGATACATACATACACATAAACACATACACACTCATGGACACACACACATACACATAGACACACACACACATACACACACATATACACACACATACACACACATAAACACACACACATACACACATACACACATAGACACATACACACATAGACACATACACACATAGACACATACACACATAATGGTGCATACACACACATATGCATACATACATGCATACACATACACACACATAGATACATACATACACATAAACACATACACACTCATAGACACACATACATACACATAGACACACACACACATATACACACACACAAACACACATAGACACATACACACATAATGATGCATACACACACATACACATGCATACACACATACAAACACATGTACACACACACATACACACATACACACATATATGCATACACACACATGGAGAGACATACTCACACATACACATACATGCATATATATATATATATATATATATATATATATATATATATATATATATATATATATATATATATATATATATATATATATACATACATAATGCATATGCATATGCATACATACATAATGCATATGCATATGCATACATACATAATGCATATGCATATGCATACATACATACATACATACATACATACATATATGCATACATACACATACATAATGCATACACACACATACACACACATACACACATATGCATACATACATGCATACACATACACACATAGACACATACACACACATAGACACATACACACACATAAACACATACACACTCATAGATGCACACACATACAGATAGACACACACACATATACACACACACATACACACATAATGATGCATACACACACACACACATACACATGCATACACACATACACACACACATACACACACATACACGCACATACATACACACACACATGCATACACACACATGCATACATACACATACTTAATGCATACACACACACATGCATACATACACATACTTAATGCATAGAGACATACATATGTACACATATATATATTGATTTCTAATCATTTTGTTTTATATGTTAGGTATTATGGATCCTAGTAGAGAGAGAAAGGCAAAACTCACTCTCATAAAAAGTCTTATGAGAGCAAGAGTTCCGTCTGATACTCTAGGGGCCATAATGCATGATTACTCAGAGATGTCTGATGAGGAGCTTGACTATACAATCTAGATGCTTACCCAACGATCAGACGAGGGCTCTTCTGCAGCTCCACATGCAGGAAGAGAGCTATCAGCTCATAGGTATGTTTTTTTCATAACTTTTTTAATGATATTATAACACATATTTTTATATATTTTTATCTATCTATTTTCAGGAGACCTATACCACCTCCAACACGTGATAGCAGAGCAGAGTTGCCTATGAGGACATGCATAGGCACCTTAGGACTAGAGTGCGATATAGAGCCAGAGGGGAACATTGTGTACATAGGGAATGGATTGGAGTTCAAGAGAAGGATGCGGGCACTATGCGACTCTTAGCTGCGCTTTGTCCACTTACCGTGGAAGTAAGTAAAAATTCTACATATAAATTGAAATAAATATCTTATGTTTTATTCACATTATGTTTTGTTTTTGTAGTGAGCATGATGAGAGGGATAAAAAATACGTACTTAGTTCACTTGAGACAGAGTTTGGGAGAGGATGGTCGCTTAAGTGGTGTCTAAAAGAGATGTGGACACTTATGGCTCATCGTCGTGATAATGCACGGCATGCACTGCTTTTATGTATATATATGTGGATATGATTATGTGTGTTTATGCATGTATGTATGTATATGAGAGAGAGAGAGAGAGAGAGAGAGAGAGAGAGAGAGAGAGAGAGAGAGAGAGAGAGAGAGAGAGAGAGAGAGAGAGAAGAGTGAGACTGGAGGTATAAATACACGCATACACACACATATACATCATACATGCACATTTACACACATATACATATACATGCACATTTATACATACACACATACATGCACATTTTTACACACACATACACATGCATGCAGTTACACACATATAATGAATACACATAGACACATACACATACTCACATACACGTACACATACTCACATACACATACACATGCATAATCATATGTACATACACATAGACTCATATAATCATATTTACATGCAAGTATACATATACACATGCATATATACACACACAACACATGCATATGCACATATAGATACACATACATACACAACACATGCATACACATAAATAAATAAATAAATAAATCCTATTTCAAAAATCCTAAATTGAAAACACTAATTTCGATATTAGGGTTTTAAAACCCCTAATTTAAAAACTCTAATTCAACCTTTTAGCCATATGTTTGAAGTATATGTACACATTGCATCTATTCCTCCGACGTCCTACTAGAGAGATGTCTCTCCTCCCAACCTTATGCCTCTATATATAGCTACTCGAATCAATGAGGATCATAATATATATAGAGATATATACACATCATGTAGATAGGATACATAAATATAAAATGGAGTAGATATATTATGCATCACACATACATGCCTAAATGCACACACACACACACACACACACACACACACACACACACATATATATATATATATATATATATATATATATATATATATATATATATATATATATATATATATATATACATACTAACATATTTACATGTACACATTTACACATAGACATATATACATATATACATGTACACATCACATATACATGCCTACATGTACATATTTACACATAGACACATATACATATATACATGTACACAATTATAAACACTTGCATATATTACATGAATACATGAATATTTTACATAAATGCATATGCATATATACACATATGCATATTTAACACATATATACATATATCACACACATGCAAACACATACATATACATGAAATACATATATATGCATACTAACATATGTATACATATAATACACATGAATACACACACATATGTATACATACATGATAAAAATTTGCTCCTCGAAGATAAAGCTATATATAAAATAATTAGGCATACCCCCGAGCTTCATGTTCTAACTTAGAAGAACATGATTTCATCTCTCTAGTAGGATTCATCGTTATTCAAGTTAATAAAAAAATCTATTATCTGATATCCATTCAAAAGCTTCAAGTTATTGATCGATAACTATAGTAAAATTTACTATCTAATATGCTCATATGTTTTCATTATTGCCATCATTATGGTAAGACATCAATATAGTCTTATCTTCATTATCCTTTTAAATTTAGTTTATTTCTTCTATTGTTAAATCTATGTTCTCATGAATCACATCATCTATTGATGGATTAATATCTATTTATGGTAATTCCTCTTCCTCATCAGTAGAATCAACATGTAGAGAATTATCCTCTTCATAAAAAAGATTAGTATCATTACCATGTATAATGATTCTAATTTCTATTTCAGATGTTAATGTATGAGTATTTGATGCTGAATCATCAAGAGGACTTTCTTCGTCAGGTTAACCTCAACAAGAAGTGGTGCCTGTCATGGACACGGCTTCGGTGGGACATGAAGTTCATGGCTATCTGGCACCCCCTCATAGAAATCAAAAAGTCTGTCCTCTTATGGCAAATTCTTCATCATGGAATTTGGACCAACCTTAAGGCTTGCAAACTTTGTGGGATTCCTCCTTGGTGCAAACGCTGCTACCGGTCTATCGAAGATATTCCACACATCTTCTTTACCTGCCCCAACTCCAACAGACTCTGGCAGACGGTTGGAAAGAAAATTAGACTTCAAAAACATCTCAGTTGGCAGCAAGCCCTACTGGGAGAAGCGATCGGTTGCTGTGCGACTCTTTGGAACGCCATCAGAGGGGAGGTCCTATGGAAAATATGGCAGGAAAGATGTGCTGTCAACTTCGGTGACTCCCCCAAGGAGTGGTCAATTGAGAAATCGTTGTTCCTCTTTGGCAAAAGGATTGTTAACTGTAAGAAATCCCCCCCCTTCAGGCATCATCAAGTTTTCCTTTTGATCAATAACAAGCTTAAACCCAAGTGGGCCCCTCATGAGGGTGACGAGAGGGTGATTAACCTTCTTTGTAATGCCATCTAAGCTCTTGTTAGCAGCAGACAAGGGAGTCAACGAAGATCTGGCAAATAGGCCAGTAATTTTCCTCAGGAAGAAGCAAGTACGAGCACTCAACGCAGATCTAGCACTAAGGCAACCTTTAAATTTTCAAATCCTTTACACCCATTTAAAGTGATTTTCATCACTAAACACCATTGTAAATACCAATTCATCTTTTTGTAGCTCCATTTTGTGCAAGCCAAGGAGTCCTTGAGCTTGAGGAGCTTTAGAAGTATCTACCTGCCAATTTTCGTAATTTTTAGATATCGTTTGAGCCCTCAAATAAGCCCTGGAACCTAATTTTTAACTAGGCCAGACACTAGGTCTGGACAGTGCCAAAGCTAGTCAAAAACTATAAAAGGAGCTAGAGAGCTCATTTTTGAGGTTAGATTGTAATTGAAACGAACTTGTAAGAGCTCTTTGAAAGTAATCTAAGAACTCCATTGCTCCTCACTCTTTGTCTTGCCGTGTGTGCGCGTGTGTGTGTATGTGTGTGCATGTTGGTGTGCTTCTCACTCACGCACTTGTGCTTCCACTTGCTCGAGGTCTTCATACCATCCTCACATCTTCCCGGATTGACATTAAAGGAGATGCTACTCATCACTGAGCTACACCAAATTTTGGCGCCGTTGCCGGGGATCGAGCTTTGAGGACGAGCGTGTGATGGTAAGACGTAGAGTTGACGCGTTGGAGTTGTAGGTATTTTCTTCACTTTCATCTATTTTCTTGTTTTTTTTTACCACCTTCATCACCATCATCATCATCACCATCATCATCATCACCATCTCCCACCTCCATCTCCATCATCGCGGAAATTTCTGTTTTTTGATCATATCACCATCTCCATCTCATTTCCCTCATTTCACTTGTGAGAGAGAGCGAGAGAGCGATATTGTGTGTGTGGCTTTTTGCATGTTTCTTGAGCATTTTGCAGGTACTTGCTGAATCATCATCCCCAGCTCCCTGTGCAGGTACGAAACTCGTCGAATCTGTCTCGCAGTCGCCAGCCTCTGTCGATCGCGATTGACAGAAAATTCGATCATTTGGTAAAACAAAGTTCACCACTAGCACAAGCATGATGAGCACATCCTAAAACACTAAAAACAGTAGAAAAATTCCGAGGTTTCCTGTCAATCATGACCGACAGCCTCTGTCAATTGCGACCAACAGACCCTGTCAATCGCGACCGACAGACCCTGTCAATCGCGATTGATACCGTCGATCGCGATCGACAGACTGCCACGTAGGACCCTGTCAATCGCGATTGACACCATCAATCGCGATTGACTGAAATTCAATGATTGACTGCCTTTTGCACGTAGCCACGTGTCCATCGCGACGGATAGGCCCCCGATTGACTGAAATTTTGGCGAAAAATCCGGAAAACGTATCAATCGCGATTGATACCGTCGATCGCGATTGACAGCCACGATCGACTCTGTCGATCGCGATTGATACTGTCAATCGCGATTGACACTGTCCATCGCGATTGACAGGCCCGACGGACACCTCTGTCAATCGCGATTGACAGACCTGTCGAACGCGATTGACAGGCTTTTCGGCCAAAAATTAGGGTTTAGTTTTTGTTCAAAATTGGGATAATTTTGGGGCAAAATAGTCAATCCATTAGCACTTTGGAGGTCCCTACACTTGTGATTGGGAGAAAATCCTAGGATTTGTCAGCCAGATTGAATCCTGTTTTAACCCCCTAAACCCTGAACAGTCATAACTTTTTCATACGAAATCCATTTTTTGAGCTCTAGGGCTTGTTGGAAAGCTCGTGGCATATACTACACGTTGCATTGACCATACCCAGGGGGATCAAAGTTAGGGGTCTTTAGAATTGTTTTCTTAAAAAATCACTATGCAAGTTTGTGTTTGTGCTACAGGAATGAAAATACTTGGTTTTGTCTTTGGAATTTAAATTTTTAAAGCTAACCCTGGAACTTTTACAGATCCTCTGAGAGCATCGCAAGGCGTTCTAAGCAAGTGTAAGTGGAAGCTTGGGAACACACTTCCTGGGCACTCAAGGGCAACCAAGCAGGAAACAAAAGGTTGGAAACTTTTAACCCCCTCTGTCAATTCATAGTTTAGGCTAAGAACGACGGGAGGTAGGAGTCAGTCAGGGCGACGATAGGCAGGTATCAAGTTGAAGACTACCTAAAAACTCAAGTTCAAGCTAAAAACCTAATCTCTGTACTATCGATAACACAAGGGGAAAGAACCTAACGTGGAACAATCAACCTAAAAGTGCAAGAACATTCAAGTATTCTTGGTGACGTAATATCAGACAAGGCCTTAGACACGATAAATAACTAAAAACGAATCAAGCTACTGATACCAATTGATCGGCAACGAGGTTGTACCCTGGGATAAATTGGGATAATTAGTTAGGCATATGAACCTTAGATCAGGGCGACATCTAGCGAGGGAGAGACAAAGCCTTAGGTCTTCAGAGGCTAGTGTTAATCACACTGCTTCTGAGACGAGTGAATCAGAGATGTCTCAAGGTATGGAGAGACCTACAGGAAGTTCAGGAGTGCCATACTTGCACAGGGTATAAGGCCCTTACAAAACACAGTTGGAATACCTTAGGACCAACCGATTAGGTGCTAGCATCTATGAGGACGGTCTAGGAAGATCTGTGGTCCAGATTAAGAATCCTGATCAATCCATTGGACTAGAGCGCCCAGCTGTCAAGTTTGAAAACGGAGCATACTTGGACAAAGAAGGAACTATATACGTAGTCACCAGTCACCCAGATAGAATAGACGAATTTGGAAATGTGATCCCCGAAGCAGACTTAGGTGACCTGGAGCAAGGAAACATGGGTGCAGAACCTAGAACCCCTCGAGGTAAATCGGTTCTCACTAGGGTTATCACACCGGAGTGGATTCCCCAGGATAATAAGAGCATAGAGTTGCTCCTCAGTCGAGAGACTGACAAAGCCTTTTGGAAGTACAAACCTGATCGGCCAACTGATATAGGAGCAATCATGATCTATGAGTTTAAGGATCCTGATAGCCCAGGTAGAGTGACCTACTTAGATCACTCTTCGGAGAGGATCTTTGTGGTGACAGAACATGACATGCATGCTTACACTTGGAAGGGTGAATTCGTTTTCCCCCAACCAAGATCGAATGTATCCTATGGTCACCCTGGAGCTGGAACATCCCAAGCTCATGAAATGCAAAGAGACAGAAGTAGAGATAGACCAGAAGTAAGCTTTGCCAACCCAGTGGGCAGAGAAAGAACGAGAATGGAAACGAATAGAGCAGACCCTGAGATACTTAGAGCTCACAGGAATCAAAGAAATGCGGATGAGTTCCCTCTACCACGACCTCGAGAGCACACAAGAACTCTGAGACCGACCCAGCTAGTTAAGTCCATGAAGAACTACTTTGATGGCACAGGAGATCCCTATGACCATGTGGCGGAGTTCAAGCAAGTCTTGAGAGCTGAACAAGTGGAGGATCTATTCACGCAGTACAATGCCTTCGGTCTAACCCTTAGGAACACAACACTTACATGGTTTCAGCCATTGGATGAGCGAGCATAGACCAACTCCTAGAGGCTTTCATCGTAGAGTTCTCTAAGAGTGGCATAAGGCATAATACCTCCTCATTGATCCACAGCTTCAAGCAAACCCCTCAAGAGACCGTGAGACTTGCAGGAAGAAGATTTAGGCAATACTTAGAAAGATGCCCTGTTTCAGAGCTACCTACACCATCTAAACAAGTAGCCTTATTCTTGGATGGATTGCTAAGTACCAAATTGAGATCTTATGTGTATCTGAAGGACCCTAGGACTATAGAAGAGTGTGTACGCATGTGCATAGACATTGAAGATAACCTAGGGGAAGAACTAGAGCTTTCCAAAATCTACAAAGATTCAGATAGTGCATCTAGTCACTCTTCCACACAATCCACATCAATTGAAGAACTCGTAGAGAAAGTGGCCCAAAAACTAGGCATAACCAGCAAACAAATCCCTAGGTTCGCCCCTGTGAAAAGGTGCTACACTTGTGGTGGTGACCACATGGCGAACGTATGTCCCATTATGGCTCAACCCCAAGTTAATCCTGGTAGCCAATACTGCACTATAGAACGAAGGTACACCAATCACACCGTGCAAGATTGCCCCTACAATAAGCAAACTGTTAGGCAGACGTACCCACAACCATACCTTCCTCAAGGAAGATACCAAAACCAGTCCCCACCTCAGCCGTATGCTAGGCCTCAACAAACCTACCAACCCTACCAAAACCAACAAAGGCCTCAGCCTGTGCTAGCACAACAACCCCCTGCACCAGCTAATGTAATCCCAGTAAAGTATGCCGCAACTGAAGAAAACCTAAACCGAGCTATAGTCCCCATAACACCAATGCTTTCAAAAAGTGATCCTAGTGACCATAGCTTTGATTCTATGCATGTTGAGAGTCCCCAGGCTTACTTCATACAGTCTCCTGAACATGGTGAGTCCTACTATAGTGAAGAGCCAAATGAATCTAGTTGGGAATCGGATTACGCAAACATCATGTACGCAAACCCCAACCCAAGGTCTCAACCTAGGCAGGTAAGACCTCCATTCCCAAGAGGACCGTGCTACAGATGCCAAGGAGATCACTTCATTCGTGATTGTCCTTTACCTCCACCTACGCAACCCCAGTCAGTGACGATCCAAGGCTTTTGCCAAGATTGTGGAAAAGAGCATCTCTTACGAGATTGCCCAAAGAACCCCAATAATATGCCAAAAATCACGCCTATCAATGTTATTGGATTAGTGGTAAATTCCACAGGAAGTGTCACTTCCACTGCTCCGGTACAGGTAGTCACTAGAGCTCAAGCATTGCAGCAAAACCAAGGGGTAGACCAGGAAAAGAGCCCAACAGCTAGTGAAACTGAGAGCATAACCAAGAAAAGGACTAGAGCATGGAAAGATAGTCGAGAAAGAATGAAAAGACAATGGGCTAAAAAGATGAGTGAACTTGAGGAAAGCATAAGAGAAACCAAAGTGAGGATAACTGAACTCACATCTCAAACTCCCTCTCACATCTCAAACTCCCTCTCACACTACCCCACCACCACCTTTCCCATCGTCATCCGACCAGCCACCTTCCAACCCGCCTCACCGAAACCCACCACCCCCTAGGGTAGGATCAGTCCTAGCAGATCCCACTCCCGAGGACCTTAATATGATCCTTAAAGCATATCAGGCCAGAATCCAAGAAGGGCCAACCGTAACGGATCACGAAAAGTGTTACCCAAGAGCAGAATTAGAGCTAGAACGAACCAAAATTTGTGCTAAGATGGTGGAATTGGCTCAAACCATGTTTGAAGCTAGTCGCCTCTCTAACATCTCTAGCTCAGCTAAGACGCAGTTACATTTTGATGGACTGCTAGAAAGAATAGAGAGACTAATTGCACAATCAGAAAAGGAACCTGCCCCTCAAAGAAAGGAAAGGGCAAGAGAACGGATAAGCCAGCCTCTTCAGGAAGCCCTTGTGCCTCCTCAAGAAGCTTATCTTTCCCCCCAAAAGGCAGATGAGCCTCCCTCGAAAGCTCACGTACCTCCACAGGTAGCCTACATTCCTTCTCAGGGAGCATATGAGCCTGTCCGGAAAAGTAATAGAATAAGTAATCCTCCACAGGAAGCTTGTGCTCCAAACATCAATGAGAGCGAGGAAAGAGCCAACGATAGAATAAGCCCTCCTTCCCAGGTCGCTTATGTGTCTAATTCTATGGAGCCAGACACTTCTTCTTCTATGAATCGGTTTGCACCAGACTTCCTACGAGAAATTCAAGAAGATAAATGGGATAACGAAAGTGAAGTTGCCCCTCCCTTTGAACTTGTGGATGAGGCACACGACCAATTCCCACACGGCATCCCATCTATTTACGGGGAACATGAGAGTACTCAGTCTCACGAGAGATTGGAATTTGAGTCCAATTCCATACAAGAGCTACCCCATTTCACAGGCCCATGGGAAGCAAAGTCCACATGCATGAGAGCACCCACGGTCATGGTAAGAAACGAAGATTCAGTCATACCTAGGAACACAGAGGTAGTGAAGAACCCTAACGTGCAGTGCAATCTCAAGTTAGAAGAGCTACTCAAGGTTAGACCTGAATCGTGGAAACATGTAACCAAACAAGTACCTGAGATAGCAAAACCTCGTTCCCAGGTAGGATCACCTAGGACTGTGCCAGAGATACCCTTGGATAAGATAGGAGATATGTGTGAAGGTGAAGAAGGGAACACCTATCTTCCCATTACTTATCAAGAGTACACCACCAAGGCAATTTTGGACTCAGGTGCAGGAGTTGCAATTGCCACCACCTCCCTATGGAAGCGTTGGGGCAAGCCGACACTCAGGCCAACGAGAATGAAATTGCAGATGGCCGATGGTCACATAGAGAGACCCCTAGGATTGCTAGAAGGAATAACTCTCACCACTTGTGGTGTCGAGTTTGAACATACCTTTGCTATCTGTGACTTCAACAAAAATCAGGCCTATGAGATGATTTTGGGAAGACCATTTATGCGACAGTTGCAAGTAGTACAGGATTGGGGAACTAATTCCTTGTACCTGCAACACTTAGGTGTTACGACCAAAGTGAATCTCAAAGATTACTCTCATAGGGATGTTCCCCCTATCCAATGGAATCCCATCCATAGAGCCAAAGATGATACGGAATCTGTGCATTCCATAAGGTCTGGATCCTCATGGATGCATGAAGATACTCATTTATGGATGTGCAAGGTTGCTGTAGAAGAAGAGAAGAGAGAGAAGGCCAGAGAGGTAGGTGCGAAAGAAACACATAGATCAATTCAAGACCCAGCCTATGCACCTGTAGTTTTTCCTGATGAGGAATTTGAACCCCATGGCTGGGCAGAAATCCTAGCAACAATGGACGTAGCCATCAATGAAGAACAGTGGACACCTCACTGTGATGAGGATGGCTATGATATTTCAGTTTTCTCCATAGAGCCAATCATGGGAGAGGCAGTTCTAGAAGAATGCGAACCTAGCCCTGATGCCTTTGAGGATGTAGGTGACTCCGACCTAGAGTCAATCATTATGGATCCACCATTTGCATCAGATGAAGAATACTTCCATGAAATAGAATTTCAACCCCAGAGGCATGGCGAGCTTACAAATGATGTAAGATTAGCAACACATGTGACCCCGAAGGAAGAAGGAAAGAAACGAAAGAAGAGAGAAGGCTCACCAGAAGAGGAAGAATCTTTGTTTGAGGTCCCAGAAAATTTTAAGAAATATGAGATAGATGACAGGAGAGTCATGATTAGAATGCCGAAATGAGAGGCACAATCAGGAGAGGCCTATGATAACAAAGAGACCACCAAGAAAATAGTAGTGGCCCTAGAAGAAGGAGAGGAGAGATGCACATACATAGGCCATGATCTAACAAAGGAAGAAGAGCATGCGTTAATAGCCTTGCTAAGAGAATACAGAGATGTATTCAGTCCATAAAAGGCATCATGGTTCCATGTATAAGGCGACATTTGATGACGATGCTTTTAAGAGAATCTTTGGTCTGAATTGATAGTATCGAATTTGCATGCAACATTAAAAGTCGTCTATGTCAAATTGCACACATGAAGATATTCATGATCTTAATTTTAAAGGTATTGCTACATACTATTTAAATCTTGGGTTACTTCACCTCAAGTTTTACTTGCGCTTTTCATAGTGAAGCTTTTGCTCGAATTCTACTCTACTACTAGGACAGACTACCCAACTCTCTCAAGATAACAATCATGAGCTCCTTGTTGATCCCTGATCACTTAACACAGCTACATGTGGACTAGTTTCAATGCCGTGGATTACTACAATATGCGCAAATCCCATGGCCCAATATTCTTAACCATCCAATGATAAACTCTTTTGTGTAGTAGTGTCAAGACCAACTTGAGGAAGCAGGTGACCAAATAACTTTTATTGAATTTTGTATTGGAGACACTACATGACTGGTAATTGACCCAACATATATTACATCACAATTGCATGTTAGTCACCAAGGAATCACTACACCAGAAAAATTAGCCTCGATAGCAAAAATGGAGTGCATGTTTGATTGCACCTATTCAGGAGAATACAAATATGCCAGACTCTCAAAAAATAATCCGTGGAAGTTTGGATTGCGATTGGCGATGGTTGTCTTTGTGTAGACCAAACCATATGGAGTCTCTCAGATGCTCTACTCATTGATGAAGGATGTAGAAGCAATAGAAGGACCCATTAATTGGGCAGAAATCATTTTTAGTGGATAAAGAAGGACGTGTGATGATTGTGCGGACCCGTTTGTAAGACCCAACAATTGGATACAAAGCTTGGTGTGCTATTATCTTTGTTGGTGCCTGTAGCCTCTTTACCTGTGTTGGGGTAGTTTATTGTAGTGGAGGATGCATCTTTTCTTTAGGCAGGTAAGAAACAGAATAAAAGAGTAATACAAGACTTGTTGGATCCTTTGAATGTAGAGAAGCTGGCTCAACTCCATATTGTTCAGGAAGCTATTCAACAAGCAGAAGAAGAATGACAATGAAGAATGTATGACAACCTTAGCATTAGCAAACACATAGTCAAGGATCCGATGGACAACAACAACAGCAACAAAGGAGCTATGAAGGTCAGGGTCAATACAAATTGCCTAATCATTCATTGCAACAACCATCAACAAGTGGCCAGCCTATTAACCTCCAAATTCTCAGCTCTGGACGTCTCGATTAACTAAAACCGATCAATTCTCATAGTCAAGGTCTTCACCTTCATTGCGTTTTCTTATATTCAATATGAGAAATCCTGATCCTTGGAGGAATCAAGCAGGTAGAATCAAGTTACCAACCATCAACTATTCTTCAATTATATATCCATGGTTTTTAAAAGATTATCAGGTTCAAGCTAGCACAATTGTGGATGGTGCTAGATTGTTAATGTTGTGCTATATTCAAATGGAAACAGAGCAACATGTTCGAGTTTTTGCTCAATCACACTTGGATCAGTTGCATGCTGAGTTGTTGCTTTTAAAGCAACAAAATGTTCGATTGCAAGATGCATTAGCATGAAGGGTTAATTGTTCTAATGAAGATGTTCAATCCTTAAAAATAAGATCAATGATTTGAAGATCCATATTGAAGAAATAATTGAAGATCATCAAGAAGTCACTGAGCAACTTGAAGTGGCTGCTAGTTTATTGACAGAATGCAATTTTGCAAATGATCAGATTGTATCGCTAATTGAAAGTCTTCAGGTTGCTATGGCCAAGGCTAAAGGGTTAAAAGAACTAGAAATGCAATTAAAATAGGATAATCACATTAATACTGATAATGTTCGGATGTTTGCAGATAAAGAGATAGAGATTTTCTCCTTGTTGCAGAATAAGAAAAAATAGATTGCTGATATGGAAGCTCGACTAATCAGGAAAGTGCAGGGCTACAAAGAGTTTAGTTATGACATGAGGACAAACACGCACCTACTCAAGATTTTCTAGAAAAGCTTAATATTGATTTTTTTGAAGCTAAAACAAAACTTGCTGCTTGGACTGTGCAACTTCATCAAAATCCGGATGAGGAAATTTTTCGAGAAATAATTTCTGAAGTCACCATTCTCCTTGTAGTTTTTTATGAATTTGTTTATGATTCAGGAAGAATTAATAATCCCTCATTTGATACAGATGGTCCTTAGATTTTGGATTTGAGTCCACCATGCATGCCAGTGTTAGGCTATCGTTGATATGGATATTTTTATACATCTTATATATATATATATATATATATATATATATATATATATATATATATATATATATATATATATATATAGTAAATAGGTGGATTGAATTTTCGGTGAATTCAATAGACATACCATGTAACAAAAACATTTCATTCATATGACTATTGCAATCTCTTAGAAGGGAGGGAGGGAGGGAGAGAGAGAGAGAGAGAGAGAGAGAGAGAGAGAGAGAGAGAGAGAGAGAGAGAGAGAGAGAGAGAGAGAGAGAGAGAGAGAGAGAGAGAGAGAGAGAGAGAGAGAGAGAGAGAGAGAGAGAGAGAGAGAGAGAGAGAGAGAGAGAGAGAGAGAGAGAGAGAGAGAGAGAGAGAGAGAGAGAGAGAGAGAGAGAGAGAGAGAGAGAGAGAGAGAGAGAGAGAGAGAGAGAGAGAGAGAGAGAGAGAGAGAGAGAGAGAGAGAGAGAGAGAGAGAGAGAGAGAGAGATCAAGTGGAGTAGAGCTGAGTCAGAACTATGTATACAAAGAACTTGTTTTCTGAGTAGAAGTATACAAAGATACTTTGATGTCATATCTTTGCTCTGTTGTTAAGTCTGTGTCATCTGTCTTGTGGTATTAAGGCATATGGAATGTTAAGAATATACTATGTATGGGAACAGAAATGCATTGGAATTATCCGATAATCTGCATCCCCCGAATGTACTATTGTCTACACCATAATTTTATAGACTCTAGAGTAGCCAAATAGTCATAATGAGAAGCATATTGCTGATTTTAAGATTGATTTGCATGCCTCATTTGAGATGTCAGATCTGGGGCATTTGCATTATTATTTGGGCATTCAATTTATGCAAGTTGATGGTGGAATAGCTTTGTGTCAACAAAATATATTGACACATTATTGTAGTAGTTTGGCCCTTAAGAATACAAACCTATTGCCACTCCTATGGAAACATGTTTTCAGATGAGTCTTCATGATGTTGGAGATGCATCTGATGTTGTTCTCTATCATCAGGATGTTGGATGCTTGATTTACTTATGCATTATACAACTACATATTCAATTTTTTGTCTTATAGATGAGCAGGTTTATGCATTGCCTAGGTTTCAAGCATTGGGAGGAGGTTAAGCACATCTTTCACTAACCGATTACTTGGATTGTTTTATCCCAAAAGGGGATCACCACCACCATATTTACATGCTTTTTTTGACTCTAACTAGGCTGGTTTCTATGACACTTGTGTGTCCACTAGTGTTTTTTGCTTCATGCTTGGTAGCTCACGCATATCTTGGTTGAGCAAGAAGCAGCCTACTATGGCCACTTCTAGTTGTGAGGCTGAGTATACACTAGCTTTCACAATGATCGTTGGATGTGTGGGGCTATATTTACTGATCTTGTTAGGGGTGTATGCCAACTATGTTTTGATACCAAATGTTGGAAATGGTGGGCCTTAATAACAATTAATAATGATAGGTTTACATGATGTTCCTGTTGGAGCAAGTCTATGACAAGCCTAAGTATTGGCTTGAGTCTCACAAAGTCTTAGAAGAAGTTTTAAAAAGAAGACTATGTAAAGTTCACTTGTGAACTACCTCTTGTAACTTTTGAAGAGTTTACTTAATGTAAAAGTAAGAGAATCTTAAGTGGTTGAGTCCACATGATCAAGAATGGAAAGAGGAGCCACGAATTCGTGATTTGTGGTAGGTAGAGAATCAAATCAATCATTGATTGATTGGAGAGTGATTGAGGGAAGTTAGCCTCCCAAACTCAACTATAAATAGATGGCAGTTTTAGTCGTGGTTAGAGAGACCTATGTGAAGACCTCCAAGAGCTGAGCTTTATGCCGTATCAAGGTGTGATTACAAGGCACACATATGTATCAGTAAGTCATTGTATTGTACAAGCAATATACTTTCATTTTCATGATTATTTGACTTCATCTTTCCATGTTCTTGTGAAGTGTACTACTCACTTCCATTACTCTCAGTTTTCTTAGTCAGCTTGCAGAGATGTTTTCTCTGAGCTTGGTTCATCATTTTCAGTGATTTAACTTGGTAAAGTTAGCTCTATAAGTCTACTATATGCTCACAAACTTTCATGTCATTTGAATGTTGCAATCTTCAGTTATGTTCATTTGACGTCAACAGGGTCTGTTCATCTTCACTTCTCTGTCAGGTACCCGACTTTTTCACTCATCTTGTCAGAGCCATTTCTCAGTTGTTACTTATTCAAATTCAGTGATTTAAAGCTTGTTAGATTCAACTTACTGTCTAATATAAACATACAAATTTTCATAATCATTGAAGTTCTACATGTTGAGGTATGTGGATTTTTCTGCTCACTGGTCTATTTTTGTAGCAGCCCGTGAAAATCGGGATGATGTCATCACTTGTTAAAACTCATTCTCAGTGTGTGGTTCATTATTTTTGATGGGATTACTCTTGAAAGTTAGCTCTTTAAGTTTCCTAGACTTCCCCAAGAGGAATTGAGCTAATTGCTGCTGTGATCAGAGAATTATGTAAAACACTGGACAAGTGTATGAACCAAGAATAGCAAGTTTTCACCTTTGAGCTAACTCCAACTTATCTCTTTTGATCTATCTTTTTGAGAGTGATCTTCCAAGGTACATAGGGTGTCTAATACATCCAATGGCAAGCTAAAAGGGCCCACCATATACTCCTGGAGTTCATTTGGCTGGTATAGATCAAGGATTTTGCAACACCTCTTCATCTTCAAACACATACTTATCCATCTCTTCACAGTGGTATCAGAGCAAGGTTGGACAACATGGCAAATGGATTTCCTTCATCAATTGGCAAATTGGACAGAGGTAACTACTCAGCTTGGTCATTAAGAATGGAAGCTTATCTCCAAGGTAGAAGTTTATATGGTTATGTGGCTGGAGATGAAGTTATGCCAAGTTTCAGGAACAAAAGTCAACCAACACAAGAAGAGCAAGAAAGATTGAGCACATGGTGCTCCAAGGATGCACTTGCAAGGTCTTATCTCCTCAACTCGATCTCAGATTTTTTGTTGCCTCACATTAGAAGTTGTAAGACATCTCAGGAAGTGTGGGATGCACTTGAAGCTTTCTTTTCTTCAAGTACCAAAGCTAGGAAGCATCAACTATGGCTTGATTTCACAACTCTCAAGAAGGCTCCCAAACAAAATGTGATTGATTTTGTCACAAAGCTCAAGGACATAGCGGATCATTTGGGAAGCATTGGAGAGGTAATAGATGAAGAGCAAATTGTAAGGCAGGTCATCAATGGCTTGAAGGCAGATGATAAGTGGGAAGCATTCACCACAGCTATGGATTTGTACATGGACATGCATGTACCTGATTTCAACACACTCATTGGACAACTACTTACTCAAGAGGCAAAGCTTATCAAAAATGGAGAAAGCTCTAAAGGTAATCAATCTTCAGCTTTATACACGGATAAAAGCAAGTCTAAAGATAACAAAGGAAAGGCAAAGAAAGTGGATGATGAAGCAGGTACATATCAAGCTAACTATGCAGGTAGAGGAAGAGATGGAAGAGGTAGAGGAAGAGGAGGTAGACAAGGCAGGGGGAGATCCCAAGACTCCAACTCATGTTCTATTTGTGGATTAACTAATCATACAACTGAAAATTGCTTTAGGAATTCCAGGAATCAAAGAGGCAGAGGATACAATAGAGGAAGTTATGGCTACTCAAGAGGAAGGTTCAACAACTACCATGGCAACTACAACAACTACAATCATTCAAACTATCAAGGAGGCTACAAAGGAAGGAGAGACTACAATAACTACACAGAAGACTCAAACAAAGAGGATTCATTATTGATCATTGTTGGAACTCAAGGTCAAGCACAAGCATGGAAGCACATCAAAAAGGTGGAAACATACAAGAAGAAGGAGCAAGTAGGGAGCTCCATGAAGTACATGTCAACTTTTTAGAAGAATCCCCTACAAAAATAGTGATTTCCATCACTAAAATCATTATAAATACCATGTTCTATTTTTGTAGCTCCATTTTGTGCAAATCGAGGAGTCCTCGAGCTTGAGGAGCATTAGAAGTACCATCATACCAATTTTCATAATTTTTAGACTTTGTTTGAGCCCTCAAATAAGCCCTAGAACCTAATTTTTAACTAGGCCGGACACTAGGTCTGGATAGGGCCAAAACTAGTCAAAAAACTATAAAAAGAGCTAGAGAGCTCATTTTTGGGGAGCTTCTTGTAGATTTCAGTTTTGTAATAGATTTCTTTTGTAATCAAACTCCTTCCATTGTTCCTCTCTTTGATCTTACCTTGTGTGCGTGTGTGTGTATGTGTGTGCATGCTTGCGTGTGCTTTCTCTCACACACTTGTGCCTTCACATGCTCGTGGTCTTCATACCGGTCCTCACGTCTCCACGGATTGACAAGTAAAGGAGCTGGTGCTTACGCTTGAGCTACACCAAATTTTGGCGCCGTTGCCGGGGAGAGAGCTTCGAGGACGAGCGTTGTGATGGTAAGATCGTAGATTTGCGACGTTGGAAGGTAAAAAAACTATCATTTCAATTCATTTTTTGTTTTTTCCTCTTCATCTTCATCATCATCATCATTTCCACCTTCTTCCATCTTCTTCTTCATAGAAAATTCTTGTTTTTTAGTGCATTTTCACCATCTTCATACCATTTTTCATGCATTATTGTGTGGGAAGGAGTTAGGAGAAGCAAGGGAGAGCAAGCGCTATGTTTTTTTCATGATTTTCTGCTCATACAGAGCTCGCCATAGCCGGCGCTCAGAAATTTGAATTTCCCGCCAAAAAACACGATTCTGTGATGAGAATCGCGATTTTGTGAAAATTCAAAATTTTTTGAAAAATCACGATTTTCTATTTTCCCGCCTAAAAGTTGGCTGAAAAAATCACGATTCTGTGGTCATTCTCAGAATCACGATTCTGTGAGTGTGCTCAAAATCGCGATTCTCACAAATCACGATTTTCAGCAAAAAACACGATTTATTGAATCACGATTCTCTGACTGTGCTCAAAATCGCGATTTTCATGTCAAAAAACACGATTCTGTGCTCAAAATCGCGATTTTCATGCCAAAAACACGATTATGAGAAAACACGATTTTGTGAAAAAAACACGATTCTCTGAGTCAAAATCGCGATTTTCAAAAACACGATTTTGTGCTCAAAATCGCGATTCTCAAAAAATCACGATTTTCAGTAAAAAACACGATTTTGTGAAAAAAAAAGCGATTCTGTGTAATCATGATTTTTTGCTCAAAATCGTGATTTTCTAAAAACACGATTTTGTGCTCACCATTGCGATTTTCAAAAACACGATTTCGTGCTCAACATCGCGATTTTCAGAAACACGATTTTATGCTCAACATCGCGATTTTCATGTCAAAAAAACACGATTCTCTAGAAAACGATTCTGTGCTCAAAATCACGATTTTCATATCAAAAGAAACACGATTTTCTAAAAAGACAATTTTCAGCGGGCTCAAAATCACGATTCTCACAAATCACGATTTTCAGCCAAAAACACGATTTTGTGAAAAAACACGATTTTGTGAATCACGATTCTCTGAGTCAAAATCGCGATTTTCTAAAAACACGATTTTGTGCTCAACATCGCGATTTTCAGAAACACGATTTTGTGCTCAACATCGCGATTTTCATGTCAAAAAAACACGATTCTCTAAAAAACGATTCTGTGCTCAAAATCGTGATTTTCATATCAAAAGAAACACGATTTCCTAAAAACACGATTTTCAGCGGGCTCAAAATTGCGATTCTCACAAATCACGATTTTCAACCAAAAACACGATTTTGTGCTCAAAATCGCGATTTTCAGAAACACGATTTTGTGCTCAACATCGCGATTTTCAGAAACATGATTTTGTGATCAAAATCACGATTTTCAGAAACACGATTTTGTGATCAAAATCGCGATTTTCAGAAACACGATTTTGTGATCAAAATCGCGATTTTCAAAACACGATTTTCTACTTAGAATCGCGATTTTCAAAACACGATTTTGTGAAAACACGATTTTGTGAACACGATTCTCAAGGTACAAAATTGCGTTTTTTTTCAAAAGGTCCTGTTTGCCTGTTTTGACCCCAAGAGCCTGATTTGACATAACGTTTTCATCCAAAGTCCATTTTTTGAGCTCTATAGCTCGTTGGAAAGCTCGTTTCGAATCCTACATGAGCTCAACTGTTTTTTATAAGAATAATGCGTTGATTTTCAGATAGGATAATTTGAATTTGGGCATCAAGTGGGACTAGGAAACCAAGGGGGCTCCCAAGGATTTTTGAGCAATACAAAGGGGGAGAAAATTGTGTCATGGGAAAGAAAAAAGCAAAAGATAGAAGAAAAGGGGCTAAGATTGAAAAAAAGGAGGGGGATAAACATGAAATACATGAGATAATATCACATAAAGGTGAAATATCTAGAGAAAAATTGCAAGGAGTCAAGGGAACGGGGGAAATGTCTAAGGGGGTTGGATCCTTATTTGCAACAAGAGAATATGATAATACTTTTGTGGATATCAGAATAGGATATGACCATAGAAGGTTGGGTGTTTATATCAATCCTAATTGTGAGTGGAATTTAATTCATATTGACCTAGTGACCATTATCTTTGAGAACATTCAATCAACAACTCATCCTTCTATCCTCATGGATGGGGAACATTATGAATGCATGGGTAAAGTTGTGTTGCCTGTTATGGTGGATGATGTGCAATTTTTGGAAACATTCTTTGTCATGGATTGTATAGATGAAGACTTGATCATTGGCACCCAAAGGTTCATTACACAAAATCATCAAGAATTTGAGGTGCCTTCTCCACCTATTATCTGTGCTTCTACATATATGTCTATGGAAAATCCTAATGACTATCCACCTTATGATAATTGGGGGCAAAATCATCTTTTCAAAGAGTGTGCTTTTCATGAAAATTTTTTTCTTTCTACTCATGTTTTTGAATCTAATCCTTCTTTGAGTAAATCATAGGAAACCTTAGAGAATGGAGAAATGGAGGACTCAAAGTGTTTGGGGGATGTGGAAGGACCCTCTATTCCTGTAAATTTGGATTCCCCTCATGAAGCCATAAGCAGGGATGATCTACACTCAGATGGTCAAGAAGGAGATGATCTACCAATGATTTGTATCACTGATGTGGAAAATGATGTCGACTCTAGGGTGAATCATGACAATCCATCACCCATTTGTACACCTAGGGATTCTATGTGTAATAAGGATAAATGTCTCGATGAATCTCTAGATCAATCTCAAACCACACAACCCATTGATCCCTTGCATAAGTCTGATGTAGGTATAGAAGATCAACCCTTGTTGCATTCCCCATGTAAAGATGAGTTTTCTCAAAAAACTCACATAGAAGGCCCAAAAGACCCTTACATCAAGAAACAGAAATCACATTTTCTTGGTAATGTCAAGCAAATTTGGGTGGCCAAGAAATTACTTAGAGCCCAACCAAATCACACTATGATA
This sequence comes from Ceratopteris richardii, assembly GCA_020310875.1. Classification (NCBI taxonomy): domain Eukaryota; kingdom Viridiplantae; phylum Streptophyta; class Polypodiopsida; order Polypodiales; family Pteridaceae; genus Ceratopteris; species Ceratopteris richardii. Next base: position 1,657,831 of record CM035439.1, on the reverse strand, counting down.
TGGGTACCAAAGAAAGCCCTTGCACAAAATCAGTCCCCTCACACTAGACTTCAAAATCTATGGTCTATGCCTACCATGACTTATCCTCAAGAAAGACCACTTCCAATCCAAGGATCCCAAGCAATCAAGCCTAAGCTCAGAAAAAATCCAAGGGGGGACTTCAAGGCAACAACCTGCACAACAAAGACACCAAGGCGAGGTAAAGGACTGAATCAAGCACAGAGCTCCAATAAAGATCAAAGAACCTCTTCTACAAGGACCACATCACACGGCCGTGCATAGACACACGAGAATCCCAAGCACAAGAGCACATTGACATATGTCAAATATTTCTATTGATACTAACTTTTGTGTTCTTGTTTTGTGCTATTTTTCCAAAAAAAAAAAAAAAGAGAGAGAGAGAGAGAGCTTGTTCCTAGATTTGGCTTATGGAACATGAATGAGTCATGCTTGGGTGGACCATCAACCAGGGCATTCATCCACAATGATAAACCAACCAATGGTCCATCATGATGAAAGGTGTACAACACGAAGAGATCCGCATCGACTGACCTTTCCTTATGGTAAGAATCTTCTACTTGGGCCACATTATAGCCAGGATAGAGTAGGAAACCTCTTCATTAGCATACCCTTGAGCACTTAGCTCAAGACCCCAAATTTTTGCACCATACTTCTTCCAATGCATTTTCCAAGTAAGCATGCATAGGGCTACATTACAAGGCCATGCACAAGGCACATACTTTTTTCAGCCCATGCACTAACACACTTACCCATCATTCACTATGGGTTATGAGTACTTGGCATGACTACTCTGAACATCATCTTTAGAAGAGCTAGAGGACCTCCTGGGGGCAACATCAATACCTAGGAAGCAATTCAAAGCTAGCAGTTGCTCCAACTCAATCTTGATAACCTCTTTTGAGCAACTCACAATCTTTGAAATCTCACAACGACGCATTCATGCGGAATCCACGAAAGAAGCACATACCAAGGGACTATTACTTTCAAAGGCTTGCACTGACAAATGAAGAACCGGACAACCAACGCTGCCAAATTTGGAAGTTAGACGGCTCTTGTTCATACAGAATGGATACTACCTCTCAAAGCACTACATGGAACAACCACTACAACAAGGGTCTATCAGGGATGACAGACTCGAGAGGGGGGGGAGTGTTGGAACTCAAGGTCAAGCACAAGCATGGAAGCACATCAGAAAGGTGGAAACATACAAGAAGAAGGAGCAAATAGGGAGCTCCATGAAGTACATGTCAACTTTTCAGAAGAATCCCCTACAAAAATAGTGATTTCCATCACTAAAATCATTGTAAATACCATTTTCTATTTTTGTAGCTCCATTTTGTGCAAGTCGAGGAGTCTTCGAGCTTGAGGAGCATTAGAAGTACCATCATACCAATTTTCATAATTTTTAGACTTCGTTTGAGCCCTCAAATAAGCCCTAGAACCTAATTTTTAACTAGGCCGGACACTAGGTCTGGACAGGGCCAAAAGTAGTCAAAAAGCTATAAAAAGAGCTAGAGAGCTCATTTTTGGGGAGCTTCTTGTAGATTTCAGTTTTGTAATAGATTTCTTTTGTAATCAAACTCCTTCCATTGTTCCTCTCTTTGATCTTACCTTGTGTGCGTGTGTGTGTATGTGTGTGCATGCTTGCGTGTGCTTTCTCTCACACACTTGTGCCTTCACATGCTCGTGGTCTTCATACCGGTCCTCACGTCTCCGCGGATTGACAAGTAAAGGAGGTGGTGCTTACGCTTGAGCTACAATCATGAACATGGCTATGCCACAAGGTAAATCTGATGAGCATGTTTTCTACATAGATTCAGGTTGTTCAAATCATGTGGCAGGAAACGTGGCACTCCTATCAGATTTAGAAGATCCAAGGAATAAGCATGAGGTAAAAACAGGAGATGATACAAAACATCCTGTGGAGAAAATAGGCAATGTCAAAGCACCCGATGGAAACATCAACCTACTCAGTAAGGTACTCTATGTCCCTACCATTACAAAGAATTTGATAAGAGTTGGGCAGATAGTAGAGAAAGGGTTGCAAGTCAGGTTCACAAAAGCAGGAGCATTTGTTGAAGATCCAAGTCAAGGATTCAGAAGAATTACAAAAGGTGAAAAGATAGGTAGATTGTTCACATTTGAATTACAGGACACTAGAAACATTGCTCTCTTTAATTATGGTAGTCAGACACTCAGAGAATTGGAAGTATGGCATAAAAGGTTAGCACATATTGGTGAAAGGTCATTAAAGCAAATCTGTAGGGACCAAAGTGTACTTGGACTTCCTAATTTGTCAAAACAACATATGATTTATAAGTGTAGTGCATGTCAATTTGGAAAGTCTCACAGGTTACCATTCATGAAGAAAGGTTATATGCATGGAGATCTCTTGGAGTTGGTTCATACAGATGTATGGGGACCTAGCAAGGAAGCTTCAATATCTGGATCAAGATATTATGTTTCCTTTATTGATGATTGCAGCAGATGGACTATCCTATTCTTCATGAAACACAAAGATGAAGTTTTTTCATGTTTCAAAAGATATTTGGCTCTTGTGGAGAATCAAACAGGTAAATCACTAAAAAGGCTAAGGTCAGATGGAGGGGGAGAATACTTCTCCCATGAGTTTGATTCTTTTCTTCAAGAAAGAGGAATCAAAAGAGATGTAACTACAAGGTACACTCCTGAGCAAAATGGAGTGGCAGAAAGGAGGAATAGGACAATTGTTGAAGCTGCAAGGTCTATGTTAAATGAAAAGCATATACCTAATTACTTATGGACTGAGGCTGTATCTACAACCACTTACTTGATTAACAGGTTGCCTTCAAAATCCCTTGATGGGATGACTCCATATGAGGCTTGGAATGGAAGAAGACCAAGCTTAGATCATTGTAAAATTTTGGATGTATCACTTTTGCTCATGTTCCTTCACAGGTTAGAGGCAAGATGGATCCAAAGGCAGAAAGGTGTGTATTTATTGGATATGACAACAATCAAAAGGGCTACAGGTTATACAACCCTACCAACAAAGGATTCTTGGTAAGCAGAGATGTAGTTTTTGATGAGAACAATTCATGGTATGAAGATTCATGCAGGAAGATCAATTTACCATATGATCTTGAAGAAGATTTTCCAAAGCTTGGTAGAGAACAATCAAAGATTGAAGAACAAGACACCTCAGAGGATGATGAAGAATCTCACATGGAAAAGATCAAAGCATGGAAGTCTAAAGGTAAAGCAAAATTGCAGGAACTTGGACATGAAGCAGAATCATCACATCATGGCCTAAGAAGATCTATGAGGGAAAAGAAAAAACTAGAAAGGTATGGGTTTGACACCTCATTAGTAACTAAACATTCTATCTACATAGCACAAGACATAAACCAAGAGGAGCCATCATCATTTGAAGAGGCCAAAGCAAAAACAGAATGGAAGCATGCAATGAAGGAAGAGATTGAAGCACTTGAGGAAAACAACACTTGGGATTTGGTGCCCAAGACTTCATCCATGAAGGTAATAGGCTCAAGATGGGTCTATAAACTCAAGAAGAATTCTGATGGTTCCATTAACAGGTATAAGGCAAGGCTTGTAGCAAAAGGCTTTGCACAAACTCAAGGAATTGATTATGAGGAGACTTTCTCTCCTGTGGCAAAGATGCCTACTATTAGGGTTTTGCTTAGTATTGCCTCTTCCAAGAATTGGAAGATACTTCAACTAGATGTAAAGAATGCATTCTTGAATGGTTGGATAACAGAAGAGGTATATATGGCACAACCACCTGGTTTTGAGAATCAAGTTTATCCTGATTATGTGTGTAAAATTAACAAAGCATTGTATGGTCTCAAGCAAGCTCCAAGAGCTTGGAATTTCAGGCTTGTTTCATTCTTGTGGGACAAAGGCTTTCAACCAAGCAAGGCAGATCCTTCACTCTTTATTAAAAAGAGTAATTCTGAGGTCATCTACCTATGTGTATATGTAGATGATATTATATTGACAGGAAATGATGCAGATGGTATGAAGAAGATCAAAGATCAGATGAGAGAAGAGTTCAAGATAAGTGATTTGGGTTCACTTACCTACTTCCTAGGTTTGGAAGTTATCTACAAAGATCATGGTTTGTTTCTCACTCAAAGAAAGTACATTAAGGACATGTTGGCAAAATTCAAGATGCAAGATTGTAAGATTGCAGGTACTCCAATGGAGGTCAATCACAAATTGAGCTCACATGAAGGTGAACTCATAGAGGACATCACATCATATCAAAGTCTAGTGGGTAGTCTCAACTATGCCACATTGACAAGAGTAGATATATGTTACAATGTGAGTGTGCTAAGTCAATTTATGCACACACCAAGGAAACCACATATGGATGCTGCCAAAAGGATTCTCAAGTATCTCAAAGGAACCATAAATGAAGGACCTTATTATCCTTATGTATCTGATTTAGGTTTGAAGCTATTTTCTGATGCAGATTGGGTTGGCTCCAAGGAAGATAGAAGGAGCACTTCAGGTTATCTTACCTTTGCAGGTTCAAAGCTTATTTCATGGTCATCCAAGAAGCAACCCACAGTTGCTCTCTCTTCTACTAAAACTGAATATAGAGGTCTTTCCATAGCTACACAAGAAGCTATGTGGATGAAGACATTATTCAAAGATCTTGGATTGGAGTTTGGAACTCCAACTATTTTTGGTGACAATATGAGTTCTATTCACTTGGTTGCTAATCCTATTTTTCATGCAAGGACTAAACATATTGAAGTTCATTATCACTATGTATGAGAGAAGGTTCTAAGCAAAGAGATTCAAATATCATATGTGTCCACTCATCAACAATGTGCAGATATTCTAACCAAAGCATTGGATGGTACAAAGCTTTGCAAATTCAAGGCTATGATTGGTTTGCAGGTAATCTTCAAAGATTGAAGACCTCAAGCATACTTGGCTTGAGGGGGAGCTATTGGAGCAAGTCTATGAGAAGCCTAAGTATTGGCTTGAGTCTCACAAAGTCTTAGAAGAAGTTTTAAAAAGAAGACTATGTAAAGTTCACTTGTGAACTACCTCTTGTAACTTTTGAAGAGTTTACTTAATGTAAAAGTAAGAGAATCTTAAGTGGTTGTGTCCACATGATCAAGAATGGAAAGAGGAGCCATGAATTCTTGATTTCTGGTAGGTAGAGAATCAAATCAATCATTGATTGATTGGAGAGTGATTGAGGGAAGTTAGCCTCCCAAACTCAACTATAAATAGATGGCAGTTTTAGTCATGGTTAGAGAGACCTATGTGAAGACCTCCAAGAGCTGAGCTTTATGCCATATCAAGGTGTGATTACAAGGCACACATATGTATCAGTAAGTCATTGTATTGTACAAGCAATATACTTTCATTTTCATGAATATTTGACTTCATCTTTCCATGTTCTTGTGAAGTGTACTACTCACTTCCATTACTCTCAGTTTTCTCAGTCAGATTGCAGAGATGTTTTCTCTGAGCTTGGTGCATCATTTTCAGTGATTTAACTTGGTAAAGTTAGCTCTATAACTCTTATATATTCTCACAAATTTTCATGTCATTTGAATTTTGCAATCTTCAGTTATGTTTATTTGAAGTCAACAGGGTCTGTTCATCTTCACTTCTCTGTCAGGTACCCAACTTTTTCACTCATCTTGTCGGAGCCATTTCTCAGTGGCTACTTATCCAAATTCAGTGATGTAAAGCTTGTTGGATTTAAATTACTGGCTAGTATAACCATACAAATTTTCATAATCATTGAAGTTCTACATGTTGAGTTATTGTGATTTTTCTGCTTACTGGTCTATTTCTGTAGCAGCCCGTGAAAATCGGGATGATGTCATCACTTGTTAAAACTCATTCTCACTGTGTGGTTCATTATTTTTTATGAGATTACTCTTGAAAGTTGGCTCTTTAAGTTTCCTAGACTTCCCCAAGAGAAATTGAGCTAATTACTTCTGTGATCAGAGAATTATGTAAAACACTCGACAGGTGTATGAACCAAGAATAGCAAGTTTTCACCTCTGAGCTAACTCCAACTTATCTCTTTTGATCTATCTTTTTGAGAGTGATCTTCCAAGGTACATAGGGTGTCTAATACATCCATTGGCAAGCTAAAAGGGCCCACCATATACTCCTAGAGTTCATTTGGCTGGTGTAGATCAAGGATTTTGCAACACCTCTTCATCTTCAAACACATACTTATCCATCTCTTCACAGTTCCAACACATGAACCTTAGCATACACACCTTAATACTAAAAAAGATGATGAGTGAGAGATAGAGAGAGAATAAGCAAGATTTTTCAAAGTGTACAATAAGCTCGAAGGCTCAGCTACACTATCTATTTTCAAATCTTAAATTACAATGTGTGAATATGATACAAACTAACAAGATCTGAATCTAGGCAAAAATAGGAACAAGATACAAGAGAGTGTATGCCTAAGAGGTATGAAGAGTATGTGTGTGTGAGAGAGAGAGAATATGGAGAATATGAATACTTTAGAATTGTTTTATAGTAAACCCAAATTCTAGTTATCTAAATCAGAAACTAGTGAATGAACAAGTGGGCATAGATGTAGACTTGTTACTCACAATATGTTGCTAACACGAACTCCTCTAGATGTCTCTAGATGTAGAGCACGCCTCTTCCAAGTGTGTGAAACACTCCCTTCAAGAGGGCCTCCAAGATCTCCTCCTTGAGTGATTGCTCCTCTTGAGAAGATTGTGTCTTAAGCTAGGTTGCATTTTTTTGTTAATTGACAATTCATTTATTCGTGAATAATTACAAGATTTTATGCCAAGCCCTTATTATTTGATTGAATTATTCCGTGTCACATAAGCTTATTCACGCATGGTCAAATAGTTTTTGCACGGTAATTCGGTGTTTTTTTATCAAAAGTGCTCTTGATTGAAAAGGTTTTCGATCGAAAACCTTTTCATCAAAGAGTTTTTTTGTCAAAAAGAATTCGGTTGAATATTGTATTATAAAAGAGTACACTTTGATCATTTCTCATAAGAGTTACTTTTTTTTTGCAAACTTACAATATCGTAGAAAGAACAAGGTATAAGCTCTTGTTAGAAATATTAAGTATTTTAGTATTAAGGCTAAAGAAAAATATTTTTGTTTGTGAGTTAAAAACTATTGTGATTATTTGACTCAACAGTAATTCTTACTTAACAATAGTATATGTATGTGTGTGTATGATGTTAAGTAAATTTGTATTGGGATTGTTTGAATCAATATTGATTCTTACTTCACAATAGTATGCATATGTGTATGTGTGTGTATGTCATATGATTGTGAGTGAAAATCTAATGTGATTGTGTATGTGCATGTGTATGTGTGTTTACGATTGTGATAGGAAAACCGGTGGATTTATTGGAAAACCTTTTATCTTCTTTTTGATAATTTAGGGTTTGAGAAGGTGTTAATAAGTGAACTAGAACTTTTTTGGTCTCTGGATGGCTTTGTCTTGTAGACTTATTAACACATTCTCAGAACCTTGAATTGTAAAGGGATCCAAAAAATTTTCATTCGATAGGATGTGTATGTGCATATGAGCGTATAATTGTGAATGAAAATCTATTGTGATTTTTTTGACTCAAAATTCATTCTTACTTCACAATAGTATGTGTAAGTGTATGTGCATATGTTTGAGAATTTAGAATCTATTATGATTGTCTGACTCAACATTGATTCTTACTTCACAATAGTATGTGTAACTGTATGTGCATATGATTGAGAATTCAAAATCTATTGTGATTGATTGGCTCAACATTGATTCTTACTTCACAATAGTATGTGTAAGTGTATGTGCATACGATTGAGAATTTAAAATCTATTGTGATTGTATGACTCAACATTGATTCTTACTTCATACTAGTATGTGTAAATGTATGTGTGTGTATGATTGAGAATTAAACTATTGTGATTGTTTCGTTCAATATTGGTTTTTACTTCACAATAATATGTGTAAATGTATGTGTGTATGATTAAGAATTAAAGTCTATTGTAATTGTTTGACTCAACATTGATTTTTATTTCAAAATAGTATGTGTAATTGTATGTGGGTGTATGATTGAGAATAAAAGTCTATTGTGATTGTTTGAGTCAACATTGATTTTTATTTCACAATAGTATGTGTAATTATATGTGTGTGTATACAATATGATTGAGAATTAAAATCTATTATAAATGTTCGACTCAACATTGATTCTTCCTTCACAATAATATGTGTAATTTTATGCGTGTGTATGATTGAGAATTAAAATCTATTATGAGTTTTTGACTCGCCATTGATTCTTACTTCACAATAATATGTGCGTGTATGATTGAGAACTTTAATAGATAGAAAATGTAAATACATAAATTAATAGATTTAAAAATTGTTAGAGAGATTTAGAGTAGTTTGTATATATTTTAAGATATATATTTAGTGGAATGTGTATCTTATTTTATATTGATTTATGTTGTCTTTTTGTAGATATAAAGTCTTCATAAAGCAAGCACTATGGGAAAGGGAAAAGAATGGTCACATGTGATTATTCATCAAGAGGGTAAAACAATCTCCTCGATACAATGCAAATATTTTGGACATTGTTATGTAGGAAATGTAGGAAATGCAAATGTAGGAAATGCAACTCGGATAAAAGAGAATCTTTTTAATACAGGTGATAACATGGCAGGATGCTCTAATCCAGACAATGGTATATGGGTACACTTTGCAAGTTATGCAAATAAATGTAAATCTCAAGGTATCACATAAAAAAGATTCAAAATCATGAGTAGTTCACAACACTTTTGAAGTTTTAGGTTCCAGGGCTTATTTGAAGGCTCAAACAAAGTCTAAAAATTATGAAAATTGGTAGGTAGATACTTCTAGTATCCTCAAGCTTGAGGGCTTGTTGACTTGCACAAAATGGAGTTGCAAAAATGTGAAATGGTACTTACAACGGTTTGTGGTGATAAAAATCACTATTTTTATAGGGATTTCTTCTGAAAATTTGATGTGTGCTTCTTGGAGCTCCCTACATGATCCCTCTTCTTATGTGTCCAGTTTTTTGAAGCATTCATTTTCCTTGTGCTTGACCTTGAGTGCCAACACTCCCCCCCTCTCGAGTCGGTCATCCGTGACAGACCCTTGTTGTAGTGGTTGTTCCATGTAGTGCTTTGAGAGGTAGTGTCCATATCGTATGAACACGAGTTGTATATCTTCCAAGGGTAGCAAGGTCGGTTGTCCAGTATGTACTTCTTCCTTGGATTCTTGCATGATGATATATTTGTGAGCTTTCAAAAGTTGCTCGTTGCTCAAAAGAGGTTGTATGTTAATTTTGAGCAGTTGTCGGCTATGAATTACTCCATAGGTGAAGATGTTGTAATGTGGATGTTCTCTGGATCTTCCAAACATGGCTCTTAAAATTTTTATGCCAAGTACTTGTAATCCATAATGAGTGATGGGTAAGTGTATTAGTGCATGGATTGAAGAAACTATGTGCCTTGTGCAGGGCTATCACTCCAACACAATGGTGAGTACCAACATGAGGAGATCCACCTCATAATTGTCAATCCGTGGAGACGTGAGGACTAGTATGAAGACTATGAGCAAGTGAAGGCACAAGTGCGTGAGTGAGAAGCACACAAACATGCACACACATACACACACACGTGCACACAAGGCAAGAACAAGGAGAGGAACAATGGAGTTCTTTGGATTAGTCAAAAAGTCTCTTACATAAGCTCAATTCACAAACAATCTCCCCCAAAAATGAGCTTTCTAGCTCTTTTTATAGTTTTCTCACTAGCTTTGGCCTTGTCCAAACCTAGTGTCCGGCCTAGTTAAAAATTAGGTTCTAGAGCCTATTTGAGGGCTCAAATGGAGTCTAAAAATTATGAAAATTGGTATGTAGCTAATTCTAATACTCCTCAAGCTCAAGGACTCCTCGACTTGAACAAAATGGAGTCTATTCTACCAAAAATGGAATTTACAATGTTTGTGTAGTGATTAAAATCACTTGAGTTGTGAATGAACCATGGAAAAAATGATTAGGCCTTGTTGTCGTATTGTGCATGACCACTCTGTTGTGCTGGTATGCTCTTCATGTGACTTGTATGCCAACACTCCCCCCTTCCTAGCGTTTGTCGCCCCTGACAGACCTCTGTTCTATAGGGTGGTTGATATAGTATTGGATGACATTGGTGGCTAATTCATGTTCTCCTATCCTTAAGCCTCTTGCGAGGTCAGCTTCTAATGCATCCCAATTTATTGCACCGGGGACCTCTGATTGCGGTGTGGTGTAGTACTCGGAGTACATGGCTTGTTCACAAGCAAAGAGATGGAGCAGGTGTGTTGGCTTCGGTGCGAAGACCTCCGAGTGATACTCCAAGAAACCTGATCTGAACATTTCTTTGAATGTCTGTTTATAACATGCAGGGAGGTATTTGATGCGTGCATGCCAGGCGTAAGCCACACGAATACTGGGGGTGGTGCTCATGTCATACACCAAATCGTAATTTCCGTTGGTAAACCTGGTAGATGTACCTGTGGTGCTGCTGCATTTCTAAAGGTTTTTAGTACTACCTGCATCATATCTAAAATCTTAAGCATCATTTGGGCCGCCACATCTGGCATGGGCTTCAGTCGAGGCATCCAATGTCGAATTCTGGCCATCATGTATGCTATTGATGGTGGTCCTTGCGGTGGTGCTATGTATGGGTAGTTTAGCCATTCCTTGCATTGTGCATTGTTCTGAACTTTAATGTTGAATGCTTTCCAAGACTTGCGCCGTGGAACTGGACCGTAGCATGGATTGTATAGGAGATGTAAAGGTGCATTTCAGGATATATCTCAAGAAGTTTCTGCCGCCATGTTGGTTGACGAATTTTGCCTTTTTGCACGTCTGGAGGAAGGTCTTCTGGTTGAAACTAGGTAGCGAAGGTAGGAATCTTGTCTTGTGACTCTCTGTATTTCAGCGTTATAATCTACCAAAATGATATAGTACGGCCTATATTGGAGTTCGGATGAGAGGATAAGGCGTCTAGATGACAGGTTCTTGAAGTAATTGGATTGTAATACAGTGTCTTCTATGACCCTCATGGCCTGATTTTGCACGACTGTTCGCTCTTCATGTGAACTCCCAATTTCCTCCACTTGTCGTAGCCAAGGGGGTCGTGGTGCTTCGAACGTATCCTAATCTTCTTCTATTTTTTGACCTCCTGGGAATGGTTGTGGGTCATATTCTTCTTCAAACGTTTGTTCCATCAGAATTTGTACTGTTTCCTCATCGGTGGGAGCCTCAGGTGGGGAAGGTGGTCTCTCATTTTGTAGTAGACGTGCTTGCAATTATGTGACCTGTTTTTGGAGATCTTTTAAGGCCTCTGAGTCTGTGAGAAGTGAAGCCGCAGAGGAGGTGGTTTGAGAGGCAGCTGTTGTTTCTTTTTGGTGTTTCTGCTTCAGTTGACCCAGTTCCTCTGATAACTGGTCATGGGCTTCAAGTAGGGTGGCATAGTCTTCCAAGATTATCTTGATATTATCGGGGGTCACAGCTTGAAACTTTGAGGGACTGATGGGTGCCCCAGGTGTGTTTTCGATAGCTGCTTCTAGGTTTTCCTGATTCTGTAATTGCAGGCGTTGATTCTCTTGATGACCGGCTGCAAGATGTCGTTTGAGTAGGGACATATTTCATTGAAGCTTTGAATTGCATTCTAGCTGTGTCCGTAGATGACCTTCTACCACTTGCATTGCTTCCTGGTCTGTGTTCTGTAATTGTACCTCCAATATGCTATGAGCCTCTTGTAGAGTTTGGAATTGTGTAAGGAGGCGAGCATTCCCCTCTTCTAGTGTAGCAAGACGATGTTGCAGTACCTCCGAGTGCTCTTGTAGTCGTGCATTATGTTGTTGGAGCTGATTGTACTCTGTCCTTAACTTTGATATACATGCAAGCATAGTGTCCAATGCATTGCTTATGGATGAGGGTGTGGTGTGTACAATGGAAGATGCATGGGAAGGGGATTGGGGAAGGGGAAGAGTGAATGATGTGTCTATTGAAGATGTGTGTGTGGGTGAAATTGGTGGAGGGGGAATGGGAGGAGGTGGAAGTGTGGGGGGTGGGGGAGGTGTTGTGGGTGGTGAAATGTCCATGCTTTCAAGAGTGGAAGCAAGTGTGGTGTCTACCATATACATTGGAATGGTAGGTGGTGTGTGTGTGAAAGTGGTGAATAGATGAGAAGTGGGGTTGGGAACTGAAAATAAAGGGAATGGTTGAGACTTGGTTTGAAAAGTTCTAGCAAGAAAGGCATGGAGGTATTGGAGAAGTGGGGGGATGGGGGTTGGGGGTTGAGGTCGTAGAGGCGGGGAGGTCATGAAGGGTGGTGTGGTGGTAGGGAATCCAAAGAATATGGATCTAGAGTCAGGATGATCTATGGCTGAGGGTATGGGGGATGGTTGTCCTAGGGCAGGCTCTATGAGCGATTCGGTGGATTGGGTTGTGATGGTGGTGGCTTCATAAATTGGGTTGTCACCAGTGGAGAAGAGGGTTGAACTCGAGGTGGGAGTGCAGAAGATGAAGGTTTGCTTGGTGGGTTGGGTGGTCGAGGTGATCTCCACGACTTTTGTTCTAGGAGGCGATGGTGGGGGTGTGGGTGGTAGTGGTTCAGTTGACTATTCATGGATGATTGTATGCTCTTGGCTAGCGGTTACTGCTGCTTGGGAGGTTGTCTCAATGGGTTCGGATGTAATAATGGGCCCTTCTGGTGTTGTAATGGGGATCTGAATGTTTTTACCTGACCGTGGTCGTGTTTGGAATCTTCGTGGATCATATTGAACTGGAGACCTCCTAATGGCGGTCCGAATTTCTTCTACTACCCCATATGTTTCTGCCATTAATAAGAGACCTTCACTGTATTCTGAGTCAACGCCTGCTTCTTCCAAAAGCTGAGCCATGAGCACCCTACTACTTTATTCGGTGAGCAACTGTTTCGACCTTACTCGTTCCATTATTTGGTATAGCCTCCGGAGTTCTGCTGTATAAGTTGGGGCTTCAGTTGTTTCCTCTTCTTCTGCTTCTGAATGTTCCTGTTGTTGCGACAAAGTTCTTTGTTGTTCCTCATCCCAATGTACATGGTGGCCTTCTGTGGATTTCCTTCTTCTTTTGGAAGAGGTTCCCTGTTCTTCTATATCTGAATAGAACTCCACATCAGAGAATTGTGTATTTTGCAAGAATGATTCGAAGTCAAAAGTGCCCATCCCTTCAGTGCCCCTAGTTGTAGGAAATTCGAATTCAGGAGGGACAGGAGGAGCGTAGGGGGCAGCTTGTGTTGTAGCTTCAGATCCAGACCTGGGTATTCTAATGGTAAAGGGAGGTACGATGGTCTCTCCTCGTGGTGATACTTTAGGAGTAGTCAGAACTTCACATGTCTGGACACAAGGGATCGAACCCCTCATGCGCTTGCATTGATGTGTGGACGTCTTGAGACTCTTAAACATTTGTAATTGTGCCCAAGTTAAAGCACGTTCAAAGGGTACATCGTATGCTAAGCATCGGTAGATAATGTGTGTGATTGCACAACAACCATTCACCACTAATTTCCTAGATGACCTTTTATTCGCTTCATACAACTGCTCCACAATCCATACAGGAAGCTTAATTGGTAATGCACCTGTCTCCGCCAAGTAAAGAGCGAACCAAATTCTTTTGTGCGGTTGTGTGAAGCGGTCTTGACCGGGGAAAGCAAAATGTTGCATGCACATACAGAGAGGGATGAACACGTTTGGTGTGAGTGCTGCCATATCTTTGAGCTTCAGTAGTTTCCTATCCTTCATGTTAGTAGGAATGAGATCATCCTTCTCAGAAGGTACATGTGTACCGTGCATATTCAAAGCAGCGCTCACCAATTCCAGTGTAAGTTCAAGCCTTTTCAACTCATTGTTGCCCAGCAAAGAAGGAAGTACGAATGTTCCTGGTTTGTCCGTTTCTTTGTTAGCTTGTAATGTGGAGACCAAATAATAGCATCGGAGGAGATCCGGTTTAGGTAGTGGTGCTTCAAAGTATTCGGCTAGCCCTGCACGTTGCCATATGGTCTAGAGATTTTCTGTGTTCTGTAGAGTCTCAAACTCCTTGGAGAAAAATTGGAATCGGACCCATGATCTATCATACTTGCACTTAGACTCCCATATATACTTGGACTCTCCTAATGGACCTGGCATGCCATTGAACCAATGAGAATTGGCATGGACTCTCTCTATGATCCCTGTGGGTGGATCCAGTACCGGGATCTGCTGAAGGTGTTGCAGCTCCACAGGTCGTTCAGTTGGTGGCACATCAACAGGTAGACTATCCACATCAATTCCTGCAGTACTTACTCCTGATGTGAGCTCGGACCTGCTGCTTCTGCCATGAGAGTGCTTGTAGTTGTTGATGCTTATCTGCTAGAAGAAGAGAGAGGCACATTAGCATTGCATAGGAAACAGAATGTTATGGTGTTCCCTCCACAATACCAACATGACATTCCGAGTGGTTAGAGGTTAGTGGGTGAAGTGTTCGTGATGTGTGTACATGTGGGTTAGTAGGTTAGGGTTCACTCTAGATGCATACTTTGGATGTGCAATGTTCTCAGAATGCACCTACATCAGAGGGGAAGGATTTACAGAGGTGGGTCAAGGGGTTTGATATGGGGTTTAGGTCTCCAAACTTTGGTGCTGGAATCGTTGCTTTTATTGGCGATGATGTGTGAAGGTTTGCGTACTGGAGTGTGTTGGGTTTGGGACCTTTTGGGTACCCATTTCCAAACATTCCGAGGTGTGACTGAGAATGTGGTAGTGTGGAGTGTAGATGTTTGCCTTTGGATGCGAGCCAATAGGACTCGTGAGTGTTGGTTTGATATGGTGATTGGAGGTGAAGTTATTTGAGCTAGTAAGCAGGTCTTGGGTACCCATATTTGTCTAGCTTTTGGGATCACCTTCATTGACTGCTTTGGAACCCAAATAGAAATGATTTGTCTAGATTGATGCCTAGGGTACTCCTTCACTGTAGTCCTCGACACTGTAGCTTGCTTGATGCTTCTTTGGGATCCTGTCTCCAAAGCCGAGGGTTGTTCACCTTTGCGTATCCAGATCTGCTTCATGCCATGGGGTATTCTGTATTGTACCGGTTGGTGTTCATTCTTCTTGGTCCTCGGGCTCCTCCGTATCTTGTATTTTCCAGCTTGCTTTCCTCGAATTCTCTTTGGAAAAGAAGGGAACTCCTTGTTGAATTCTGTACCTTCATCATGAGTGGCAATTTTTGGCACCATAGAGCTTTGGTCAAGAGTAGCATGGTTCATTTCAGGTGGACTCCTGGAAGGACCAGGATTTAGTGCCTCTTCTAGTGGCCTATGTGCTTGATTTTCTAATTCAATCATGATGTGGTTTTGGCCTACCCATGCCTGAAGAAGTCCACTTCTTAGGTTGAGGCTGACTGCATGATCATAGATCCAGTCTTGGCCCAGGACAAGAGGTTCAGTAAGATCCTCGTCTTCACACACTAGCACTTTGACTACCATTAGCACCTCTTGAATGTAGAGGGGAAGTTCCACCTCACCAATGCAAGGGGTTTCCACACCTCCCAATCCTATGAGATATGCCTCTATAGGATTGATTTGTAATTGCATCTCTTGGCAGTAAGAAAGTCGAACTGCACTAGTGGCTGCCCGTGAGTCAATTAAAGCTCTCACTGTCCTTACACTCTCTCCTTGTCCTACTTCTAGGGTTACAAAAGGCCGTCGGTCGATTATTCTATGGGGATGTCCATCTGAAGCCTCGCACATGGCCATGGGATAGCCTAGAGATTCTTGAGTGTCAGGCATACGCTGGTCTCTACCTTGTCTCCTCAATTTCATTTGTCAGATGCGTTCTAAAGCTTCTGCCTGTGCTTCTTCTTGAATTCATTTCTCTTCTTCTTTACGTTTCTTGGCAGTGTTGAGCCGATTTAGCATCTCTTCAGTCAGGGGTTCTTGATATAACTTGACTCTGCATCCACTTATGTAACTTGGTAGAATATCACCCTCTAGAGTGGCTAGTTGAACTGCTCCACTTGTGGAGATCCTATTGATAATCATTGGCCCGTAACCTCTCTTCTCTAACTTCCGTGCATGTTGCTTCAAGGTGTAGACTAGGACTAGGTCTCCTGCTTTCAAGCCCTTATCCTTCACGTGTGCATCAAAATATGCCTTTTGCCTCTTCTTGGCTGCATAAATTCTTGCTGTAGCCCTCAATCGTGTTTCACCTAATCGTTCAAGATCGAAGATTCTAGAGGACAACTCATGGCCTGTCCAATCATGCTCTTGTGCTACTTTCAAGGTTGGTATCAAAAAATCCAATGGTAGCACTGCATTCTGGCCGAAGACCATCTGAAAGGGCGTGGCTTGGAGTACCGTTTTATAGGCAACTCTGTATGCCCAAACAGCGTGGTGTACCTGTTTGTCCCAATCAGAGCATTTGTTATTCACTAATTTGGTTAGCACATTGCGTAGAATCTTATTTGTGCTTTCGGCTTGTCCATTAGCTTGTGGGTGATAGGGGGCAGACTTCTTGTGTATCACCAAGAACGTTTGAAGAAGATTTTCAATGACTTCATTCAAGAAGTGAGTCCCTCTATCACTTACTAGTTCTATGGGTAGCCCGTATCGAGTGAACACATTCTCCAAAAAGAATTTAGAGGTCGTTTGGGCATCATTCTTCGATGTGGCTTTCACTTCTACCCACTTGGTTAGATAATCTGTGGCCACAATGATATACTCAACATGTGAACCCTTAGCTGGGGGATTAATAGGACCAACAAAGTCTATTCCCCACTTAGAGAATGCATGTCCACCAATCATAGGTTTCAATGGCATCTCATCTTTACGTATAGGATACTGAGTTTTTTGACACACATCACACCTCTTCACATAGGTATGTGCATCCATGTGAAGGGTTGGCCACCACAAGCCTGAAAATAGGATCGCTTTGATTACCCGATCTGGTCCAAAGTGTCCTCCTGGTACACCTTGGTGAGCAATCTCTAATATCTTCAGATACTCGCTCTTGTGGACACATAGTCTCAGGTAACCATCTTTAGCACGCTTGTATAGATTATCATCAATGAGTGAGTAATCCAGGGCTTCTTGTTCTAGACTTCTTTGTCTGGCCAATGTCATATCTTGAGGGAATGTTTTCATCCTCAAGAATTCTACTAGTGGTTCACTCCAATCTGGCACTATGGATACCTGATAAAGAGTGGCATGTTCCACAGGTGGTTTAGTGTAGAAGATCGGGCATTCCTTGCACAGCTTATGGACATCAGCTTCCATAGTTGGCCAATGCACTCCAAGTCTCCTTAATGTTTGTATGGTTCGTTGCCGTGAGTAATGTTGCTCTAATGCACCTACATGTGCCAATTGCAACCATTTCGCGCACTCATCCTCTTCCACACAACAAGCTAGGATGCCTAGATCGGTATGCTTGTACATACTCCCTGCCATGATGTGGTACTTTTGAGCCTTTACTACCTCCCTATCTTTAGTGCTTATGACAGTGTGATTAGGCCCATATGTCAATACTGGCACTAGTGGCTTAGCCCACTGAGGTACCACTTCCAAATTAAACAGGTAAGCATCCGGAAGGTCATCTGATACTCCTTGTGGGGCTTCTCCAAATGTGAGCCTAGAGAGATGGTCTGCTCTCAAGTGAGTCTTCCCTTTCCTCACCACAACTTCAAAGTCGTATTCCATTAGTAAGAGAAACCATCTTACTAATCTACCTGTATTGCATGGCTTGTTTACCAAGTACAATAGTGGTTGATGATCAATAAAAAAATTTAAACTTATTTGCAAGCAAATAGTGTCTAAACTTTTTAACTGCATATACCATGCCTAATCCTTCTCGTTCGGTGGTGGTATAGTTCCGTTCAGCTGCATTCAACTGTCTACTAGCATAGGCAATTGGAAGATCCATATTACCTTCGCCCGTAGGTTGTGCGAGTACACATCCAATAGCATAATTGGATGCATCCACGTGAACATGAAAGGGTTTATTCCAATCTGGTGTGGTCAAGATTGGTGTTGAACACAATTTTCTTTTGAGTTCATTAAAGGAGTCCTCACACTCATCAATCCACTCAAAGTTAGTCAAAAGTCCATACAGAGGCTTTGCAATGATGGCATACATGTGTATGAAACGCCGGTAATAACCGCAATGCCCCATGAAAGCTTGTACTTCCTTGACATTTTTTGGCCTAGGTAACTCTGCTATGGCTCTTACTTTCTCTTCATCAGTGGATATGCCATTCTTCGTCACTATATGTCCTAGAATCTTGCCTTGCCTGACCATGAAAACACACTTTTCTGGGTTCAGGCAAACTTGATATTCTCTACATTTGTCAAAGATTTTTCTAAGTTCAGGAACATGGGTTTGTCTAATGTTGGAATGAGCACAAAGATCATCAACATAGACCTCTAAGTTTTTCCTCAGGAATTCTTTAAATACATGACACATTAGCCTCGGAAAAGTGGTTGGCGCATTGGTGAGACCAAAGGGCATTACTCTAAAAGCAAATATGCCCCAATCTGTGGCAAAAGCCGTCTTATGCTGATCTTCTGGAGCAATGGCTATTTGATTGTAGCCCGAAAATCCATCAAGGAAGCTGTACACTTCCTTGCCTGCTACTCTTTCTAGTAGATGCTCTGTGATGGGAAGTGGATAATTATCTTGGATAGTGGCTGCATTAACCTTCTTCAAGTTAATGCACACACGTAGCTTTCCATTCTTCTTGGGCACCACTACAATGGGGGATACCCACTCAGTGTGCTCAATTTCATAGATAAATCCAGCTTCCACGAGTCTATTTATCTCCTCCTTGATCTTAGCAGCATAATTATCATTATATGTATATGGCTTTTGCTTAGAGGGTTTAGCATCTGAGGTCATGGGAATAGTGTGTGAACATATGTCAGGGTCCACACCTTTCAAATCCTTGTAGCTCCAAGCGAATACATCTCTGTATTCTCTTAGCAAGGCTATCAATTCATACTCCACCTCCTTGGTGAGGTCGTGTCCTATGTAAGTGCATCTTTCTTCTCCTTCTTCTATGGCTACCACTACTTTCTTGGTGGTTTCTTTGTTTTCATAGGCCTCTCCCGATTGTGCCTCACGTTTAGGCATTCTCACCATGACTCTTCTATCGTCTATCTCATACTTTTTAAAGTGTTCAGGGACCTCAAACAAAGATTCTTCCTCCTCAGGTGTGACTTCTCTCTTCTTTCTTTTCTTACCTTCATTCTTGGTAGTCACTTGTGTGGTTAACCTCACATCATTTATAAGTTCTCCATGTCTCTGAGGATAAGCTTCCACTTCGTAGAAGTATTCTTCATCTGATGCAAAAGGTGGGTCCATAATGATTGACTCAAGATCGGAGTCACTTGCATCTTCAAATGCATCAGGGCTAGGTTTGCATTCTTCTAAAACTGCATCTCCCATGATTGGCTCTATGGATAAGACAGAAATCTCATAGCCATCCTCATCACAGTGGGGTGTCCATTGCTCTTCATTGATGGCTACATCCATAGTTGCTAAAATTTTTGCCCAATCGTGAGGTTCAAATTCTTCATCCGGAAATACTACAGGTGCATAGGCTGGGTCTTGAATTGATCTATGTGTTTCCTTCGCAACCACCTCTCTGGCTTTTTCCCTCTTCTCTTCTTCTACTGCTACTTTGCACATCCATAAGTGGGTATCTTCATGCATCCATGAGGATCCTGATCCTATGGAATGCACCGATTCCGTATCATCTTTGGCTCTATGGATGGGGTTCCATTGGATAGGAGGGACATCTCTATGAGAGTAGTCCTTGAGATTCACTTTGGTCGTAACACCTAAGTGTTGCAGGTACAAGGAATTGGTTCCCCAATCCTGTACCACTTGCAACTGTTGCATAAATGGTCTTCCCAAAATCATCTCATAGGCATGATTTTTGCTAAAGTCACATATGGCGAAGGTGTGCTCAAACTCAACACCACATGTAGTGAGAGTTATTCCTTCTAGCAGCCCTAAGGGTCTCTCTATGTGACCGTCAGCCATCTGCAATTTCATCCTTGTGGGCCTGAGTGCTGGCTTGGCCCAACACTTCCATAGGGAAGTGGTGGCAATTGCAACTCCTGCACCTGAGTCTAGAATGGCCTTGGTGGTGTATCCTTGATGGGTGATAGGAAGATATGTGTTTCCCTCTTCGCCCTCACTCATGTCTCCTATCTTGTCCAAGGGTATTTTTGGCATTGTTCTCTGGGATCCTACCTGGGAACGAGGTTTTGCTATCTCTTGTACTTGTTTGGCTACATATTTCCATAGCTCTGGCCTAACCTTGAGTAATTCTTCTAAAGTGAGATTGCACTGCACCTTAGTGTTCTTCACTACCTCCGTGTTCCTAGGTATGACTGAATCTTCGTTTCTTACCATGACTGTGGGTGCTCTCATACAAGTGGACTTTGCTTCACATGGGCCTGTGAAATGCAATTTCACAGGCTTCCCTGGACTTTGCTTCCCATCTGCAATTTCATCCTCGTGGGCGTGAGTGCTGGCTTGCCCCAACGCTTCCATAGGGAAGTGGTGGCAATTGCAACTCCTGCATCTGAGTCTAGAATGGCCTTGGTGGTGTATCCTTGATGGGTGATAGGAAGATATGTGTTTCCCTCTTCGCCCTCACTCATGTCTCCTATCTTGTCGAAGGGTATTTCTGGCACTGTTCTCTGGGATCCTACCCGGGAACGAGGTTTTGCTATCTCTGGTACTTGTTTGGCTACATATTTCCATAGCTCTGGCCTAACCTTGAGTAGTTCTTCTAAAGTGAGATCGCACTGCACCTTAGTGTTCTTCACTACCTCCGTGTTCCTAGGTATGACTGAATCTTCGTTTCTTACCATGACTGTGGGTGCTCTCATACAAGTGGACTTTGCTTCCCATGGGCCTGTGAAATGGGGTAGTTCCTGTAAAGAATTAGACTCGAAGTCTAATCTCTTTTGAGTTTGGGCACTCTCTTGCTCTCCATAAATGGAAGGAAGGTGTAGCTCAATGATGAGTAGCACCTCCTTTAATGTCAATCCGGGAAGACGTGAGGATGGTATGAAGACCTCGAGCAAGTGGAAGCACAAGTGCGTGAGTGAGAAGCACACCAACATGCACACACATACACACACAGGCACACACACACGACAAGACAAAGAGTGAGGAGCAATGGAGTTCTTAGATTACTTTCAAAGAGCTCTTACAAGTTTGTTTCAATTACAATCTAACCTCAAAAATGAGCTCTCTAGCTCCTTTTATAGTTTTGACTAGCTTTGGCCCTGTCCAGACCTAGTGTCCGGCCTAGTTAAAAATTAGGTTCTAGGGCTTATTTGAGGGCTCAAACGAGGTCTAAAAAATACGAAAATTGGTAAGCAACTACTTCTAGGGCTCCTCAAGCTCAAGGACTCCTTGGCTTGCACAAAATGGAGCTACAAAAATATGAATTGGTATTTACAGGGGTTGTTAGTGATGAGAATCACTTTTAATTGGTGTAAAGGTGTTGAAACATTAAAGGTTGCCTTAGTGCTAGATCTGCGTGAATGCTCGTACTTGCTTCTTCATGAAGAAAATTATTGGCCTACTTGCCACATCGTCATTGACTCCCTTGTCTGCTGCTAACACTCCCCCCTCTCTCGTGTCTGTCGTCCCTGACAGACCCTTGTTGAGAGGATTGTTGAATGTAGTATTCGACAACATCTTGCGCTAAGTGATGTTCCGCAATCCTCAATCCTTTGGCCAAAACGGTTAGTAGAGCATCCCAATCTACCGGCCCGGGAACCTCTGGATGTGGCATTCGTAACTTTTTTGAGTGGAGAGCTTGTTCCACTGCAAACAATTGTAATAAATGTGAGGGCCTGAGAATGAAGATCTCTGAGTGATATTCCCAGAACCCGGTGACAAACATCTCTTCAAATGTTTGTTTGAAGCAGGCCGGTAGGTACTTTATGCGGGCATGCCATGCATAAACAACATTAATAGAGGGCGTTGTGCTCATGTCATAAACTAAATCTTGATTGCCTTCATTAAATCCGAGCACAGAGAGGTGAGGTTCCTTAACATTCTTGAAGGTCCGGAAGGTGACTATCATGAGTTCAAAAATTTTAAGACACATCTGTGTCATGACATCTGGCACGTTTTTGAACCTGACACCCCAATGCCGAATTATCGATATCATATACCCTACCGTAGGTTGACCTTTAGGTGATGCCAAGTAGACATAGTTGAGCCACTTCTCGCAGCCTTTGGTTGTCAGCACCATCTTTGTATATTCTGGCCATGACCTTCTTCAGAAAACCGGACAGTAGCAGAGATTGTACTTGATATACAGGGGCATGTTATTCCATGTGCGGTTCATTTCCGGGTAGGTTTCGAGCAGCCGAATCCTCCAAGTCGGTTGGCAAATATTTCCCTGCTTGGCACTTTTTGGGATATCATTTGGGGCAAACTGGGTGGCAGAGGTTGGTTCCCGTGAGGTATGGTGCTTGATTTCAGCATTATAGTCCGCCATTAAGACGCAAAATGGAACGTACAAGTCGTCGGAGGTGCCGATCCACCTGTGATGAGAGAGGTTCCTAAAATAGTCCGACTTTATGACCACCTCTTCTAAGCGTGACATCAATGCTATTTGGACTGCCACCCTATCATCACGAGTTGTGGCCACTTTTTCCAATTTCTGCATCCATTCCGGAGCCTCTATTTCCAGGGTGTCCATGCCCTCATCTGTTCGCTTGCCCCCAGGTGCTGGCATCGGAACATACGGGTCCTCAAAGGTTTCCTCTACTTCGATTGGGACTAGGTCTTCAGGTTCTGGTTCTACCAAGGGGGAGGGTTGGCGTTCATATACAAGCACTTTCTTTTGCAAGTCTTCGATTTGTGCTTTGAGCGCTGCTACTTCGTCAGCTGTGTCAGCTGTGGTTGGGACTTCTTTGGGTGGTGTTGGTTGAGCTGCCAATTGCTTTCGTAGTTCTTCTCTTTCCTTTTCTAAGGCTGCATGGGCTTCGAGGAGATCCGCATGGGTTTCCAATATGATCTGCATATTGTCCGATGGAATAGCCTTAAATCTCTCCGGATCAATTTCTTGTGGGGAACCTTCCATGGCTAACTCCAAGTTCTCTTCATTTTGTGTCTGAAGCCGTCTATTTTCTTCTAGGGCTGCAGACATGTGCTTCCGTAATAGAGCCATGTTGCGGCGGAGCTTGAGGTTCTCTGTGATTTGTGAGTGTAGCAAATCATCCATATGTTGTCTTTCTTCTGCATCGGGTTGCGGTGGATTTGCCACAAGTTGCTCATGTTGTTCCTGTAATGCACTAAACTGCTGTTGTAACTGATGCTTTTCTGTCTCTAAATCAATGAATCTTCCTTGTAACTCCTCATGTCTCCTGAACAAGCTTGTATGCTGAGCATCGAGGTGCTGATAGTGTTGTTGTAACTGAGACATGCACTGATACATACTGTTGAATACATTATTAATGGGGATGGATGCAGGGAGGGTGTGATGTGCAGAGGGGAAGGGAAAGGGGAAGGGGAGTGTGAATGCAGTGCTGGAAAATGGTGAAGTGGGTGGTGGGGGAATGGGAGATTGTGGTGGTATGGGGGGAGGGAGAGGTGCGGTGGAAGGTGATATGTCCATAAAATCCATGGTGGAAGCAGTAGTGGGAGTGATTGTGAATAGTGGAATTGTGGGTGCAGTGATTGTGGTGACTGTGTACAGTGGTGTGTGCAGTTGTGGCTGTGAACTGCCCAAAAGTGTGAGTGGGGGAATGGGGATGTCAGTAGGTGCCGTTAGGGTTACAGTGTTAGTAGAGGTGTATGCACTGGAGGTGTTGAGAGGGTGTGTGGGTTGATTGGCGGTTTGTGCTTCAGTCATGGCGGTGCGCTCGGAGGCGGTAACGGTGGTTGTTACATTGGTAATGGGAGGTGAATGTGGTGGAGAGGGAGGCGGTGGTGGCGAGGGGGGTGATGGGGGTGCACTTGATATATGGGCTTCCTCGGTGTCGTGAGCGGTGTGTGCAGTGCCTGTGGTTGTGGGGGTGCCTTGTGGTCCTGACCCTAGTACATTCATTTGTTTCCCTGCTCGTGGGAGTCGTCTTCCATATCTTCTTTCCATTCTACGTGATTGTGCCAGGGCCGTCTGCACTGCCTCAAGTACTCCTAAAGCATCGGAGATCATATCCAGTGTGGCATGATACTGTTCGTCAACTCCCTCTTCCTCAAGGATTTGGTGCATGATAGCCTTTCCTGCTGCAAGGGATAACTTATGTTGTTGTTGGACCCTGTTGATGGTATCGTAGAGCTTTTTCAACTCCTTTGTATATGCTAGGGCACCCTCTAGCTCCTGTATAACTTCTTGCTCATAGTCATGTGTCCCTTCATCATAAAATCCTTCTTGTTCCTCCTCTTGGTCTCCTTCTTCTTCATCTGCCACTTCTACCACTTCTGGTTGTCTTGTCTGGGGTTGTTGTGCAGCCGTTTGTTGTCCACTACCCTGCTCTGCTTCAACTTCTGCATTAACTACTTCAATGATTCTAGCCACTTCCTCATCCGTTAGATCTTCCAAAGTAAATCCATGAGGAAATTCCAGATCAGTAGGTACTGGTGGAAACATAAGGTTAGGGCCATCTGTGCTCTGCCTGGGTAACCTTATAGTAAATGACTGCACTCTGCGAGGAAGCCTTGGGGTTGTTTCAGGTGTTAGGGTTGCACCGCGATCTTGAGCACAAGGCATCTGGACAGCGCCTCTCATCTTCTTTGAGGGAGGCCCCACAGCTGACAATCTGCGTTGAAACTCCTGTGCTCTGGACCAAATGAGAGCCCTCTGCACCGGTACATCATATGCGAGACATCTGTATACAATTCTTGTAAGTGCACAGCAACCATACAACATAGACTTTTGCTTCTTATACCATCTCTGATGAGCCATATGAATCTGGTCGATAATCCAGTGGGGCATATTGATGGACAATTCAAAAGCATCCGCCAGGTAGAGGCTAAACCAGATCTTTTTGGGGGGCATTGTGAACCTATCTTGTGCGGGAAATGCGAAATGTTGCATGACCATACGTAAATGGATGGTGATCGTGGGAGTCATCGCTACCATGTCCTTTAACTTCGTCAGATTCGTGTTCTTCATATTGTCAGGGACCATAGTCTCTTTCTCCCTAGGAATGTGCATACCGTTCATGTCAAGAGCTTCTCTTACCAAGTTGATAGTCAAGCGGAAACGCTTCAGCTCATTGCTCCGTGTGAGTGAGGGAAGCACAAAGGAGCTGTATCCTTTTTTGTCTTTGCTTGGAGTGAGAGTGCTAATCAGGTATGAGCATCTTAGAAAATCGGGCTTTATTAGTTGGAACTTGAAATAATCATATAGCCCAGCCTTCTTCCATATTGGCTTCAGTCCTTCGTTATTTTGTAGCTTTTCAAACTCTCTGGTAAAGAAGTGGTATCTGCCCCAACGTCCATTGAATTCTACTTCGGACTCCCACATGTATGTGCCTTCACCCAGAGGTCCCGCAACATCACTGAACCAGTGTGAGGTTTTGCCCACCGGCATTGTGTGACCCTGTGGAGGATTCTGAATTGGTATGGCATGTAATGCCCTTAATGCCGCTGGTCGTTCCTTTAATTCCTCCTCAACCGGAAGGCTTTCAATGTCCACAATTTGAGGGCTGGTGCCTGCCTGGGAGTTAGTTCCTACCGTATCTGCCATGTTACTTCTTGCTTACTGTCTCTGTGAGAATATAGAAACATGTGTTAACATTGTACAGGACAAGAGAGAACCGTTGTTGTCCCCATTACAACATTAACATGAGGGTCGGGAAAGATTAATGGGTTAGTAAGTGCTCGGTGCGAGTGTGTGTGTGGTTAGGAGTTCGGTAGACCTAAGAGCTAAGTGAAATGATGTAGTGTGATAGTGATGGGGTTAGTAGGTTATCATGGATTTACAAATGGGGTACGGGGTTCGTTACACATCTTAGGCTGCCAAATGCAGCGGATAGGTTTTGCTCTTGGTTTCATAGAGACTCTCGGGAGCATTATGGGTGTGTCAGCTTGAAAATGAGACCTTTTAGGGACCCATTTACAAGTGATTCTGTTCGTGCTCATGGGCCTTGGTGTGTTCTTGAGTGTTAAAAACGAGTGGATGCCGGCTGTGCGAGTGAATGGATCTTGCTGCGTAGGGTGTGTTCTTGGTGTAGTTATTTGAGCCCGCAAACAAGCCTTAGGCACCCAAATTTGTCTTGATTGTGGGCTAGCCTTCATCGACTTCTTGGGCACCCAAATAGCTTTCACGTTAGCAGGAGAATTTCTGCAAGACTTCTTATTAATGTCGTGTTGTTGGTTACTAATGAGAGACTTAGCCCGTGTAGTTGGCGGGAGTGCAACCGGGTGTTCGCCTTTTCGTACCCACACTTGTTTCACTTGCTGGGACATTTTGCTGCGCAGGTACTTTTGATCTCCGACATAGGTAGTACTCTGCTTCTTCTGCCTTTGATCCACCTTTGGTTGCTGTCTCCTTCTAGCCTTTGGAAAAGAAGGGAGTTCCTTTGCATCCTTGACTCCTTTTTTGCGAATATCATTCCTCTGCAACACATAGTCTTGGACAAGAACAGCATGGTCAACTTCATGTGCACCCCTGGAGGGACCAGGAGTCTGTGTCTTTCCTAGTTCCTTGAGTGCTCCATTATTTAACTCCATTGTAATTCTAGTCTGATTCACCCATACTTGAAGAAGTCCACTTCTTAGGTTTAAGTTGACTGCTTGGTCATAAATCCAGTCTTGACCCAGGACAAGGGGTTCCATGAGGTCCTCATCTTGGCATACTAGCACTTTAACTGTCATTGCCTCATCATGAATAAAGAGGGGAAGTTCCACCTCGCCCATGCAAGGGGTTTCCACGCCTCCCAATCCTATGAGATATGCTTCCACCGGATTGACAGTTAACTGCAACTCTTGACAGTAAGACGATTTAACAGCACTAGTGGCTGCGCCTGAGTCAATCAAGGCTCTTACAGTCCTTGCACTCTTTCCTTGTCCTATATCTAAGGTTATGAAGGGACGTCAATCAGTTATCCTATGTGAGCTAATGCCTGAAACTTCACACATAGCTACTTCATATCCTTGATCTGCATATGTATCTTGCCTAGGGTGCTCTCTACCTTGTCTTCTTAATTTCATTCTCCGGATACGCTCTAGGGCTTCTGCTTGAGCTTCTTCTCGAATTCGTTTTTCCTCCTCTTTACATTGCTTAGCAGTATTGAGTCGACTTAGCATTTCCTCGGTGAGGGGTTCCTGATACAACTTGACTCTGCATCCGCTAATATAGCTTGGGAGAACATCACCTTCTAACGTGGCTAGTTGCACTGCTCCACTTGTTGAGATCCTATTGATGATCATAGGTCCATAGCCTCTCTTTTCTAGCTTCCTTGCATGTTGTGTCAATGTGTAGACTAAAACTAGATCTCCTGCTTTCAAGCCCTTATCCTTCACATGGGCATCAAAGTATGCCTTCTGTCGTTTCTTTGCTGCATATATCCCTGCAGCTGCTCTCACTCTTGTTTCTCCTAATCGTTCAAGGTCAAAGATCCTAGAAAAGAGCTCATGACCTGTTGTCACTCTAGCACAATGGTGAGTACCAACGTGAGGAGATACACCTCATAAATGTCAATCCATGGAGACGTGAGGACTGGTATGAAGACCGCGAGCAAGTGATGGCACAAGTGCGTGAGTGAAAGCACACAAGCATACACACACATACACACACGCGCACAAGGTAAGAGCAAAGAGTGGAACAATGGAAAGCTTTGATTACCAAAGAGCTCTCTTACAAAACTGAAATCTACCACAAGCCACCCTCAAAAATGAGCTCTCCAGCCCTTTTTATAGTTTTTGACTGGTTTTGGCCCTGTCCAGACCTAGTGTCCGGCCTAGTTAAAAATTAGGTTCTAGGGCTTATTTGGGGGCTCAAACGGAATCTAAAAATTATGAAAATTGGTAGTATGATACATCTAATACTCCTCAAGCTCAAGGACTCCTTGGCTTGAACAAAATGGAGCTGTAAAAATAGAAAATGGTATTTACAATGATATTTAGTGATAAAAATCACTATTTTTATAGGGATTTCTTCTGAAAATTTGACATGTGAATCTTGGAGCTCCCTACTTGCTCCTTCTTCTCGTGTGTTCACTTCCTTGATGCGCTTCCATGCTTTGTTCTTGATCTTGAGCTGCAACACTCCCCCCCTCTTGAGTTTGTCGTCCCTGACAAACCCTTGTTGTAGTGGTTGTTCCATGTAGTACATTGAGAGGTAGTGCCCTTCATGCGTCAACAGCACCGGTCTATCGTTCCAATGCAGCTTGGTCATTTGTCTGGTTCTTCACTTGGTCATTGCTGCTTTTACATGGACTTGTTCCTTGTATTCCAGCTTGATATTGTCTTTGTGAGCTTCAATGCTTCCAAAAAATTGTGAACTACTCAAAAGAGGTTATTACTGTGGATTATGAGTAACTCCCATGGTGCATTGTTTCTGCGCTTGTCGTTGTCACCGTGATGTCTGCTGGCTCGTCCAAAGATGGTGTTCCGTGTTTTCATTCCCAGTACTTGTAACCCAGAAATGATGATGGGTAAATATATTAGTGCATGGGTTGAAAACATTGGGTGCCTTGTGCACGGCCTTGTAATGTGGCCCTATGTATGCGTACTTTGGAAATGCATGGGAAGAAGTATGGTGCAAAAATTGTGTCTTGAGCGAAGTGCTCAAGGGTATGCCGACGAAGAGGGTTCCTAAGGTATCATGGTTATAATGTTGTTGAAGCATGCATATCTTACCACGTTGAAAGGTCTGTCGATCTTTATTTCCTCGTGTTGTACACCATCATTGTGTTGGACCGCTGGCTTGTCGTTTTGTTGATGGATGAGCTTCTTCAAACGCATGGTCATGTCTCCTCTTTCCTTTTTTTTTTTTTTTTTTTTTTGGAACAATGGCATAAAACAAGAAGAAAGGTGTTAGTATCAATAAAATATTGTACATTTGTCAGGTGTGTCGCATGTGCCTGGGATTCTCGATTGTGTCTATGCACGACCGTGTAATGTGGCCCTAGATTAATGCATACTTTGGAAATGCATGACCTGAATGGTGCAAAAGACAAGGTTATGCCAAAGGCACATGGTTGTTGTTGGTCGAGGCTTTTTGATGTTAATTCTTGACTAGATGCAATCTTTATTTGGAGGTGTCGATTGAATCTTGCACTGATGTACTCCTCCTTATAGGGATCCAGTTGAGAATGGTACGTGGCTTTGTGGAGATCACTTCTGGCCCCTTCATCGTGGAATGGTGTCTAAAAGTTGGTATCCAGCGTGGTTGGCTCTTTAATTTTGTGGAAGCTGCTAATACTTTTGGCTTCCAAACCCATACCCTTTTTGGTGGCCTTTTTATGATTGTCGAAGAGGTGGGTTGATCTGTTTTGGTTCTTTGTGCTTGGCCGTAACCCTTGCTTCTCCTTGGCGTCTTTGTGGAAGCATTGCTTGTGAGGAAGATTTGTGGTGTTTGTGCATGTAGGATTGTCCTGGGTACCCACATTTGTGATCGCCCTTGTTGAGCTCTAGCTAACTTCTTAGGCACCCAAATTTGCATGTGATGATAGTCGGCCGTCATCAATTGCTTTGGCACCCAAACCTGTTGAAGACCTTGGGAGTGAGCTTGTCCTCGCTTCTGGGTGCTTCTTTTAGCATGTTTAGCTGGCTTAGATGGGATTGGTTGTGGTAAAGCTAGTGGTTGTTCCCCTTTTTGTACCCAAATCTGCTTCATGCGTGGAGCTTCTTTCTTAGTGAACTTCGTCTGTCGAGTTGATATAGCAGATGTCATTTTTGCTTGCCTCCTTGGTTGGGTTACACTTGCATTAGTATGTGAAGGAGAAGGGAGGTGTGCTGGCCTTTGAGCTTTGGCTTTCATCATTGAGTCCTTGTGTGTCATAGGGTCGGTGACACACACAAAATTTTCTTTACGAAGATTAGTTTCAGGAGAACTAAGAGAATGTGTGACCTTTGGATTTGTGAGCATGCACGTGTCTAATTCTAATGTAATGCATTGTTCATGTACCCAAACTTGAAGAAGTTGACTTCTTAGGTTCAAGTTGACTGCATGGTCATAGATCCAATCTTGACCTAGGACAAGTGGCTCTGTAAGGTCCGCATCATGACACACTAGCATTTTGACTTTTATTGGAACATCTTGAAGGTAGATGGGAAGTTCCACCTCGCCTAAACAAGGGGTTTCCACACCTCCCAATCCTATGAGATAGGCTTCTATGGGCTTGATGTCCAATTGCAGGTCTTGGCAGTATGAAAGTCTAACTGCACTAGTTGCTGCACCTGAGTCAATTAATGCTCTCACAGTCTTTGCATTCTTCCCTTGCCCTACCGCTATGTTCACAAATGGACGTCGATCAATTATGTGAGAAGCAGTTAGGTCCGATTTTTGGCACATGTCCATGTGATATTTTGGGGCTTTTGTGTTGATCTCTAGGCCTAATCGTCGTAACTTATTTCTTCTGATGCGCTCTCTCGCCTCTGCTTGTGCTTCTTCTCTAACCCTTAACTCCTCTTCTTTTCGCTTCTTAGCAGTGTTGAGTCTCATTAGCATTTCCTCTGTAAGAGGTTCTTGATATAGCTTGACTCGACAACCACTGATATAGCTTGGTAAGACATCGCCTTCGAGTGTGGCCAATTGAACTGCACCGCTAGTGGAAATTCTATTAATGATCATGGGTCCATATCCTCTTTTTTCCAATTTACGGGCATGTTGCTTTAGTGTATAAACCAACACTAGGTCTCCCTCTTTCAAGCCTTTATCCTTGATATGTGCATCAAAGTATGCCTTTTGCATTTTTTTTGCAGCATAGATGCCCGCCGCTGCTCGTAGCCTTGTCTCACCTAAGCGTTCTAAATCAAAGATCCTCGAGGATAACTCGTGTCCGTTCCAATCATGCTCTTGTGCTACTTTTAAAGTTGGGATTAGGAAATCCAATGGTAGCACAACATTTTGTCCGAAGACCATCTGAAAGGGGGTGGCATTGAGTACCGTTTTATAAGCAACTCGGTAGGCCCAAACAGCATGATGAAGTTGTTTGTCCCAATAAGAGCGTTTGTTATTTACAAGTTTTGTCAATACGTTACATAGGATCTTATTCGTGCTCTCAGCTTGTCCGTTAGCTTGTGGATGATAGGGGGCAGACTTCTTATGTATCACCAAGAGCTCTTGGAGAAGATTTTCAATGACTTCATTCAAGAAGTGTGTACCTCTATCACTAACTAATTCTATTGGTAATCCATATCTCGTAAACACGTTCTCGAATAAAAACTTCGCCGTAGTTTGAGCATCGTTCTTTGTTGTGGCTTTGACTTCTACCCACTTTGTGAGGTAGTCCGTGGCTACAATAATGTATTCTGCATGGGAGTTTCTAGCTGGGGGGTTAATAGGACCTACAAAGTCTATGCCCCACTTTGAGAATGCACGTCCTCCCATCATTGGCCTCAGAGGCATCTCATCTTTTCTAATTGGGTACTGGGCACGTTGACATGTGTCACATTTCTTCACATAGGTATGTGCATCCATATGAAGAGTGGGCCACCAAAGTCCTGAGAATAGAATAGTCTTAATTACCCGATCAGGACCAAAATGTCCACCTGCAACACTGCTATGGGCAGTTTCTAAGACTTTCAAGTAATCTGATTCGTGGACGCACAGTCTTAAGTAACCATCTTTGCTTCTTCGATATAGGTTCTTGCCTACTAAGGCATAGTCTTTAGCCTCTTGCTCCATGCTTCGTCTTCTTGCTAGACTAGCCTTGCTAGGTAATGTTCCTGATCTCATAAATTCTACCAATGGAGCACTCCAATCTGGAATTAATGACACGTGATAAAGGGTAGCATGCTCCACTGGGGGTCGCTCTTTGCACACCGGACAATTCTTCATCCACTCATGAATTTCTTTATCCATACTAGGCCAATACACTCCTAAACGTTTTAGATTTTGCAGTGTTCGTTGTTTAGAATAGTGATTCCCTAGAAACCCTTCATGGGCTTGTTGCAACCAACTACTATGCTCATCATCCTCGACACAACAAGCTAGAACACCTTCCGTGTCTTGTTTATACATGCTTCCTGCCAATATTTGATAGCTTTGTGACCGCACAATTTCATCCCTATGCGTCCTCACCTTTTTATTTGCGGGTCCAAAGGTTAGGACTGGTACCAACTTATTTGCCCATTTAGGAACAACTTCTAGATTGAACAGATAAGCATCGGGCAATTCATCCGACACTCCTTGCGGTGGCTCTCCTGAAGTGATGCGAGAAAGGTGATCCGCCCTGAGGTGGGTCTTACCTTGCCTAACAACCACTTCAAAGTCATATTCCATTAGTAAGAGGAACCATCTTACTAAGCGTCCAGTATTGCAAGGTTTATTGACCAAGTATAATAAGGCTTGATGATCGGTGAAGAACTTAAACTTGTTGGCCAATAAATAGTGTCTAAATTTCTTTACAGCATATACCATGCCTAAGCCTTCTCTTTCGGTTGTGGTGTAGTTTCGTTCAGCAACATTCAATTGCCTGCTAGCATATGCTATAGGCAAATCTAAATTCCCTTCACCAGTTGGTTGTGACAGCACACATCCTATTGCATAATTGGATGCATCTACATGTACATGGAATGGATTATTCCAATCAGGAGTGGTTAGTATTGGTGCTGTGCACAAGCGTCTCTTCAGCTCATTGAAGGACTTCTCGCATTCGTCGTTCCACTCAAATTTTGTCAACAGGGCATAAAGAGGCTTAGCTATAATTGCATACATGTGAATAAACCTACGGTAATATCCACAATGGCCCATAAAGGCTTGTACCTCTTTAACATTCCTTGGCCTTGGCAGCTCCGCTATGGCTTTTACTTTGTCCTCATCTGTTGATATTCCATTCTTAGAAACAATATGACCTAAGATTTTACCTTGACGTACCATGAACACACACTTTTCTGGGTTCAGACACACTCGGTATTGTCTACACTTATTGAAGATTTGTCTGAGCTCAGGAATGTGACATCTCCTTTCTTGGGAATGAGCACATAAATCGTCCACATATACTTCTAAGCTTTTTCGCAAGAACTCTTTGAAGACATGACACATGAGCCTTTGGAAGGTTGCAGGTGCATTAGTCAGCCCAAAGGGCATCACACGAAATGCAAAGACTCCCCACTCTGTGGCAAAAGCTGTTTTGTGTTGATCTTCTGGGGCAATGGCTACTTGGTTGTAACCTGAAAATCCATCAAGGAAGCTATAAACTTCCTTGCCTGCAACACGCTCCAATAAATGTTCAGTGATTGGAAGTGGATAACTATCTCTGATTGTAGAAGCATTAACTTTTTTAAGGTTAATACACACTCGCAATTTTCCATTCTTTTTGGGTACCACAACAATGGGGGACACCCATTCTGTATGCTCAATCTCATAGATAAATCCAGCTTCAATCAATCTATCAATTTCTTCTTTTATTTTGGCTGCATAAGTGTCATTATATGTGTAGGGCTTATGTTTAGTGGGTTTGGCATCTGCTATCATGGGGATCGTATGAGAACAAATTTCCGGATCTACTCCTTTCAAGTCTCTGTAGTGCCATGCAAATACGTCCCTATATTCCCTTAATAACGCTACCAACTCTACTTCCTCTTCTTTACTCAGGTCATCTCCTATGTATGTACATCTCTCTTCGTTCTCTTCGATGGTGACTACAATTTTTTTGGTCTTTTCTTTGTTATCATATGCTTCTCCTGTTGTGGCCTCTCTCTTAGGCATTCGTACCAAAAATTTTCGGTCTTCTATTTCATATTTCTTGAAATTTTCTGGTACTTCAAACACTTGCTCCTCCTCTCCTTGTTTCACTGCTTTTCGTTTCTTTTTCTTTTGACTATCTTCACTCCCATCCTTTGAATTTACCGTTTTGATGCTTGTGAGAGGTTCTTCTTCTTTTTGGGTAAATACTCCTATGTCTTCTAGATAGTGCTCCTCTGAAATAAAGCAGCTATCCATCACAATGGACTCTAGATCATCATCGTTCTCTTCTTCTCTTATGAATTCACTAGGGTTACATTCTTCTAGCAAGGGCTGACACATGAACACTGAAATATCATATCCCTCCTCATCACAATGAGGTGTCCATTGTTCTTCATTGACAGCAATGTCCATGGTGGCTAGGATTTCTGCCCAACCATGAGGCTCAAATTCCTCATCTGGAAATATCATCGGCGTATAGGCTGGGTCTCTAACTGGTCTATCTCCTTGAGAAGTTCCTTTTTCTCTAGCCTTTAAGCGTTTTTCCTCTTCCTTTGGGACCTTGCACATCCACAAATGAGTATCCTCATGCATCCAAGATGTATCAGCTGAACTTTTAGAATGCAGAGAGACTGAATCTTCTTGCTCCTTGTGGATAGGATTCCACTGTAGGGGTGGAACATCTCTGAAGGTGTAATCCTTCAAATTTACCTTGGTTGTGACCCCTAAGCGTTGCAAGTATAAGGAGTTGGTTCCCCAATCCTGTACTACTTGCAGTTGTTGTAGGAAGGGCCTTCCTAGGATCATCTTGTAGACATTATTTTTTTCAAAGTTACATATAGCAAATGTGTGCTCAAACTCTACTCCACAGGTGGTTAGAGTTATCCCTTCGAGCAATCCTAGAGGTCTTTCCACATGGCCGTCAGCCATCTGAAGCTTCATTCTAGTTGGTTTTAATGTGGGCTTTCCCCATCGCTTCCACAGGGAGGTGGTTGCAATAGCAGCACCAGCACCTGAATCTATGATTGCTTTGGTTGTGTAACCTTGGTAGGTGATTGGAAGATAAGTATTACCTTCGTCACCCTCACACATGTCCCCTATTTTATCAAGAGGTATCTCTGGAACTTTCTCTTTAGAGCCTACTTTTGGCATTTTGGAATCAAGTTCGGGAACTTGATCCTTCACATGATTCCATAGCTCGGGTTTTGCTTTGAGCAGCTCCTCTACCGTGAGATGACACTGAACTTTAGTGTTCTTCACAACGTCAGTGTTTCTTGGAATCACCGAGTCTTCATTTCTTACCACTATTGTGGGAGCTCTGATCTGAAGAGATTCAGATTCCCATGGGTTTGTGAACTGTGGAAACTCTTGTAAAGAATTGGATTCAAATCTTGAACTTTCTTCTTCTTGTTGCTCTACTTGGTCTCCATAAATAGATGGAATGTCTTGTGGGAACTGATCATGAAGGTCATCAATCTCAAGGATAGGAGGAGGATTATCCCTCTCCTTGGCCCATTTCTCTTCTTGTATTTCCCGCAAGAACGTTTGAGAGTGTTGTTGAATTGAAAGAGGCTCTCCTTCATCTATGGAGTCAGGAACATAGACTTTCTTTGGTGATGAGCTTTCTCTTTCAATAGTGAGTTGAGCCTGTGGAGGTAACGCAACTTGTGACTTGTTTACCAACTGCTCTAATCTATCTAGTAAGCCCTGGAAGTGCAAACCCGGTGTAATAGCATTCATCTGATTGAATGATTGATTGGCCTCGAACATAGCTTGAGCTAGTTCCACCATTTTAATGCACATTTTTGTCCGTTCAATCTCTAAATCTGCTCTAGGGTAGCTCTTATCTATGTTTGCAGGTGTTGGCCCTTCCTGAAGTCGAGCCTGGTATGCTTTGAACATCATGTCCAAGTGTTCTGGGGTTGGATCTGCAAGAACAGACCCCGGTTGTGGTGGTTCATTTACCGTGGTTGGTGAGTGGGGATGAGGTGATGTGGATGGAGTTTGGACTTGTGAGGGGCTTTGAGAGGCAATATCTTCTATTTTTGTTTTTGCATCTTTCAGGCTTTCTTCTAGTTCGGATAACTTTTTGGTCCACTTACGATTGGCCTTCTCTCTAGTATCCTTCCATGTTCTTGTTCTTCTCTTACTAGGCTCTCCTGATTCACTTGGCTCTGATTGCTCAGCTGGTTTATTTTGCTGTAAGGCTTGTGCCCTAGTAACTGCGTGTATAGGAGCCACATTATCACTACTGGAACTTGAATCCCTTGCTAGGCCGACAACATTAATGGGTGTAACCTTTGGTACACTAGCAAGATGTCCGGGACAATCTCTCAAAAGTTGTTCTTTGCCACACTCTAGACAGACAACCTGTATTGTGATGTTTTGCCCTTGTGTCGGAGTTAGTGTGTGAGGTGGTTTTTGTCTTGGCATAGATTGAGGTTGGCTATTTCCTTCATGTTCATATGGTCTAGTTGCTCCTCGTGGTTCTGGACATGGGCTATACCTAGGAACTTCTCTTCCTTGTTCTGTGGGAGGGTACCCATATGGTCTATAGTGGGGTGGTACAAATGGTCGTGGCTGTCTATTCATTAGATAGTTTTCATTGTGGTAGTTGGGGTACTTTGGCTCACTATAAGAGTACATGTTAGGCGCTTGAGTTGGTCGTCTATCGTACGGGTAAGGTTGTGATAATCCTAATGCTTCTTGGTTGCAGACCTGAGATGGATGATCCCCACCGCAAAGTGTGCAACTTCCTAACATTGGCATTCTCAAGGGGGAGTTCTGGTGGTTCCTTTGTCCTTGTACTCCTAATTTCTTGGCCACCAACTCTGTCACTTCCTCCACATAACTCAAACTAGAAGTTTCCTTGCTCCTTGTCTCCTCTGATTTGATAGGATCCTGTGTGATTTTGAGATCCTCAGCTAAGTTGTCTTCCAAATCTATGCACTCCTGAAGACACTGACTTAGGGTTTGCAGTCGTTTTACGTATACTAAGACTCTCAATGTTCCATTGGTTAGACCTTCTAAAAATAGGGATATCATTTTTTGCTGAGAAGGTCTCTCTGTCACAGGGCATCGGGTTACGTATTGCTTAAACCTTCGTGCTGCATTTTTTACTGTCTCATTGGGAGCTTGTTTGAAACTATGTAGTAAGGATGACGAATTGTGCTTGATCCCGCGCTTCGTGAATTCCCAAATAAGTTCTTGGAAGAATTGTTCAATATGTTCAAAGCAATTTGGATCCAGAGATTGAAACCAAGTTAAGGCTATTCCCGTAAGTGTTAGCCCAAAGGATTCATATTGCATGAAAAAGTCATCCACTTGCTCTGCTCGCAACACCTGCTTGAATTCTGCAATGTGGTCATAGGGTTCTCTTGTGCCATCGTAACGATTTCTCATACATTTGGCCAATTGGATTGGTCTCAGTCTTCTGTCGGGTTCTGGGGATCGAGTTATGATGGGGACACCTTGGGGCGGTTCTGTCCTAAAGGTAGGTCTATTCATATTTCCCATCCTCTGACTAGAGTGGCCATGGGGGTTGATTCTTGGCATATTGAATTGTTCATGTAGTCTATCGGGTATGCTACCTTGGCTCATTTGTCCTAACGCCGCATTTTCTGTTCTTTGTTGGGTTTCAAATGGGTTTTGCGAGGTAGTTTCTTGATCTCGAGCTAACTCTCCTCTTTCATTAATCTGATTAGGACTTTCAGTTACTACATATATCTGGCCCATCTTATCCCTATAAACTCCACTTTCATACTTGACAGCTGGTCTTTGAATTATTTCGGATTCTGTGGTGTTTATCATTCTTGCTACTGTCCTCTGTAGACCATCAAGGTAGATGGGTATTCCTTGCAAGTTAGTGGATATATATTGAAGAGACATTCGATATTCGCCTTCCACTCTAGACATAAAACCTTCCCTAGGTACGGAACTATGCATGTCTTCAGAAACCAAGAGCCTCTCCCAGTTAAGTGACATTTTTGACTCACTTGTCTATGAACTCTGCACGTAGAGTTAACCCCTGAGTCGTGAGTCCCTGACTTGATTGTGTGGTTGATCTTAGCTTCAAGTGATATGGTACTTTATCTATCTCTTCCTAGGTATCATCTTGAGCTTAGGTTCCTAAGCCTTGTCTACAAGTCCACAATTGTCCTTTGAATTGCTCCAAATCTTGTGGAACCCCTTGCTTCCTAGTCCAACCTGAGGGTCAACTTAAAAATACCCTATCTAATAATCCTGGTATTAATATTAACATAACCAGTCGATGTTTTTGTTGTACTCCTCATGAGCTTTCCAACAAAACCAAAATCACAGCAAACGGATTTCAGATGAGAAAGTTATGTCAGTTCAGGGTTTTGGGGGTTAAAACAGGGAAACAGGGCCTCTCAGGAAATGCTTCAAATCAGGCGATACATGACATTTGTAGAACACGATACTTGATACTTGAGGAACACGATACACAATACTTGGTATGTATCGCGATACTTGAAGTAGGCGATACACGATCTTTGATAGGTATCGCGATCCCTGTATAACGATACACGATACTTGACTATCACGATACTCGGCAAAACGATACTTGACTCAAGACGATACTCGATGTTTGGAGGAAAACGATACACGATCTCTGACTTAGGCGATACCCGATCTCTGATAAATATCGCGATCTCTGGAAAACGATACCGATCTCTCATGCAGACGATACACAACAAACGATACACGATCGCTGGTGAATATCGCGATCTTTGATTGAAACGATCTTTGGCACCAACGATACTCGATACTTGGCTCAAAACGATCGACGATACCTGAACAAAACGATACGCGATCTTTGGTAAGTATCGCGATCTCTGAGAAGCGATACACGATACTTAAGCCAAACGATACACGATCTCTCACAAACGATCGCTGGCAAAACGATACACGATACTTGGAGCAAAACGATACTCGACACAGAGCAAGTATCGCGATCTCTGAAAACCAAACGATACACGATACCTGCAAGAAAACGATACACGATAGTTGGTCACCGGCGATACACGATCGACAAGAAGTATCGCGATCTTGAACAAGACGATACACGATACTTCGGCTCAGACGATACTTGATCTCTCGCAAACGATCGCTAGGAAAACGATACATGATACTGGCTAGGTATCGCGATCTTTGGCCAAACGATACTTCTCAAGTATCGCGACCGGCACAAACGATACACGATTGACGGGAAATATCGCGATACTCGACCACAAGAGCAAAACGATACTTGACAAGTATCGCGATACTCAACCGCGGGAGCAAAACGATACTTGACCCTTAGACAAATTTTGAAAGATGTTTTTGAAGTTTTGTTTTGATGCCCTTGACCTCCTATCTCCTCTCTCCTCTCCTTACTCTCTGTATCAAACAAAACACACCTTTTTTCCTCTGTCAGTACCAAACGATACCTGACGCAGATCGTTTCCCTTTCCAAGCTTAATTTACTGAGAATTTGCAGATTCAATGGGTGTTTGCTCACCTTGGGAGCCTCTCTAACTTCTTTGTCACTTCCCCTTGCTCTGTGTAACCCCAGTTTGTCCGATTTCTCACTCACGATCTCTGGCGCAGCTTCCACGATACTTGGTGCAGGTTCGTCTTGTCCGGGGCTATTCACTCAAATTTTTTGTTATTTTTGGTGCTACTTCTTCAGCGCCTCTGTTCTGCACCCTCTCTAAGCTTCTTGCTCACAACCACAAGTAAAAACAAGGTGAATGTACTCTAAAAAATGGAAAAAACTGAGAAGATGAAGGTGGGTGGAGATGATGATGATGGTGAAGATGAAGAAGAAGGAAAATTCAGAAACTGAACTGAAAATGATGATTTTTTTACCTTCCAACGTCGCTACTCTACGTCTTACCGTCACACTCTCGTCCTCCAAGCTCTCTCCCCGGCAACAACGCCAAATTTGGTGTCACTCTAGCACAATGGTGAGTACCAACGTGAGGAG
Organism: Ceratopteris richardii; assembly: GCA_020310875.1. Taxonomy (NCBI): domain Eukaryota; kingdom Viridiplantae; phylum Streptophyta; class Polypodiopsida; order Polypodiales; family Pteridaceae; genus Ceratopteris; species Ceratopteris richardii. The sequence continues at coordinate 1,617,925 of CM035439.1, read as the reverse complement.
ATACACCTCATAAATGTCAATCCGTGGAGACGTGAGGGCTGGTATGAAGACCGCGAGCAAGTGATGGCACAAGTGCGTGAGTGAAAGCACACAAGCATACACACACATACACACACACGCGCACAAGGTAAGAGCAAAGAGTGGAACAATGGAAAGCTTTGATTACCAAAGAGCTCTCTTACAAAACTGAAATCTACCACAAGCCACCCTCAAAAATGAGCTCTCCAGCCCTTTTTATAGTTTTTGAGTGGTTTTGGCCCTGTCCAGACCTAGTGTCTGGCCTAGTTAAAAATTAGGTTCTAGGGCTTATTTGGGGGCTCAAACGGAATCTAAAAATTATGAAAATTGGTAGTATGATACATCTAATACTCCTCAAGCTCAAGGACTCCTTGGCTTGAACAAAATGGAGCTGTAAAAATAGAAAATGGTATTTACAATGATATTTAGTGATAAAAATCACTATTTTTATAGGGATTTCTTCTGAAAATTTGACATGTGCATCTTGGAGCTCCCTACTTGCTCCTTCTTCTCGTGTGTTCACTTCCTTGATGCGCTTCCATGCTTTGTTCTTGATCTTAAGCTGCAACACCTGTCCATTCGTGCTCTTGTGCTATTTTCAATGTAGGTATCAAGAAATCCAAGGGTAGCACCACATTTTGGCCAAATACCATGTGAAAGGGGGTGGCTTGGAGTACCGTTTTGTAGGCGACTCGGTATGCCCAAACAGCATGGTGTAGCTGTCTGTCCCAATCAGAGCGTTTAGTGTTTACTAATTTTGTTAGTACATTGCATAAGATCTTGTTGGTGCTTTCGGCTTGTCCATTAGCTTGAGGGTGATAGGGGGCAGCCTTCTTATGTATTACCAAGAATTCTTGGAGTAGATTTTCAATCACTTCGTTCAAGAAGTGAGTGCCTCTATCACTTACAAGCTCTATAGGTAGCCCATATCTTGTGAATACATTCTCAAACAAGAATTTAGCAGTTGTTTGAGCGTCGTTCTTCGTTGTGGCTTTTACCTCTACCCACTTTGTTAGATAGTCCGTTGCAACAATGATATATTCTGCATGGGAACCCTTAGCTAGGGGATTAATAGGACCCACGAAGTCTATTCCCCACTTAGAGAATGCACGTCCACCCATCATAGGTTTCAGTGGCATCTCATCTTTACGTATAGGATACTGAGTTCTCTGACAGACATCACATCGTTTCACATAGGTGTGTGCATCCATGTGAAGGGTTGGCCACCAGAAGCCCGCAAATAGAATGGCTTTGATCACCTGATCTGGTCCAAAGTGTCCTCCTGCTACACCTTGGTGAGCAGTTTCCAAGATCTTGAGATATTCACTTTCATGGACACACAACCTTAGGTAACCATCTTTACCACGCTTATATAGATTATCACCAATGAGTGAGTAATCTTGGGCTTCTTGTTCTAAACTCCTTTTCCTAGCCAAGGTCATATCTGGAGGGAATGTTTTCATCCTCAGGAAGGATACTAGTGGTTCACTCAAATCTGGCACTATGGACACTTGATAAAGAGTGGCATGTTCCACAGGTGGTTTAGTGCGACAGATTGGGCATTCCTTGCACAACTTTTGGACATCAGCTTCCATAGTTGGCCAATGCACTCCGAGTCTCCTTAGTGTCTGTAGGGTTCGTTGTTTTGAGTAGTGTTGCTCTAATGCACCTACATGTGCTAATTGCAACCACTTCGTATACTCATCCTCTTCTACACAACAAGCCAAGATTCCTTGATCTGTGTGCTTGTACATGCTTCCTGCCATGATGTGGTACTTTTGGGCTTTCACAACCTCTCTATTCCGTGTGTTTACTACTGGATGGTTAGGCCCGTATGTCAATACTGGCACCAATGGCTTAGCCCACTGTGGCACCACTTCCAAATTAAACAAGTAAGCATCAGGAAGATCATCTGATACTCCTTGTGGGGCTTCTCCAGATGTGAGCCTAGAGAGATGATCTGCTCTTAAATGAGTCCTACCTTTCCTTACCACAACCTCAAAGTCATATTCCATGAGCAAGAGAAACCACCTCACTAATCTTACTGTATTGCATGGTTTGTTTACGAGGTATAGCAAAGCCTGATGATCAGTAAAAAATTTAAACTTATTTGCAAGCAAATAGTGTCTAAATTTCTTAACTGCATATACCATGCCTAAGCCTTCTCTCTCCGTAGTGGTGTAATTTCGTTCAGCTACATTCAACTGTCTACTGGCATATGCAACTAGAAGATCCATATTACCTTCACCAGTAGGTTGTGCAAGCACACATCCAATGGCATAATTGGATGCATCCACATGAACATGGAATGGCTTATTCCAATATGGTGTGGTCAAGATTGGTGCTGAACATAATCATCGTTTAAGCTCCTGGAAGGAATTCTCACATTCATCCGTCCACTCAAAGTTAGTCAGAAGTCCATACATGGGCTTTGCAATGATAGCATACATGTGTATAAATCGTCAATAATAACCACAATGCCCCATGAAAGCTTGTACTTCCTTGACATTTTTTGGCCTAGGTAGCTCTGCTATAGCTCTCACTTTCTCTTCATCAGTGGATATGCCATTCTTTGACACTATGTGTCCTAGAATCTTGCCTTGCCTGACCATGAAAACACATTTTTCTGGGTTCAAGTAGACTTGATATTCTCTACATTTGTCGAAGATTTGCCTGAGTTCAGGGATATGGGTTTGCCTAATGTTCGAATGAGCACAAAGATCATCAACGTAGACTTCTAAGTTTTTCCTCAGGAACTCTTTAAATACATGGAACATCAGCCTTTGGAAGGTAGCTGGTGCATTGGTAAGCCCAAATGGCATTACTCTGAAGGCGAAAATGCCCCATTCTGTGGCAAAGGCTGTCTTATGCTGATCCTCTAGAGCTATGGCTACTTGATTGTAACCCGAAAATCCATCAAGGAAACTGTACACTTCCTTGCCTGCCACTCTTTCTAAGAGATGTTCTGTGATGGGAAGCGGATAGTTATCTCGAATCGTGGCTGCATTAACCTTTTTCAAGTTAATGCACACACGTAGCTTGCCATTCTTCTTGGGCACCACTACGATGGGGGATACCCATTCAGTGTGCTCAATTTCATAGATAAACCCAGCTTCAACCAGTCTATCTATCTCTTCTTTGATCTTAGCAGCGTAATTATCGTTATATGTGTAGGGCTTTTGCTTAGAGGGTTTAGCATCTGAGGTCATGGGGATGGTGTGTGAGCATATGTCAGGGTCAACACCTTTCAAATCCTTGTAACTCCAATCGAACACATCTCTGTATTCTCTTAGCAAGGCAATTAACGCATGCTCCTCTTCCTCTGTTAGGTCATGGCCTATGTATGTGCATCTCTCCTCTCCTTCTTCTAGGGCTACTACTATTTTCTTGGTGGTTTCTTTGTTATCATAGGCCTCTCCTACTTGCGCCTCTCAATTAGGCATTCTTATCATGACTCTCCTGTCATCTATCTCATATTTCTTAAAATTTTCTGGGACCTCAAACAAAGATTCTTCCTCTTCTGGTGAGACTTCTCTCTTCTTCTGTTTCTTTCCTTCTTCCTTTGGGGTCACATGTGTGGCTAATCTTACATCATTTGTAAGATCTCCATGCCTTTGGGGTTGAAATTCTACTTCATGGAAGTATTCTTCATCTGATGCAAATGGTGGGTCCATAATGATTGACTCTAGGTCGGAGTCACTTGCATCCTCAAATGCATCAGGGCTAGGTTCGCATTCTTCTAGAACTGCCTCTCCCATGATTGGCTCTATGGAGAAGACTGAAATGTCATAGCCATCCTCATCACAGTGAGGCGTCCATTGTTCCTCATTGATGGCTACATCCATTGTTGCTAAAATTTCTGCCCAGCCGTGGGGTTCGAATTCTTTGTCAGGAAATACTACAGGTGCATAGGCTGGGTCTTGAATGGGTCTATGTGTTTCGTTTGCTCCTATATCTCTGGCCTTCTCTCTCTTTTCTTCTTCTACTGCTACTTTGCACATCCATAAGTGGGTGTCTTCATGCATCCATGAGGATCCTGATCCTATGGAATGCACAGATTCCATATCCTCTTTGGCTCTATGGATGGGATTCCATTGAATAGGTGGTACGTCTCTATGAGAGTAATCCTTGAGATTCACTTTGGTCGTAACACCCAAGTGTTGCAGTTACAAAGAATTGGTTCCCCAATCCTGTACCACTTGCAACTGTCGCATAAAAGGTCGTCCCAAGATCATCTCATAGGCATGATTTTTGCTAAAGTCACATATAGCAAATGTATGTTCGAACTCAAGACCACATGTAGTGAGAGTTATTCCTTCTAACAACCCTAGGGGTCTCTCTATGTGACCATCGGCCATCTGCAATTTCATTCTCGTTGGCCTGAGTGCCGGCTTGCCCCAACGCTTCCATAGGGAGGTGGTGGCAATTGCAACTCCTGCACCTGAGTCCAAAATTGCCTTGGTGGTGTACTCCTGATAAGTAATGGGAAGATAGGTGTTCCCTTCTTCACCTTCACACATATCTCCTATCTTATCCAAGGGTATCTCCGGCACAGTCCTATGAGATCCTACCTGGGAATGAGGTTTTGCTATCTCAGGTACTTGTTTGGTTACATGTTTCCACGATTCAGGTCTAACCTTGAGTAGCTCTTCTAACTTGAGATTGCACTGCACGTTAGTGTTCTTCACTACCTCTGTGTTCCTAGGTATGACTGAATCTTCGTTTCTTACCATGACTGTGGGTGCTCTCATGCACGTGGACTTTGCTTCCCATGGGCCTGTGAAATGGGGTAGCTCTTGTATGGAATTGGACTCAAAGTCCAATCTCTCGAGAGACTGAGTACTCTCATGTTCCTCGTAAATAGATGGGATGTCCTGTGAGAATTGGTCGTGTGCATCGTCCACAAGTTCAAAGGGAGGGGCGACTTCACTTTCCTTATCCCATTTATCTTCTTGAATTTCTCGTAGGAAGTCTGGTGCAAACCGATTCATAGAAGAAGAAGTATCTGGCTCCGTAGAATTAGGCACATAAGCAACCTGGGAAGGAGGGCTTATTCTATCGTTGGCTCTTTCCTCGCTCTCATAGATGTTTGGAGCACAAGCTTCCTGGGGAGGATTACTTATTCTATTACTTTTTCGGACAGGCTCATATGCTCCCTGAGAAGGAATGTAGGCAACCTGTGGAGGTACGTGAGCTTTCGAGGGAGGCTCATCTGCCTTTTGGGGGGAAAGATAAGCTTCTTGAGGAGGCACAAGGGCTTCCTGAAGAGGCTGGCTTATCCGTTCTCTTGCCCTTTCCTTTCTTTGAGGGGCAGGTTCCTTTTCTGATTGTGCAATTAGCCTCTCTATTCTTTCTAGCAGCTCATCAAAATGTAACTGCGTCTTAGCTGAGCTAGAGATGTTAAAGAGGCGACTAGCTTCAAACATGGTCTGAGCCAATTCCACCATTTTGGCACAAATTTTGGTTCGTTCTAGCTCTAATTCTGCTCTTGGGTAACACATTTCATGATCCGTTACGTTTGGCCCTTCTTGGATTCTGGCCTGATATGCTTTAAGCATCATATTAAGGTCCTCGGGAGTGGGATCTGCTAGGACTGATCCTACCCTTGGGGGTGGTTGGTTTAGGTGAGGCGGGTGGGATGGAGATGGTATGGGGGGTGGCGGAGGAGGTGATATGGATTGAGGCGGGGATGACCTGTGAGAGTCCGGTTGAGCGGTGAGCTCCACAACTCTGGCTTTTGTTTCTCTTATGCTTTCTTCTAATTCGTTCATTTTCTTTGCCCATTGTCTTTTCATTCTTTCATGGCTATCTCTCCATGCTCTAGTTCTTTTCTTGGTTATGCTCTCCGTTTCACTAGCTTCTGGGCTCTTTTCCTGACCTACAGCTTGGTTTTGCTGCAATGCTTGTGCTCTAGTGACTACCTGTACTGGTGCGGTGGACGTCATGCTCCCTGTGGAGTCTATCATTATCCCAACAACGTTGATAGGCGTGATTTTTGGCATATTATTGGGGTTCTTTGGGCACTCTCGTAGGAGATGATCCTTTCCACATTCTTGGCAGAAGCATTGGATCATCACTGACTGGGATTGTGTAGGTGGAGGTAAGGGACAATCACGAATGAGGTGATCTCCCTCGCATCTGTAGCATGGTCCTCTAGGGAACGGGGGTCTGACCTGCCTAGGTTGAGGTCTAGGGTTGGGGTTCGCATACAAGACATTTGTGTAATCTGATTCCCAACTAGGTTCATTTGGCTCTTCACTATAGTAGGACTCAACATGTTTGGGAGATTGCATATAGTAAGCCTGGGGGCTATCAACATGTGTAGAGTCGAAACTATGGTCACTAGGATCACTTTCTGAGAGCAGTGGTGTTACAGGGACTATAGCTCTATTCAGGTTTTCTTCTGCTGCTGCATATTTTACTGGGATTACATTAGCTGGTGCAGGGGGTTGTTGTGCTAGTACATGCTGAGGCCTTTGTTGGTTTTGGTAGGGTTGGTAGGTTTGTTGAGGCCTAGCATACGGCTGAGGTGGGTACTGGTTTTGGTATCTTCCTTGATGAGGGTATGGTTGTGGGTACGTCTGCCTAACAGTTTGCTTATTGTAGGGGCAATCTTGCGCGGTGTGATTGGTGTACCTTCGTTCTATAGTGCAGTATTGGCTACCAGGATTAAACTTGGGGTTGAGCCATAATGGGACATACGTTTGCCATGTGGTCACCACCACAAGTGTAGCACCTTTTCACAGGGGCAAACCTTGGAATTTGTTTGCTAGAGACGCCTAGTTTTTGGGCCACTTTCTTTGCGAGTTCCTCAATTGATGTGGATTGCGTGGAAGAGTGACTAGATGCACTATCTGAATCTTTGTAGATTTTGGAAAGCTCTAGTTCTTCCCCTAGGTTATCTTCAATGTCAATGCACATGCGTACACACACTTCTATAGTCCTAGGGTCCTTCAGATACACATAGGATCTCAATTTCGTACTCAGCAATCCATCCAAGAATAAGGCTACTTGTTTAGCTGGTGTAGGTAGCTCCGAAACAGGGCATCTTTCAAGATATTGCCTAAATCCTCTTCCTGCAAGTCTCACGGTCTCTTGAGGGGTTTGCTTGAAGCTGTGAATCAGTGAGGAGGTATTGTGTCTTATGCCACTCTTAGAGAACTCTACGATGAAAGCCTCTAGGAGTTGGTCTATGCTCCTGAACTGTCGCTCATCCAATGGCTGAAACCATGTAAGTGCTGTGTTCCTAAGGGTTAGACCAAAGGCATTGTACTGCGTGAATAGATCCTCAACTTGTTCAGCTCTCAAGACTTGCTTGAACTCCGCCACATGATCATAGGGATCTCCTGTGCCATCAAAGTATTTCTTCATGGACTTAACTAGCTAGGTCGGTCTCAGAGTTCTTGTGTGCTCTCTAGGTCTCGGTAGAGGGAATCCATCCACATTTCTCTAATTTCGGTGAGCCCTAAGTATCTCTGGTTCTACTCTATTCGTCTCCGTCCTCGTTCTTTCTCTGCCCATGGGGTTGGCAAAGCTTACTTCTGGTTTATCTCTACTTCTGTCTCTTTGAGTTCCATGAGCTTGGGATGTTCCAGCTCCAGGGTGACCATAGGATACATTCGATCTTGGTTGGGGGAAAACGAATTCACCCTTCCAAGTGTAAGCATGCCTATCATGTTCTGTCACCACAAAGATCCTCTCCGAAGAGTGATCTAAGTAGGTCACTCTACCTGGGCTATCAGGATCCTTAAACTCATAGATCATGATAGTTCCTATATCAGTTGGCTGATTAGATTTATATCTCCAAAAGGCTTCGTCTGTTTCACGATTGAGGAGCAACTCTATGCTCTTGTTGTCTTGGGGAACCCACTCAGGCGTGATAATCCTAATGAGAACAGATTTGCCTCGAGGGGTTCTAGGTTCCGCACCCAAGTTTCCTTGCTCCAGGTCATCTAAGTCTACTTCGGGGATCACATTTCCAAATTCGTCCGTCCTATCTGGGTGACTGGTGACTACATATATAGTTCCTTCTTTGTCCAAGTATGCTCCATTTTCAAACTTGACAGCTGGGCGCTCTAGTCCAATGGATTGATCAGGATTCTTAATCTGGACCACAGATCTTCCTAGACCGTCCTCATAGATGCTAGCACCTAATCGGTTGATCCTAAGGTATTCCAACTGTGTTTTGTAAGGGCCTTCTACCCTGTGCAAGTATGGCACTCCTGAACTTCCTGTAGGTCTGTCCATGCCTTGAGACATCTCTGACTCACTGGTCTCAGAGCTAGGGTAGTACGAGTGGTGGCTCAACTGCTGGGCCCAAGATCTAGCAGTGTGATTAACACTAGCCTCTGAAGACCTAAGGCTTTGTCTCTCCCTCACTAGATGTCGCCCTGATCTAAGGTTCATATGCCTAACTGATTATCCCAATTTGTCTTAGGGTACAACCTCGTTTCCGATCAATTGGTATCATACGCTTCATTCTTTTTAGTTATTTATCGTGTTTAAGGCCTTGTCTGATATTACGTCACCAAGGATACTTGAATGTTCTTGCACTTTTGGGTTGATCGTTCCACGTTAGATTCTTTCCCCTTATGTTATCGACAGTACAGAGATTAGGTTTTTAGCTTGAACTTTGAGTTTTTAGGTAGTCTTCAACTTGATACCTGCCTATCGTCGCCCTGACTTACTTCTAGCACTATTCGTACTTAACCTGAGCTAGAAAATGACAGAGGGAGTTGAGAGTATTCCAACCTTGAGTTCCTTTCCTTGTGTTGATGCCCTAGTATGCTCAGGACGCGTGTTCCCAAGCTTGCACTTACACTTGCTTAGAACGCCTTTCGATGCTCTCAATAGATCTGTGAAAGGCTCACTGTTAGCTCAAGACTTAAAATCAAAAGACTGAACCAATCACTTTCATTCATGTAACATTTCACCAATTTGCACAGTGAGTTTTAAGAAAACAATTCTAAAGACCCCTGACTTTGATCCCCCTGGGTATGGTCAACGCAATGTGTAGTATATGCCACGAGCTTTCCAACAAGCCCTAGAGCTCAAAAAATGGATTTCGTATGAAAAAGTTATGACTGCTCAGGGTTTAGGGGGTTAAAACAGGATTCAATCTGGCTGACAGATCCTAGGATTTTCTCCCAATCACAAGTGTAGGAACCTCCAAAGTGCTAATGGATTGACTATTTTGCCCCAAAATTATCCCAATTTTGAACAAAAACCAAACCCTAATTTTTGGCTGAAAAGCCTGTCAATCGCGATCGACAGGTCTATCAATCGTGATTGACAGAGGTGTCCGTCAGGCCTCTCAATCGCGATGGACAGTGTCAATCACGATTGACGGTATCAATCGCGATCGACAGAGTCGATCGTGACTATCAATCGCGATTGACGGTATCAATCGCGATGGACACGTTTTCCGGATTTTTCGTCGAAATTTCAGTCAATCGGGGGCCTATCAGACGCGATGGACACGAGGCTACGCGCAAAAGTCAATCAATCGTTGAATTTCAATCAATCGCGATTGACAGTGTCAATCGCGACTGACAAAGGTGTCGGTCGTGGCTGTGGATCGCGATTGACGGTGTCAATCGCGATTGACAGGATCCTACGTGGCAGTCTGTCGATCGTGAAGTCTGTCGATCACGATTGACAAGGTCTGTCGGTCGCGATTGACAGAGGCTGTCGATCACGATTGACAGAAATACACGGAATTTTTCTATTGTTTTAGGTGATTTAGGATGTGCTCATCATGCTTGTGCTAATGGTGAACTTTGTTTTACCAAATGATCGAGTTTTTTGTCAATCGCGATCGACAGAGGTTGGCAACCGCGAGACAGATTCGACGAATTTCGTACCTGCGCAGCGTGCTGGCGGGGATGATGACGATGATACCTGCAAGAAACACAACAAACATGCAAAAATAGTGCAAGCAATATCGCTCTCTCGCTCTCTCTCACAAGTAGAATGAAGAAAATGAGGTGGAGATGGTGATATGACCAAAAAACAGAAATTTTCGCGATGATGGAGATGGAGGTGGAAGATGGTGATGATGATGATGGTGATGAAGGTGGTGAAGAAAAAACAAGAAAATAGATGAAAGTGAAGAAAATACCTACAACTCCAACGCGTCAACTCTACGTCTTACCATCACACGCTCGTCCTCAAAGCTCGATCCCCGGCAACGGCGCCAAAATTTGGTGTAGCTCAATGATGAGTAGCACCTCCTTTAATGTCAATCCGGGAAGACGTGAGGATGGTATGAAGACCTTGAGCAAGTGGAAGCACAAGTGCGTGAGTGAGAAGCACACCAACATGCACACACATACACACACACACGCACACACGGCAAGACAAAGAGTGAGGAGCAATGGAGTTCTTAGATTACTTTCAAAGAGCTCTTACAAGTTTGTTTCAATTACAATCTAACCTCAAAAATGAGCTCTCTAGCTCCTTTTATAGTTTTTGACTTGCTTTGGCCCTGTCCAGACCTAGTGTCCGGCCTAGTTAAAAATTAGGTTCGAGGGCTTATTTGAGGGCTCAAACGAGGTCTAAAAAATACGAAAATTGGTAAGCAACTACTTCTAAGGCTCCTCAAGCTTGAGGACTCCTTGGCTTGCACAAAATGGAGCTACAAAAATATGAATTGGTATTTACAGGGGTTGTTAGTGATGAGAATCACTTTTAATTGGTGTAAAGGTGTTGAAACATTAAAGGTTGCCTTAGTGCTAGATCTGCGTGAATGCGCGTACTTGCTTCTTCATGAAGAAAATTATTGGCCTACTTGCCAGATCGTCGTTGACTCCCTTGTCTGCTGCTAACAGAAGGTCTTGTGGGAATTGATCGTGTGTGTCATCCACAAGTTCAATGGGAGGAGGAACTTCACTCTCTTTAACCCATTTCTCTTCTTGAATCTCTCGCAAGAATTCTTGTGTGTATCGATTCATAGAAGAAGAGGTGTCTGGTTCAGTGGAGTTAGGCACATAAGTTTCCTTGGGAGGAATGCTTATTCTATCACTTGCCTTCTCCTTGGCCTGGGAGTTGGCTCCTTTTCCAGACTTTGCAACTAACATCTCCACTCTGTCTAACAAACCATCAAAATGCAATGGTGTTCTAGTGGAGCTAGAGCAAGTGAAAAGGCGACTGGTCTCAAACATGGCTTGAGCCAATTCCACCATCTTGGCACACAACTTAGTTCGTTCAAGCTCTAGGTCAGCTCTAGGGTAACATCTTTCATGATCTGTTACATTTGGTCCTTCCTGGATCCTGGCCTGATATGCTCTGAGCATCATATCTATGTCTTCGGGCGTGGGATCTGCTAAAACTGATCCTACTCGGGGTGGTGGGTGGGTTATGTGTGGTGGATTAGATGGTTGAGGAATGGAGGGTGAAGGGGATGGTAGTGGTGGGGATGTGTGAGAGTGCGTTTGAGCTGTGATTTCTATGATTTTGGCTTTGGTTTCTCGTAGGCTCTCCTCAAGTTTGCTCATCTTTTTTGCCCATTGCCTTTTCATATGTTCACGGCTATCTCTCCAAACTCTTGTCCTCTTCTTATTCTGACTCTCAGTCTCGCTAACCTCCGCATTCTTTTCCTGGCCTAAGTCTTGGTTTTGTTGCAACGCTTGAGCTCTAGTGACCACTTGTATTGGCGCGGTGGATGTGACGCTTCCTGTAGAGTCTACTACTAACCCAATAACATTGATAGGAGTAATTTTTGGCATATTATTGGGATTCTTTGGGCAATCTCGTAAGAGATGCTCTTTTCCACAATCTGTACAAAAGCCTTGGATTGCCACTGACTAGGGTTGTGTAGGTGGAGGTAAGGGGCAATCGCAAATGAGGTGATCTCCCTGACATCTGTAGCATGGTCCTCTAGGGAATGGGGGTCTTACTTGCCTAGGTTGAGGTCTAGTGTTGGGATTTGTGAACATGAGATTTGCATATTCTGGCTCCTAACTAGGTTCACTTGCCTCTTCACTGTAGTAGGACTCACCATGTTCAGGAGATTGCATGTAGTAGGCCTAGGGGCTATCTATATGTGTAGAATCAAAGCTATGGTTGCTTGGGTCACTTTCTGACAGCAATGGTGTTACTGGCACTATGGCTCTATTCAGGTTCTCTTTTGCAGCTGTGTACTTTACAGGAATTACATTAGCTGGGGCAGGGGGTTGTTGTGCTAACACAGGCTGAGGCTTTTGTTGGTTTTGGTATTGTGGGTGGTAGGTTTGTTGAGGTCTAGCATATTGCTGCGGTGGGTACTAGTTTTGGTACCTGCCCTGTTGAGGGTATGGTTGTGGGTACGTCTGCCTAACTGCTTGCTTATTGTACGGGCAATCTTGCGCAGTGTGATTGGTGTACCTCCGTTCTATGGTGCAGTATTGACTACTGGGATTCACTTGGGGTTGAGCCATGATGGGACATACGTTCGCCATATGGTCACCTCCGCAAGTGTAACATCTTTTCACAGGGGCAAATCTTGGAATCTGCTTGCTAGAGACATCTAATTTTAGAGCTACTTTTTCTGCTAGATCCTCAATTGATGTGGATTGTGAGGAAATGAGGCTTCTAGAACTATCTGAACCTTTATAGATTTTTGAGAGCTCTAATTCCTCCCCTAGGTTATCATCAATGTTGATGCACATGCGTACACACTCTTCTATGGTCCTCGGGTCTTTCAAGTACACATATGACCTCAGTTTGGTACTTAACAATCCATCCAAGAATAAAGCCACTTGTTTGGCTGGTGTGGGTAACTCAGGCACAGGGCATCTCTCCAGATATTGCCTAAATCTTCTTCCTGCAAGTCTCACGGTCTCTTGAGGGGTCTGCTTGAAGCTATGTATCAATGAGGAAGTATTATGCCTTATCCCACTCTTAGAGAATTCTGTGATGAAAGCCTCCAAGAGTTGGTCTATGCTCCTAAACTATCTCTCATTCAATGGTTGAAATCATGTAAGGGCTTTGTTCCTAAGGGTTAGACCAAAGGCATTATACTGCGTGAATAGGTCCTCAACTTGTTCAGCTCTCAAGACTTGCCTAAACTCAACCACATGATCATATGGGTCTCTTGTGCCATCGAAGTAGATCTTCATGGACTTAACTAGTTGGGTAGGTCTCAAAGTCCTCGTGTGCTCTCTAGGTCTTGGTAGAGGGAATTCATCCACATTCCTTTGGTTCCTTGGATCTCTAAGTACCTCAGGTTCCCCTCTATTTGTTTCTGTTCTCGTTCTTTCTCTGCCCCTTAGGTTAGTGTTGGCATACAAAGCAACAGAGGAGTCATGCACAATACGGCAACAAGGCCAAATCATTTTTTCCCCATGGATTATTTACAACTCAAGTGATTTTAATCACTACACAAACATTGTAAATCCCATTTTTGGTAGAATAGACTCCATTTTGTGCAAGCCGAGGAGTCCTCGAGCTTGAGGAGTATTAGAACTAGCGACATATCAATTTTCATAATTTTTAGACTCTGTTTGAGCCCTCAAATAGACTCTAGAACCTAATTTTTAACTAGGCCGGACACTAGGTCTGGACAAGACCAAAGCTAGTTAGAAAACTATAAAAAGAGCTAGAGAGCTCATTTTTGAGGCTAGATTGTTTTGTGAATTGAGCTCATGTAAGAGACTTTTTTGATTAATACAAAGAACTCCATTGTTCCTCTCCTTGTTCTTGCCTGGTGTGCGCGTGTGTGTGTATGTGTGTGCATGCTTATGTGCTTCTCACTCACGCACTTGTGCCTTCACTTGCTCATAGTCTTCATACTAGTCCTCACGTCTCCACGGATTGACAATTATGAGGTGGATCTTCTCACGTTGGTACTCACCATTGTGCTAGAGTGACACCAAATTTGGCGCCGTTGCCGGGGAGAGAGCTTCGAGGACGAGCGTGTGATGGTAAGATGTCGAGTTGAGACATTGGAGTTATAGGTAATATCCTTCCTTCTCTTTATTTTTCTTCATTTTTTTCCTTACTTTCGCATCACCATCATCACCATCATCATCCCCACCATCTCTCACCTCCATCTCCATCTCCACAAAAATTTCAGTTTTTTGGTCATATTACACTCCCCACCTCATTTCCCTCATTTCATTGTGAGAGAGCGCGAGAGAGAACTTGCATGCTATCTGTTTTTGGCGTGTTTCTGAGCTTTTGTTGCAGGAACTAGCTGTACCACCTTCTCCAGCAGTGTGCGCAGGTACGACAGACTCTGCACAGGTCCCGAGACGACGACCTCTGTCTGTCACGACAGACAGAAAAACTTAACATTTTGTGAATGCGTGTTTGGCACGGTAACCTACACCATTAGGGCACTCTAAATCACTAGAAGTTTCTCAAAAATTTGTGTTTTTTCAGTCTATCGCGACAGACACCATCTATCTCGACAGACACCGTCTATCGCGACAGACACCGTCTATCGCGACAGACACCGTCTATCGCGACAGACACCGTCTATCGCGACAGACACCGTCTATCGCGACAGACACCGTCTATCGCGACAGACACCGTCTATCGCGACAGGCACCGTCTATCGCGACAGGCACCATCTATCGCGACAGACACCATCTATCGCGACAGACCAAATCACGACAGACGACAGACAGCATCTATCGCGAACAGACACCGTCTATCGCGACAGACCAAAAATTCCACGATAGACACCGTCTATCGCGACAGACACCGTCTATCGCGACAGACACCGTCTATCGTGACAGACACCGTCTATCGCGAGAGACACCGTCTATCGCGACAGACACCATCTATCGCGACAGACACCGTCTATCGCGACAGACACCGTCTATCGCGACAGACACCATCTATCGCGACAGACACCATCTATCGCGACAGACCAAATCACGACAGACGACAGACAGCATCTATCGCGACAGACACCGTCTATCGCGACAGACCAAAAATTCCACGATAGACATCGTCTATCGCGACAGACACCATCTATCGCGACAGACACCGTCTATCGCGACAGACACCGTCTATCGCGACAGACACCATCTATCGCGACAGACACCGTCTATCGCGACAGACACCATCTATCGCGACAGACACCATCTATCGCGACAGACACCGTCTATCGCGACAGACAGACATTTTCGGCAAAAGTTAAGGGGTAAATTTTTGGAAATTTAGGCTAAATTTTGGGCATATTTGCACTCTCAAACACTCCTACACTTACCAAGGCCTTAGAAAAATGCATTAAAACCCCTGAAAGGTTCTGTTTGTCTAGTTAACCCCTTAAACCCTGAACGGTCATAACTTTTTCATATGAAATCCAATTTTTGAGCTCTAGGGCTTGTCAGAAAGCTCGTGGCATATACTACACGCCCTCAACTGTTTTTTATAAGAATAATGCGTTGATTTTCAGATAGGATGTTTGGAAGTTGACACACTGAGGGGTAGGAACACCAAGGGAGCTCTAGAGGAAATTTCTAGCAACACAAAAGGGGAACAAGGGTCATTAACAAAGTGTCTGAATTAAATTGTCTGTCATTTGAAAGGTCAACTTGGAGCTAATCTTGAGACTGATGCAGGTCTATTGAGAAGCAATTGAGAGCGTCCAAGCAAGGGTTTTGTGCAAGCTTGAGAATCAACTTCTCGAGCACTAAAGAGCAAGGTTCAGCAAGAAAGGTCGGAATACTCTCATCTCCTCTTCGTCAATTCCTAGCTTAGGCTAAGAACGATCAGAAGTAGGAGTAAGTTAGGACGACGATAGGCAACGATCAAGTTGAAGCATACCTAAACTTTCAAGCTCAAGCTAAGGGCATAATCCTTGTACTGTCGAGAATTTTTAAGGGAAAAGAACTTAACGTGGAACGATCAACTGTAAGTGCGAAACAACATTCAAATATTCCTGACGACGTGATATCAGACAAGACCTTAAACACGATAAAATAACTAAAAAGAACCAAGCGACTAATCTAAAGTAACCAGCAACGAGGTTGTACTCTGGGCAAAGAATTGGGCTACTTAGATAGGCATATGAACCTTAGATCAGGACGACATCTAGTAAGGGAGAGACAAAGCCTTAGATCTTCAGAGGCTAGTGTTAACCACACTGCTAGGTCTTGGGCCCAGCAGTTGAGCCACCACTCGTACTACCCTAGCTCGGAGACCAGTGAGTCAGAGATGTCTCAAGGCATGGACAGACCTACGGGGAGTTCAGGTGTGCCATACTTGTACAGGGTAGAAGGCCCATACAAAACACAGTTGGAATACCTTAGGACCAACCGATTAGGTGCTAGCATCTATGAGGATGGCCTAGGAAGATCCGTGGTCCAGACTAAAAACCCTGACCAATCCATAGGACTAGAGCATCCAGCTGTCAAGTTTGAAAACGGTGCATACCTGGACAAAGAAGGAACCATATACGTAGTCACCAGTCACCCAGATAGGACAAATGAATTTGGAAATGTAATCTCAGAAGCGGACTTAGGTGACTTGGAACAAGGAAACATGGGAGTAGAACCTAGAACACCCCGAGGCAAATCTGTTCTTACGAGAATAATCACACCAGAGTGGATTCCCCAAGATAATAAGAGCATAGATCTCCTTCTGAACCGAGAAACTGAAGAAGCCTTTTGGAGATATAAATCTGGTCAGCCATTTGATGTAGGAACAATCATGATCTATGAGCTTAAGGATCCTGATAGCCCAGGCAGAGTGACCTACTTAGATCACGCCTCAGAAAGGATCTTCGTGGTGACAGAAAATGATAGGCATGCTTACACTTGGAAAGGTGAAATCATTTTCCCCCAACCAAGATCACATGTGTCCTACGGTCACCCTGGAGCGGGAACATCCCAAGCTCATGGAACTCAAAGAGACAGAAGTAGAGATAGGCCAGAAGTAAGTTTTTCCAACTCAGGGGGCAGAGAAAGAACGAGGACGGAAACGAATAGAGTAGAACCGGAGATACATAGAGCTCACAGGAATCAAAGAAATGCGGATGAGTTCCCTCTACCACGACCGAGAGAGCACACAAGGACTTTGAGACCAACTCAGCTAGTTAAGTCCATGAAAAATTACTTTGATGGCACAGGAGACCCATATGATCATGTGGCGGAGTTCAAGCAAGTCTTCAGAGCTGAACAAGTGGAGGATCTATTCACGCAGTACAATGCCTTCGGTCTAACCCTTAGGAACACAGCACTTACATGGTTTCAGCCATTGGATGAGCGAAAATTCAGGTGTATAGACCAACTCCTAGAGGCTTTCATTGTAGAGTTCTCTAAGAGTGGCATAAGACACAATACCTCCTCATTGATTCACAGCTTCAAGCAAACTCCCCAAGAGACTGTAAGATTGGCAGGAAGAAGATTTAGACAATATCTTGAAAGGTGTCCTGTTTCGGAGCTCCCCACACCTGCCAAACAAGTAGCCTTATTCCTTGATGGATTACTGAGTACAAAATTGAGATCCTATGTGTACTTGAAGGACCCTAGGACCATAGAAGAGTGTGTACGCATGTGTATTGACATTGAGGACAACCTAGGGGAGGAGTTAGAGCTTTCCAAGATATACAAAGATTTGGATAGTGCCTCTAACATCTCTTCCACGCAATCCACATCAATCGAGGAACTTGCGGAAAAAGTAGCTCAAAAATTAGGAGTCTCTAGTAAACAAATTCCTAGGTTTGCCCCTGTGAAAAGGTGCTATACTTGTGGTGGCGACCACGTGGCGAACATATGTCCCATTATGGCTCAACCCCAAGTTAATCCTAGTAGCCAGTACTGCACCATAGAACGGAGATACACCAATCACACCGCACAAGATTGCCCATACAACAAGCAGGCAGTTAGGCAACCCTACCCTCAGCCATACCCGCAGCAAGGAAGATACCAGAACCCGTACCCTCCACAACCATATGACAGGCCACAACAGCCGTATCAGCAACCCTACCAAAACCAACAAAGGCCTCAGCCAGTGTTCGCCCAACAAACCCCTGCCCCAGCTAATGTGATTCCGGTAAAGTATGCTGTTGCAGAAGAAAACCTGAATAGAGCTATAGTCCCTGTAACACCCTTGCTTTCTGAAAGTGACCCGAGTGACCATAGCTTTGATTCTACACATGTTGATAGTCCCCAGGCATACTACATGCAGTCTCCTGAACATGGTGAGTCCTATTACAGCGAAGAGCCAAATGAACCTAGTTGGGAGTCAGATTATACAAACGTCATGTATGCAAACCCCAACCCTAGGCCTCAACCTAGGCAAGTAAGACCTCCATTCCCAAGAGGACCGTGCTACAGATGCCAAGGAGATCACCTCATTCGTGATTGCCCCTTACCTCCACTTACACAAAACCAGTCACTGACGATCCAAGGCTTCTGCCAAGATTGTGGAAAAGAGCATCTCTTACGAGATTGCCCAAAGAACCCCAATAATATGCCAAAAATCACGCCTATCAATGTTATTGGGTTAGTGGTAGATTCCGGCGGAAGTGTTACTTCCACTGCACCCGTATAGGTAGTCACGAGAGCTCAAGCAGTGCAGCAAAACCAAGGGGTAGGCAAGGAAAAGAGCCCAGACGCTAGCGATACTGAGAGCCAAAATAAAAAGAGAACAAGAGCTTGGAGAGATAGCCGCGAACGCATGAAAAGGCAATGGGCAAAGAAGATGAGTGAACTTGAGGAAAGCCTACGAGAAACCAAGGCTAAAATCATAGAGATCACATCTCAACCGCACTCTCACACATTCTCACCGCTACCATCCCCATCACCCTCCATCCCTCCACCCTCTAAGAAACCCCACGTAACCCACCCACCACCCCAAACAGGGTCAATATTAGCTGATCCCACTCCTGAAGACATAGACATGATGCTTAAATCATATCAGGCCAGAATCCAAGAAGGGCCAAACGTCACGGATCATGACAGGTGCTATCCCAGAGCTGACCTAGAGATAGAAAGAACCAAGTTGTGCACGAAAATGGTCGCATTGGCTCAGACTATGTTTGAAGCCAGTCGCCTTTTCAATTACTCGGGCTCAGCCAAGACGCAATTACACTTGGATGGATTCCTAGAGAAGTTAGAGGGAATAATTGCAAGATCTGCCAAGGAAGAAAAAAATCAAGGAAAAGATAAAGCAAGCAAAAACATGAACCATCCCCCATCGGAAGTTGATGTGGCCAATCCCACTAAACCAGACCACTTCCCCTCCTTAGAAAGAATAGAGAGGCTAATTGCACAATCAGAAAAGGAACTTGCCCCTCAAAGAAAGGAAAGGGCAAGAGAACGGATAAGCAAGCCTCTTCAGGAAGCCCATGTGCCTCCTCAAGAAGCTTATCTTTCCCCCCAAAAGGCACATGAGCCTCCCTCGGAAGCTTGCGTACCTCCACGGATTGCCTACACTCCTTCTCAGGGAGCGTATGAGCCTATTCGGAAAAGTAATAGAATAAGTAACCCTACCCAGGAAGCTTGTGCTCCAGCCATCTATGAGAACGAGGAGAGAGCCAACAATAGAATAAGCCCTCCTTCCCAGGTTGCTTATGCGCCTAACTCTACAGAGCCAGACACTTCTTCTTCTATGAATCGGTTTGCACCAGACTTCCTACGAGAGATTCAAGAAGACAAATGGGATAACGAAAGTGAGGTCGTCCCTCCTTTTGAACTTGTGGATGATGCACACGACCAATTCCCACAAGACATCCCATCTATTTACGGGGAACATGAGAGTACTCAGTCTCACGAAAGACTAGACTTTGAGTCTAATTCCATACAAGAGCTACCCCATTTCACAGGCCCTTGGGAAGCCAAGTCCACATGTATGAGAGCACCTACAGTCATGGTAAGAAACGAAGATTCAGTCATACCTAGGAACACAGAGGTAGTGAAGAACACTAACGTGCAGTGTAACCTCAAGTTAGAAGAGCTACTCAAGGTCAGACCTGAAT
Organism: Ceratopteris richardii; assembly: GCA_020310875.1. Classification (NCBI taxonomy): domain Eukaryota; kingdom Viridiplantae; phylum Streptophyta; class Polypodiopsida; order Polypodiales; family Pteridaceae; genus Ceratopteris; species Ceratopteris richardii. The sequence goes on along the minus strand of CM035439.1, from coordinate 1,597,995 downwards.
TATGGAAGCATGTAGCCAAACAAGTACCAGAGATAGCAAAACCTTGTTCCCAGGTAGGATCCCATAGGACAGTGCCAGAAATTCCCTTGGATAAGATAGGAGATATGTGTGAAGGTGAAGAAGGGAACACCTATCTTCCCATCACCTACCAGGAGTACACCACCAAGGCAATTTTGGACTCAGGTGCAGGAGTTGCAATTGCCACTACTTCCTTATGGAAGCGCTGGGGCAAGCCGGCACTCAGGCCAACGAGAATGAAATTGCAGATGGCCGATGGTCACATAGAGAGACCCCTAGGATTGCTAGAAGGAATAACTCTCACCACTTGTGGTGTCGAGTTTGAGCATACATTTGCCATATGCGACTTCAGCAAAAATCATGCCTATGAGATGATTTTGGGAAGACCATTTCTGCGACAGTTGCAAGTGGTACAGGATTGGGGAACCAACTCCTTGTACTTGCAACACTTGGGTGTTACGACCAAAGTCAATCTCAAGGATTATTCTCATAGAGATGTCCCCCCTATCCAATGGAATCCCATCCATAGAGCCAAAGATGATACAGAATCGGTGCATTCCATAGGGTCAGGATCTTCATGGATGCATGAAGACACGCACTTATGGATGTGCAAGGTAGCTGTAGAAGAAGAGAAGAGAGAGAAAGCCAGAGAGGTAGGTGCGAAAGAAACACATAGATCAATCCAAGACCCAGCCTATGCACCTGTAGTTTTTCCAGACGAAGAATTTGAACCTCACGGTTGGGCAGAAATTTTAGCAACAATGGACGTAGCCATCAATGAAGAACAATGGACACCTCACTGTGATGAGGATGGCTATGACATTTCAGTCTTCTCCATAGAGCCAATCATGGGAGAGGCAGTTCTAGAAGAATGCGAACCTAGCCCTGACGCAATTGAGGATGCAAGTGACTCCGATCTAGAGTCAATCATTATGGACCCACCATTTGCATCAGATGAAGAATACTTCCATGAAGTTGAATTTCAACCCCAGAGGCATGGAGAGGTTACAAATGATGTCAGATTAGCAACACATGTGACCCCGAAAGAAGAAGGAAAGAAACGAAAGAAGAGAGAAGCCTCACCAGAAAAGGAAGAATCTTTGTTTGAGGTCCCAGAAAATTTTAAGAAGTATGAGATAGATGACAGGAAAGTCATGATAAGAATGCCTAAACGAGAGGCACAAGTAGGAGAGGCCTATGATAACAAAGAAACCACCAAGAAAATAGTAGTAGCCCTAGAAGAAGGAGAGGAGAGATGCACATACATAGGCCATGACCTAACAGAGGAAGAAGAGCATGCGTTAATTGCCTTGCTAAGAGAATACAGAGATGTGTTCGCTTGGAGTTACAAGGATTTGAAAGGTGTTGATCCCGATATATGCTCACACACTATCCCCATGACCTCAGATGCTAAACCCTCTAAGCAAAAGCCCTATACTTATAACGATAATTACGCTGCTAAGATCAAAGAAGAGATAGATAGATTGGTTGAAGCTAGATTTATCTATGAAATTGAGCACACTGAATGGGTATCCCCCATTGTAGTGGTGCCCAAGAAGAATGGCAAGCTGCGTGTGTGAATTAACTTGAAAAAGGTTAATGCAGCCACAATTCGAGATAACTATCCGCTCCCCATCACAGAACATCTCTTAGAAAGAGTGGCAGGCAAGGAAGTGTATAGCTTCCTTGATGGATTTTCAGGCTACAATCAAGTAGCCATAGCCCCAGAGGATCAGCATAAAACAGCTTTTGCCACAGAATGGGGCATTTTTGCTTTTAGAGTAATGCCATTTGGGCTTACCAATGCACCAGCTACCTTCCAGAGGCTGATGTGCCATGTGTTTAAGGAGTTCCTGAGGAAGAATTTAGAAGTCTACGTTGATGATCTTTGTGCTCATTCCAACATTAGACAAACCCATATCCCTGAACTCAGACAAATCTTTGACAAATGTAGAGAATATCAAGTCTGCCTGAACCCAGAAAAGTGCGTTTTTATGGTCAGGCAAGGCAAGATTCTAGGACACATAGTGTCAAAGAATGGCATATCTACCGATGAAGAGAAAGTGAGAGCCATAGCAGAGCTACCTCGGCCAAACAATGTCAAGGAAGTACAAGCTTTCATGGGGCATTGTGGTTATTACCGACGATTTATACACATGTATGCTGTCATTGCAAAGCCCATGTACGGGCTTCTGACTAACTTTGAGTGGACGGATGAATGTGAGAATTCCTTCCAGGAGCTTAAACGAAGATTATGTTCAGCACCAATCTTGACCACACCAGATTGGAATAAGCCATTCCATGTTCACGTGGATGCATCCAATTATGCTATTGGATGTGTACTTGCACAACCTACTGGTGAAGGTAATATGGATCTTCCAATTGCCTATGCCAGTAGACAATTGAATGCAGCTGAACGAAATTATACCACTACAGAGAGAGAAGGTTTAGGCATGGTATATGCAGTTAAGAAATTTAGACACTATTTGCTTGCAAACAAGTTTAAATTTTTTACTGACCATCAGGCATTGCTGTACCTCGTAAACAAACCATGCAATACAGGAAGATTAGTGAGATGGTTTCTCTTACTAATGGAATATGATTTCGAGGTTGTGGTAAGAAAAGGTAGGACTCATTTAAGAGCAGATCATCTCTCTAGGCTCACATCAGGAGAAGCCCCACAAGGAGTATCGGATGATCTTCCTGATGCTTACTTGTTTAATTTGGAAGTTATACCGCAGTGGGCTAAGCCATTGGTGCCAGTATTGACGTACGGGCCTAACCATCCAGTGGTAAACACACGGAATAGAGAGGTGGTAAAAGCCCAAAAGTACCACATCATGGCAGGAAGCATGTACAAGCACACAGATCAAGGGATCTTGGCTTGTTGCGTAGAAGAGGATGAGTACGCTAAATGGTTGCAATTAGCACACGTAGGTGCATTAGAGCAACACCATTCAAAGCAACGAACTTTACAGACCCTAAAGAGACTCGGAGTACATTGGCCAACTATGGAAGCTGATGTCCAAAAGTTGTGCAAGGAATGCCCGATCTGTTGCACTAAACCACCTGTGGAACATGCCACTCTCTATCACGTATCCATTGTGCCAGATTGGAGTGAACCTCTAGTATCATTCTTGAGGACAAACACATTCCCTCCAGACAGGACTCTAGCTAGGAAAAGAAGTTTAGAACAAGAAGCCCAGGATTTTTCACTCATTGGTGATAATCTATATAAGCGTGGTAAAGATGGTTACCTGAGGCTATGTGTCCATGAAAGTGAGTATCTCAAGATCTTGGACACGGCTCACCAAGGTGTAGCAGGAGGACACTTTGGACCAGATCGGGTGATCAAGGCAATACTATTTGCGGGCTTCTGGTGGCCTACCCTTCACATGGATGCACATACCTATGTGAAACGGTGTGATGTCTGTCAGAGGACTCAGTATCCTATACGCAAAGATGAGATGCCACTGAAACCTATGATGGGTGGACGTGCATTCTCTAAGTGGGGAATAGACTTCGTAGGTCCTATTAATCCCCCAGCTAAAGGTTCTCATGCGGAATACATCATTGTTGCAACAGACTATCTCACCAAGTGGGTAGAGGTAAAGGCTACGACAAAGAACGATGCTCAAACAACGACCAAATTCTTGTTTGAGAATGTATTCACAAGATACGGGCTACCTATAGAGCTTGTAAGTGATAGAGGCACTCACTTCTTGAACGAGGTGATTGAAAATCTACTCCAAGAATTCTTGGTAATACACAAGAAGTCTGCCCCCTATCACCCTCAAGCTAATGGACAAGCTGAGAGCACTAATAAGATCTTATGCAATGTACTGACAAAATTAGTGAACACTAAACGCTCTGATTGGGACAAACAGCTACACCACGCTGTTTGGGCCTACCGAGTTGCCTACAAAACGGTACTCCAAGCCACCCCCTTTCAGATGGTATTCGGCCAAAACGCTGTGCTACCCTTGGATTTCCTGATTCCTACGTTGAAAGTAGCACAAGAGCACGAATGGACAGGTCATGAGCTCTCCTCTAGGATCTTTGACCTTGAACGATTAGGGGAAACAAGACTGAGAGCCGCTGCAGGAATATATGCAGCTAAGAAGAGGCAGAAGGCATACTTTGATGCCCATGTGAAGGATAAAGGCTTGAAAGCAGGAGATCTAGTCTTGGTCTATACACTGAAACAACACGCAAGGAAGCTAGAAAAGAGAGGCTACGGACCTATGATCATTAATAGGATCTCCACAAGTGGAGCTGTGCAATTAGCCACATTAGAAGGTGATGTTCTCCCTAACTATATCAGCGGGTGCAGAGTCAAGTTGTATCAGGAACCCCTCACGGAGGAAATGCTCAGCCGACTCAACATTGCTAAGAAACGCAAAGAGGAAGAAAAGCGAGTTCGAGAAGAAGCTCAAGCAGAAGCTTTAGAACGCATCAGAAGGATGAAGTTACGAAGGCAAGGTAGAGACCAGCCTAGAACGAATGACTATGCAGAGCAAGGATATCCGATGGCCATGTGTGAAGTCGCAGGAACAAGCCCGCATAGGATAATTGATCGACGTCCTTTCATAACCCTAGATATAGGACAAGGAAAGAGTGCAAGGACTGTAAGAGCCTTGATTGACTCAGGTGCAGCCACTAGTGCCGTTAAATTGTCTTACTGTCAAGAGTTGCAGTTAACTATCAATCCTGTGGAAGCGTATCTCATAGGATTGGGAGGCGTGGAAACCCCTTGCATGGGCGAGGTGGAACTTCCCCTCTACATTCATGATGAGGCAATGACAGTTAAAGTACTAGTGTGTCAAGATGAGGATCTCACTGAACCGCTTGTTCTAGGTCAAGACTGGATTTATGACCAAGCAGTCAACTTAAACCTAAGAAGTGGACTTCTTCAGGTATGGGTCAATCATAATCGAATTTCTGTAGAATTAGATAATGGAGCACTCAAGGAATTAGGAACGGCACAGACTCCTGGTCCCTCCAGGGGCGCACATAAAGTTGACCATGCTATTCTTGTCCAAAACTCTGTGTTGCAGAGGAATGATGTTCTCAAAAAAGGAGTCAGGGATGCAATGGAACTCCCTTCTTTTCCAAAGGCCAGAAGGAGGCAACAACCAAAGGTGAATCAATGGCAAAAGAAGCAGCATACTACCTATGCCGGAAATCAAAAGTACCTACGCAGCAAAATGTCCCAGCAAGTGAAACAAGTGTGGGTGCGGAAAGGTGAACACCCGGTGGCACTCAGGCCAACCACACGGGCAAAGCCTCTTATTAGTAACCAACAACACGACACTAATAAGAAGTCTTTCGGAAATTCTTCTGCTAACGTGACATCTATTTGGGTGCCCAAGAAGTCGATGAAGGCTAGCCCCCAATCAAGACAAATTTGGGTGCCTAAGGCTTGCTTGCGGGCGCAAATAGCTACGCCGAAGCCACAACCTATACAGCGCAAACCATTCACTCGCACAACCGGCATCCACTCGCTTTCAACACTCACGAACACACCAAGGTCCATAAGCACGAACAGAATCATTTGTAAATGGGTCCCTAAAAGGCCTCATGATCAAGTTGATACACCTATAACGTTCTCTAGCGTCTCTACGAAACCAAGAGAAAAACCCATCCACTGCAGTTGGTAGCTTAAGACCTGTAATAAACCCCCCGACCCCAATTTGTAAATTCACCCCACTTACTAACTGCATTAGCCTCCTAGGAATACCCAAGCATTAACTACACACACTGTCTTCGTGCACTTACTAACCACTGACCCACCATCTACCTCATGTTAATGTTGTAACGGGGACAACAACGTATTTATTCAGTCCATTACGATGTTAACACATGATTCTATATTCTCACAGAAGCAGAAGGCAAGAAGTAAAATGACAGAAGCGACAGGATCGGGCTCACAAGTAGGGATACTTACTGCCGGAATTGATGTGGATAGTCTACCTGTGGATGTGCCACCAACTGAACGACCAGTGGAGCTGCAGCACCTTCAGCAAATCCCGGTGCCGGATCCACCCACAGGGATCACAGAGAGAGTCCATGCCAATTCTCATTGGTTCAATGGCATGCCAGGTCCATTAGGAGAGGCCAAGTATATATGGGAGTCTAAGTGCAAGTATGACAGATCATGGGTTCGATTCCAATTTTTCTCCAAGGAGTTCGAGACTTTACAGAACACCGAGGATCTCCAGACCATATGGCAACGAGCAGGGCTGGCAGAATACTTTGAAGCCCCACTACCTAAACCAGATCTCCTCCGATGTTACTATTTGGTCTCCACATTACAAGCTAATGAAGAAAAGGACAAACCCGGATCATTTGTTCTTCCCTCCTTGCTGGGCAACAACGAGTTGAAGAGGTTTGAACTTATTGTGGAGTTGGTAAGCGACGCTTTGAATATGCACGGCACGCATGTACCCTCTGAAAAGGATGCTCTTGTTCCCACTAACATGAAGGATAGGAAGCTATTGAAGCTTAAAGACATGGCAGCACTCACACCAAACGTGTCCATCCCTCTCCGCATGTGCATGCAACATTTCGCCTTTCCCGGCCAAGACCGCTTCACACAACCACACAAGAAAATCTGGTTCGCTCTCTACTTAGCGGAAGCAGGTGCGTTACCCATTAAGCTACCGGTATGGATTATAGATCAATTGTATGAAGCAAACAAATGGTCTTCGAGGAAATTAGTGGTGAACGGATGCTGTGCAATCACACGCATCATTTATCGGTGCCTAGCATATGATGTCCCCATTGAACGTACCTTAACCTGGGCACAATTGCAAATGTTTAAAAGGCTCAAGACGTCCACACATCAATCCAAGCGTATGAGGGGTGCGATCCCTTGTGTCCAGACAAGGGAAGTTCTGACTACTCCTGAGGTATCGCCACGACGGGAGGACACTGTACCCCCCTTTACCATTAGGATACCCAGGTCGGGATCTGAAACTACGACACAAGCTACCCCATCGGCTCCTCCTGTTCCACCTGAATTCGAATTTGCTGCCACTGGCGATGCTGAAGGAATGGACCCCCAGGACTTCGAAGCATTCCTACAAAGTACACAATTCTCTGATGTGGAGTTTTATTCAGAGGCAGAGGAGCAAGGCACATCCTCACAAAGAAGAAGAAAGTCTACAGACGGTCGACATGTACATTGGAGTGACGCTCAGCAAGGTCAAGAACAAGGACACCTAGAAGAAGCAGGAGCGTATGAAGAGGAGACCACTGAAGCCCCAGCCTATACAGCAGAACTCCGAAGGTTGTATCAGATTATGGAAAGAGTGCGATCGCAACAACTACTCACCGAACAGAGTAGCAGAGTACTCATGACTCAGTTGTTGGAAGAAGCAGGAGTTGACTCAGAGTATAGGGAAGGTCTTTTATTCATGGCAGAAACATATGGGGTAGTAGAAGCAGTGCACACTGCCATTCGGAGGTCTCCAGTTCAATATGATCCACGAAGGTTCCAGACACGACGACGCTCAGGTAAGAATATCCAGATTCCCATCACAATTGCAGAAGGGCCCACTATTACATCTGAACCCATCAGGACAGCCTCCCAAGCAACCGAAACGGCTAGCCAACAGCACCCAGTCGCCCATGAGGAGTCCACCGAGCCACTACCAACCACACCCCCACCCTCGCCCCCTAGAGCAGAAACAGTGGAAATCACCTCGACCACTCACCCCACCGAACCAACCTTCATCTTCCGTACTCCCATCTCTAGTTCCACCCTATTCTCTACCACTGATAACCCAATCTTTGAAGCCAACCCCATCACTACACAATCCACCGAACCGCTCCTAGAGCGTGCTCTAGGGCAACCATCCCCCATGCCCTCAGCCATAGGTCATCCTGACTCTAGATCCACATTCATGGGTTTCCCTGTTACCACGCAACCCTTCGCGCCCTCCTCCAATTTACGACCTCAACCCCCGACCTCTCTCTCTCCATTTCTACAATCCCTCCATGACTTCCTTGCTAGAAATTTTCAACCAGGGTCTCAACCATTTCCTTTCTTTTCAGCTCCCCACCCCACTTCGCATCTATTCACCACTTCCACACACACACCACCTACCATCCCAATGTATATGGCAGACCCCACACTCACACCCACTCCTGAAGGTATGGACATTTCACCACCCACGGCACCTCCCCCCACGATTTCACCTCCTCCCATTCCCCCTCCACCAATTTCACTCACACACACGACTTCCGTAGACACATCATTCACTGTTCCCCTTCCCCAATTCCCTTCCCATGCATCTCCTACTGTAAATACCACCCACTCATCTATAGGAAATGCATTGGACACCATGCTGGCTTGTATATCAAATTTAAGGACAGATTACATTCAACTCCAGCAACAAAACGAACGCCTGCACGAGCACTCAGAGACACTACAGCACCGCCTCGCGACACTAGAGGAAGAAAATGCTCGCCTCCATACACAGTTCCAAACTCTCCAAGAAGCTCATGGCATATTGGAGGTACAGTTACAGAATACAGATCAGGAAGCGATACAGGTGGTAGAAGGTCACCTACGGACACAGCTGGAACGCAACTCAAAACTTCAGAGAAATATGGCTCTACTCAAACGCCATCTTGCGGCCGCTCAGGAAGAGAATAGACGCCTACAAATACAAAATCAAGAGAACTTGGAGGCAGCCATTGAGAGCACACCGGGGGCACCCATCAGCCCATCCAAGTTTCAAGCAGTGACCCCGGATAATATCAAGATCATACTGGAAGACTATGCCATGCTGCTTGAAGCACATGATAAGCTATCGGAGGAACTGGGACAATTGAAGCAGAAACACCAAAAAGGACCAACAGCAGCCTCTCCAACCACCCCCTCCGCGGCTTCACTCCTCACAAACGCAGAGGCCATAAAAGATCTCCAGAAACAGGTCACTGAATTGCAAACACGTCTACTACAATATGAGAGACCACCTTCCCCTCCAGAGGCCCCCACGGACGAAGAAGTTGTGCAAATTCCTGTGGAACAAACGTTTGATGAAGAATACGATCCACAACCGTTCCCAGGAGGCCAACAAACAGAAGAAGCTCAGGACACATTCGAGGCACCACGGCGCCCATGGCTACGTCAAGTGGAGGAAATCGGGAGTTCGCACGAAGAGCGCACAGTAGTGCAAAATCAGGGCATGAGGGTCATAGAGGAAACTGTGCTACAATCGGCTTACTTCAAGCACCTGTCATCGAGACGCCTGATCCTCTCATCCGAACTCCAATACAGGCCGTATTATATTATCTTGGCGGATTATAATGCAGAAATACAAAGAGTCACGGGTCGGATTCCTACCTTCGCAACCCAATTTCAACCCGAAGACCTTCCTCCAGAGGTGCAAAAAGGCAAAATTCGTCAACCCACCTGGCGGCAAAAACTTCTAGAGACATATCCAGAAATGCTACGCACATGGAACAACGCGCCTTTACACCTCCTATATAATCCATGCTACGGTCCAGTCCCACGCCGCAGGTCTTGGAAGGCATTCAATATTAAGGTACAGAACAATGCGCAATGCAAGGAATGGCTGAACTACCCGTACATTGCGCCACCACAGGGACCACCGTCGGTCGCATATATGATGGGAACCATTCGCCACTGGATGCCGCGCTTGAAGCCCATGCAAGATGTAGCAGCGCAAATGATGCTTAAAATCTTAGATATGATGCAAGTAGTCCTGAAGACTTTTCGAAATGCAGCCGCACCACAGGTACGTCTCCCGGGGTTTAGCAATGGAAATTACGACTTGGTGTACGACATGAGCACCACCCCCAATATTCGTGTGGCTTACGCCTGGCATGCACGCATCAAATACCTTCCTGCCTGCTACAAACAGACCTTCGAAGAAATGTTTAGATCAGGTTTCTGGGAGTATCACTCGGAGATTTTCGCACCAAAGCCAACACACCTGCTACAACTTTTTGCTTGTGAACAAGCAATGTACTCAGAGTACTACACCACCCCGCAACCAGAAACCCCTGGTGCAATAAATTGGGATGCATTGGAAGCTGATCTAGCAAGAGGCTTAAGGATAGGAGAACATGAACTGGCCACCAATGTCATCCAATATTACATCGACCACCCGAGAGAACAAAGGTCTGTCAGGGGCGACAGACGCTAGGAAGGGGGGAGTGTTGGCATACAAAGCAACAGAGGAGTCATGCACAATACGGCAACAAGGCCAAATCATTTTTTCCCCATGGATTATTTACAACTCAAGTGATTTTAATCACTACACAAACATTGTAAATCCCGTTTTTGGTAGAATAGACTCCATTTTGTGCAAGCCGAGGAGTCCTCGAGCTTGAGGAGTATTAGAACTAGCGACATATCAATTTTCATAATTTTTAGACTCTGTTTGAGCCCTCAAATAGACTCTAGAACCTAATTTTTAACTAGGCCGGACACTAGGTCTGGACAAGACCAAAGCTAGTTAGAAAACTATAAAAAGAGCTAGAGAGCTCATTTTTGAGGCTAGATTGTTTTGTGAATTGAGCTCATGTAAGAGACTTTTTTGATTAATACAAAGAACTCCATTGTTCCTCTCCTTGTTCTTGCCTGGTATGCGCGTGTGTGTGTATGTGTGTGCATGCTTATGTGCTTCTCACTCACGCACTTGTGCCTTCACTTGCTCATAGTCTTCATACTAGTCCTCACGTCTCCACGGATTGACAATTATGAGGTGGATCTTCTCACGTTGGTACTCACCATTGTGCTAGAGTGACAGTTGGCAAAGCTTACCTCAGGTCTATCTCTACTTCTGTCTCTCTGAGCTCCATGAGCTTGGGATGTTCCAGCTCCTGGGTGACCAAAGGACACATTAGACCTAGGTTGGGGGAAAATAAATTCACCTTTCCATGTGTAAGCATGCCTATCATGTTCTGTAACCACAAAGATCCGTTCTGATGCATTGTCTAGGTAAGTCACTTTGCCTGGGCTATCTGGGTCCTTGAACACATATATCATGATTGTTCCTACCTCATTTGGATGATCAGATTTATACCTCCAAAAGGCTTCATCAATCTCTTGGTTCAGGAGCAAATCTATACTCTTATTGTCCTGGGGAACCCACTCAGGATTAAGGATTCTAGTAAGAACAGATTTTCCTCGAGGGGTCCTCGGCTCTCCTCCTATGTTCCCTTGCTCTAGGTCACCTATGTCCGTCTCAGGGATCACATTCCCGAATTCATCTGTCGTGTCGGGGTGACTAGTGACTACATATATGGTTCCTTCTTTGTCCAAGTATGCTCCGTTTTCAAACTTGACTGCTGGGTGTTCCAGTCCAATGGATTGATCTGGGTTTTTGATCTGTACCACAGACCTTCCTAGGCCGTCCTCATAGATGCTAGCACCTAATCGGTTGGTCCTAAGGTATTCCAGCTGTGTCTTGTAGGGGCCTTCCACCCTATACAAATATGGCACACCTGAACTCCCCGTAGGTCTCTCCATACCTTGAGACATCTCTGATTCACTAGTCTCAAAGCTAGGGTAATATGAAAAGTGGCTCAGCTGCTGGGCCCAAGTCCTAGCAGTGTGATTGACACTAGCCTCTGAAGACCTAAGACTTTGTCTATCTCTCCCTAGATGTCATCCTGATCTAAGGTTCATATGCCTTTGTACGTTGCAGATTTCTTTGGTACTAGTCACTTGTTCCTTTTAAGTTCCTTTGGATGTGTTTTCTTGTTTTTAATTAAGTGTCGTCAGGAGCAATTTAGTGTGTCGTACTTGATGTTCTGCGTCCGCTTAGTTTAAGTTCTTTTCCTTTAAGTTATCCCTTGACTACAATTTAGACTATTCATGGACTTGAGAAGTTAAAGACTCTTAGAACTTGAGTATTCCTATCGTACCTCTATTCAAACAAGACAACTACTCGCACTTCGCCTATGCTAAGAATGGATTGAGGGGGTTAAGAGATGTTCCAACCTCAAGACACTCCTCCTTGCTATGCTTCTCTGCCCAGGAAGCAAGTTCCTAAGCCTACACACAATTTCACTCGCTTCGATTTCTCCAAGAGCTCTCAATAATCCTGTAAAAAATTCCCAAGTTTAGCTCCAACTTGATCCTTCAATTGATAGACAATTTATCACAGACACTTTTAATGACCCTTTTTTCCCCCTTTGCTATTGTCAAAAATTTTTTCCTCTAGAGCTCTCTCGGTGTACCTACCCCTCAGTAAGTCAACTTCAAAATACCCTATCTGAAAATTAATGCATTATTCTTACAAAAAATATTTGAGGGCATGTAGTATATGTCACGAGCTTTCTGACAAGCCCTAGAGCTCAAAAAACGGATTTCAAATGAAAAAGTTATGACTCTTCAGGGTTTAGGGGGTTAAAACTGACAAACAGGACCTTTCAGGGTTCTAGGGCATTTTTTTCCAAGGTCTATTAAGTGTATGAGTGAGTGGGTATGTAAATATGCCCAGAATTTAGCCTAAATTTCCAAAAAATTACCCCTTTATTTTTTGCCAAGAATGTCTGTCTATCGCGATAGATGGTGTCTGTCGCGATAGACACTAACTGTCGTGTGGACGGGGTCTATCATAGGTCTCTGTCTGTTGCGATAGACGGGTGTCTGTCGCGATAGACGGGGTCTATCGTCTGTTGTAGTTTTGGTCTGTTGCGATAGACGGTGTCTGTCGCGATAGACTGAGTTTATCGTGGGTCTCTGTCTGTCGCGATAGATGGGTGTCTGTCATGATAGACACTAACTATCGCGTGGGGCTGTCTGTCGTGATAGACAGGTGTTTGTCGCGATAGACGGGGTCTATCGTGGGTCTCTGTCTGTCGCAATAGACGGGTGTCTGTCGCGATAGATAGGGTCTATCGTCTGTCGTGGTTTTGGTCTGTCGCGATAGACGGTGTCTGTCACGATAGACTGAGTTTATCGTGGAATTTGGTCTGTCGTGATAGACGGGTGTCTGTTGCGATAGACGGGGTCTATTGTGGGTCTCTATCTGTCGTGATAGACGGGTTTCTGTCACGATAGACGGGGTCTATCGTCTATCGTGGTTTTGGTCTGTCGCGATAGACTGAGTCTGTCGTGGAATTTGGTCTGTCGCGATAGACAGGTGTCTGTCGTGATAGACGGTGTCTCTCGCGATAGACTGAAAAAACACAAATTTTTTAGAAACTTCTATAATCTGGAGTGCTCTAATGGTGTAGGTTACCGTGCCAAACACGCATTCAAAAAATATCAAGTTTTCCTCTCTGTCGCGATAGATAGAGCTAGTCGTCCCGGGGCCTGTGCAGAGTTTTTCGTACCTGCGCAAGCTGCTGGAGATGGTGGTACAGCTAGTTCCTACAACAGAAGCTCAAAAAACACACAAAAACAGATCGCATGCAAGCTCTCTCTCGCTCTCTCTCACAATGAAATGAGGGAAATGAGGTGGGGAGTGGAATATGACCAAAAAGCTGAAATTTTTATGGAGATGGAGATGGAGGTAGGAGATGGTGGGGATGATGATGGTGATGATGGTGATGCAAAAATAAGAAAAAATGCAAAAAATAAGGAAAATAAAGGATATTACCTATAACTCCAATGTCTCAACTCGACGTCTTACCATCACACGCTCATCCTCGAAGCTCTCTCCCCGGCAACGACGCTAAATTTGGTGTCACTCCAACACAATGGTGAGTACCAACATGAGGAGATCCACCTCATAATTGTCAATCCGTGGAGATGTGAGGACTAGTATGAAGACTATGAGCAAGTGAAGGCACAAGTGCATGAGTGAGAAGCACACAAACATGCACACACATACACACACACGTGCACACAAGGCAAGAACAAGGAGAGGAACAATGGAGTTCTTTGCATTAGTCAAAAAGTCTCTTACATAAGCTCAATTCACAAACAATCTCCCTCAAAAATGAGCTTTCTAGCTCTTTTTATAGTTTTCTCACTAGCTTTGGCATTGTCCAGACCTAGTGTCTAGCCTAGTTAAAAATTAGGTTCTAGAGCCTATTTGAGGGCTCAAACGGAGTCTAAAAATTATGAAAATTGGTATGTAGCTAATTCTAATACTCCTCAAGCTCAAGGACTCCTCGGCTTGAACAAAATGGAAAATCACTTGAGTTGTGAATGGTCCATGGAAAAAATGATTAGGCCTTGTTGTCGTATTGTGCATGACCGCTCTGTTGTGTTGGTATGCTCTTCATCTGACTTGTATGCCAACAAGGGCCTTGTAATGTGGCCCTATGCATGCATACTTGGGGAATGCATTTTAAGAAGTATGGTGCAAAAAATTGGGTCTTGAGCTAAGTGCTCAAGGGCATGCTGATGAAGAGGTTTCCTAATCTATCATGGTTATGATATTGCCAAAGAAAGGATTCTTACCATGGTGAATGGTCGATCGATGTTTATCTCTTCATGTTGTACACCCATCATTGTGATGGACCATCGGCTGGTCTTTCATTGTCGATGAATGTCTTTGTTGATGGTCCACTGATGAAATTCTTTGAGCACATGGTCCTGTTGCTTTTTTTTCTCCTTTCTTTTGTTTATCTTCTCTCTTTTTTTTTTTGCAAAACAATGTCACAAAACAAGAAGAAAGAGGTTAGTATCAATAAAAATAGTTGATGTATGTCGATGTGCTCTTGTGCCTAGGACTCGCAAATGTGTCTATGCATGGCCATGTAAGGTGGCCCTATATTAATGCATACTTTGGAAATGCATGACCTGAATGGTGCAAAAGATAGGGTTGTGCAAGGAGCACATGGTTTTTGCATGACGAGGCTTTTGATTTTACTTGCAGATGTTGATGCAACCTTTGGTAGAGGTATCCATTGGATCTTGAAATGACAATTGATCATTCCTTTGTATAGGGATCCATTGTAAAATAGTGTTCGACTGCATAGAGATCACCTTGGGCTTCTTCATCTTTGAATGGTTTTTTGAATCTTGTATCTGACATGGTTGGCTCTTTGGTTCTTTGGATGCTATGGGTGCTTTTGGCTGCCAAACCCATATCTTTGATGATTGTCTTCTTACCATTGCCGAAGAGGTGAGCTGATCTTTGTTTGATCTCTATGCTTGGTTCTAACCCTTGCCTTGCCTTGGCTTCTTTGTAGAGACTTTTCTCAAGAGGGAGAGCATAGGATTTTGTGCATGTAAGAGTTCCTTGGGTACCCATATGTGTAATTGACCTTGTTGAGTGATAGCTAATTTCTTAGGCACCCAAATTTGTACCCTAGTATGGTCCACCTTCCCTGATTGCTTTGGTACCCACATTTGGAGTGCTCATTGAGATAGATATCTTTATGTTCCGCTACTTGTTTTGTTGGCTTTCACCGTTGCTTCTCTGGTAATGCATTTGACTATACTAGTGTGATTGGTTGCTCTCCCTTTCGTACCCAAATCTGTTTCATGCTCGGAACTACTTTCTTCTTGAAATCTGTTTGTCTAGTTGATACAATAGTTGTCTTGTACTATTTCTCTTGCCTATGTGGTTGAACTACTATAGATGGTTGAGACTTCATAAAAGAAGGAAGTTTCAATTCGTCTTTAAAATCTTTCAAATCATTAGTCAATTATCATTTATAATAAATAATCTAGTAGATTCTCAAACGATAAGATGAGATATTTGTGTTCTTAAACAAACTTTGTACATCATTAATTCATTGTGAAGCACGTTCTTGTACCTCAAAAGATGTATCCAAGATTGATTGCAAGAAGATGTTTTAATCATTCAAGAAACCAAGATGAATTAACCAATGACAATAGGTTTTCTTTTAAACTTAAACTCAAGGAATGAAATAAAGAAACCAATATCACATGAGAATCTAGTAACATGGAAGATTTTAGATGATATTTGTTTTCTTCAAGTCTTCACTTCTAAGGATGCACAATACAAAATGAGCACAAATCATGCAATAGAGTTTGAGGTACTTGTCCAAAGTTTAGAATTCCTTCCAAAGGATCATTGGAGAGGTGTGAATAATTCGAAAATGATTCCTTTTCTCACGTCATTGAATACTTCGGAGTGCCAAAGCTCAAGTTCTTGAAGAATAGAGTTTTCCATAAGTTAGCTAGGCAACAAGTAGCTCACAAGAAAGCCCCAAACCACTCACAATGGTACTTAAGTTTTATGATTCATATAACCCAAAGGTGTATCAATATTAAACAGATTCTTAGCTTTGGAATATAAAATGCATAAGTGAATGCTTCAACTTGAGTTAAGTGGGCTTTATAAAAAGTGAAAGAGATCTTAAGATAAAGACCAAGTCTTTATCATTGTGGCATGATAAAAAAAAGATTGATCAAACTTGGAAAAGTTTTCCCAAGTAGTTACAATTGGAAATACTAGAGATTTTTCCAAAGTAATGGCAATAAGCTCGAATGACTCATGAGATAAGAAACGAGTTACCTCTTAAAGCATAAAATCTTGAGTAGGATTGAATTTTGGAATCCCTTTTTTCCTCAAAAGTAAGGCATAAAGAGGTGGAAAGGTCTAGAGACACCCTAGATTTTTGGCATACAAGTTGTTTGCAAGGAATTAAATGATTGAAAATACATACATAAACATGAATCCAACTCAGATAAAGGTTAAAAGAATAGTTTGGAGGAATTTGTAGGTGTGTAAAGAGGTTATAGCACCCTATGCTTCTTTGTTCTCAAAATTATCGTCTGCAATGGTTAGAGAAAGGATCATTAGAAATGATCATGAGAGCATTGAAAAGACATAGAAAAAAGGCAAAAAAAATAATGTATTTTCAATCATGTTATCCTTTTCGGGTTAATATACCTATACTGAAAGAGAGGATAAAGAAATGAAGGAGAGCTTTAATCTCACATTCATACTAGAGAGGATAAAGAATAAACTTTTGGTTCAAATGTAAATATCACTTCAATCAAATGACTTATTTCAAGTTCAAAACACGTAGTTGCTTGAGAAAATCATGATATTCAATCTTTTAGCTCAAAAAATTCATAGAGAATTGCATTCAAACAAGGTTTATTAAAGTTTTAGTTGGACTAAGTCAATTTGAGTTTCAAAACACCCAGTTGCATGAGCAAGAAATTTAGTCTCTTAGCTCAAACTTATGCATAGAGAATTGCATCCGAGGAAAGAAGCATTAATGGGATATTAAATTAATCCTAATTGAAGCATAAAAGTTTTGAGTAAAGAGCTAGAATGCTTAATGGGATATTAACTTAATCCTAACTGAAGCATAAAAGTTTTGAGTAAAGAGCTAGAATGCTTAGGATAGACAAGATTGCGAGGTCTAATAGGGATATATGTAGCTCCAAGGGGATAAAAGGATTATTTTTTATGCACATGTAAAACAAAGGCTTAAAAGTTGGTGACTTACTATTAGTTTACACATTGAAACAACATGCTCATAAATTAGAAACATTTAGTTATGGATGAGTGATCATTAATAGAATTTCCACAAGCAGTGTAGCTCAATTAGTCATGCTAGACGATGAAGTGTTTCCAAGTTATATTCGTGGATGTTGAGCAAGCTATTAGGAACCCCTTGTAGAGGAAATGTTCACACGATTGAATAAATTCAAGAAATATAAAAAAGAGGAAAAAATAACTAGAGAAGAAGTATAGATAGAGGCCAAAGAGCATATTAGGAGAACTAAGTTACAATTACAAGGAGTGATACCCAATCTTATGTCAAAAGTGGTGAGGCATTGTGGGGCAAGGTTTCAACAATGGATTGGAGTTGTTGGGAAAGGGTTTCGGGTGACAATGGAGAAGAAGTTGGGGTTGCAAGGGAAGAGATATCGATAGGATGAATGTTATAACTTGTGGAATATGTTGAATAATGCATTGTTGGAGTGTTAAATTATTAATGTATTAATGTGTTTTTGGTGTTTTTGATATAGCAGCTGAAGGTTCGTGAGGGCGTGAAAGAAAGGGCAGACATCAATAATCTGACTGTAGGGTGGAGATCAATAAATCCGATTTTTAATTTAGTTTGTAAATAAATTCGTATAGAAGGTTCTATTGTTAGAAATAGTTAGAAAAATAGTGGTTAGAATAAGAGTCATTGTAGACTGTAGTTTCTGATATTAAAAGAAAGGCTTTCTACGAAAGTCACTAACTTTTAGTTTCATGCATGGTTTTTGAAGCCGCTCTCATGTAACCACTCTTTTCGACGTAATAAAAAATTCCTATAAATACATGCACTCTCTGGACTGTCCAAACAGAGTGCATGGGGGGAGATTGCACCCAATACTACGTGGTCTCGTCTCTTGGCGTCTCTATTTTTCAGTGTGTTTTCTACGTTTGCAACCTCTATGTGCATGTGAGCAAGATCTTGATAACACTGGTATCAGAGCCTTGCACGCATCACTACAAAAGGATCTGTTTCTATTCATTTTGGCGCATTGATCTTTGTTTTGTTGTTCTCTATTCGCGATCCGATTTGGATTCCGACTCCGGCTCCGTTTCCGATTTTCGATTTCAATTTTGGTTTAAGTTTCAGTTTCAGTCTCAACTAAGGCATAGAACTTAGGCATAACTTAAGGCATTACTTTGGCATCTTTGGCACCTAAGGCTCCCTTGGCGACCGTTGGCTACATGCAAACCAATTTTAATTTATGAGTGGCGATAAGGAGTTTTATATTCACCAAGGTGGGGGGATTTGAACCCACAACCTCATCCACACAAGGTAAGTGTTTTACCACTACAATATCTCTTTGTGTTGTCACTCTACTTCTCTTTTCTCATATTTAACATGACTTTGATCTCTTTCTTACTTTTTCAATTCCCAAGAACAACCATTCCTTTTACATTTTAACTCAAACAAACTCAATTATTATTTTTTCATACCTAGCAAGAGGGTTTTGTCTCTACGTCCTCATGGACCCTATGAACAACATGGAGGATTTTGGCGAATCACCTCTACCCAAGGTAACACTCGAGCAAAAACTGGATCTCCTGCGGCACGAATTACGAGGTGCTCAGAATGAGATCCGACAACATGACAAAATATCGAAAAGATGCAAACTGATAAAGACAACCTTACGAGGGTGGTCAAAGCTATTGTCTCTGCCCAATCGGATGGCACGCATTCCAAGATTGCCATTAAGAATTACGAATTTTTATGGTTTGATAGCCGAAAGGATGGCCCTTTAATCCTTTCATGGCTTTCATAGTTTGATGATTTTTACACTAATGAAACATATGCTAAAAGTGAAAAAGTCAAATTTGCCACTAACTATTTAGTAGGAAAAGCTCAACTCTAGTGGAATGTCATGCGTCACAGTATAGAGTGTTCGACAACGTGGAAGGCTTTCCAAGATAAAGTGAAGGATTCTTTCCTTCCTCCTCAATACCATTTACATGTTCGACGTGCATGGACGACCATGGAAGGAGGGAGATACGGTTACTACCTATGCGGAGCGGTTCTCGCAAAATTTACTATTGTTTCGAATGCTTGAAGATGTATGGGAGGATAGCTTGCAGCGGAAATATAAAGATGGTTTGAAGGTGGGAATCCAAGCTAAGCTTCACACCTTATGACCTACAACCCTCAATGAGGCTATATCTTTTGCCTATGATGCAGAGAAAGAATTCTAGTCCATAACCAAGTCACTTTGTCTACAACAACCACGTCAACACCACTTTTTGCTAAACCAAATCTTCCCATGAAACATAATTTTAATGCCCCATCTTACCCTGGTTTTCCTCGTCCACCGCAATCCAATTACTCAACTCCACCTGTTGCTTCATCTCTTCAACTTACCAAACCACCTACCCTACAAACTTTAGCCATGGATGCCCAATAGAAGCGACCACGAATCACCCATTGGAACTGTGGTAAACTTGGACATACAAAAACGAAGTGCCGATTTCAACCTTTTAACATGAAACCCGATGCAGCTCAATTACATAACATGGAGGCCCATAATGAAGAAATTCCTCCTCTTTGGACAAAGTAATCATTGGAGAAGCACTTAAGTACCTTGGGTAACGATATCTCTCTTCATTCTCTACTTTGCATGCAGGGTACTATAAACAACAAACTAGTTAAAATTTACATGATGATGGTAGTTCACATGACTTCATTTCATATTTATTAGTACAAGAACTTAAATTAAAAACGTTTCCTTCTTTGTATAAAGTAAAAGCTACATTTCAAGGTAATCGTTATAATGTAAGACGAGAAGTGCAAGATGTTATGATTAGTATAGGCCCATATGTTGATTCACGAACATTTTTAATTGCACCTTTGCAATCTTACGATGTTATACTAGGTATGCCTTTTCATCATCATGATAACCCACCCATTGACTACCATACACATACCTTTAACTTTGAATTTAAAGGTCAAATTATTACTTTGTCTGCACGACATGATTTCCAGCCATTTCCATTGACTAATCATACTCAAGTAAAACATGCACTTAGGAAAGGATTCAATTCATGCATTGTCTTTGTCAATGTCATCAATGATTATACTCATACACTTCCTGATGCACATAAACCTTTCATGACTACTTATAAGGATTGTTTTATGTCTGAGTATCCGTTTGAACTACCACCATCTCGAGGATCCTTTGACCATAGCAGAGATTTAGTCCTTGGTAGTTCTCCTCCTCATAAAAAACCTTATATACATGGCCCACTACACCAAAAGGAAATAGAAAACCAAGTAAAATACCTGCTACAGAAAGGACTTATAAGGCCTAGTTCTTCCCCATGTGGAGCACCAGTTCTCTTAGTAAAGAAGAAGAATAAAACTTATCGAATGTGCATTGATTAAAGAGCCCTTAACAAGATCACAATAAAGAATAGATAACCCATTCCTCGAATAGATGATCTTTTAGATAAATTACGAGGAGCTCGTGTCTTTAATTTTAATTGATCTATAATCAGGATAGCATCATATTCGTATGATGCAAAGTGATATTTTTAAAATTGCAATTAGAACTCAAACAAAACATTATGAATTTATGGTAATGCCCTTTGGAATTACTAATGCCCCTACTACATTTGCACAAATGATGAATAATATTTTTCTTGATTTTCAAGCTTTTGTTCTTGTATTTTTTGATGATATACTTGTTTACAATGAGAATGATAATGCGCATGAGAAGCATCTTAAAACAATTTTTCATTTACAATGAGAGAACACACTCTACGCTAATCCTAAAAAGAGTTACTTCTTTCAACATAAGCTAGAATATCTAGGACATATTATTTCAAGTGAAGGTGTGCATGTGGATCCAAAAAAGATTGAAGTTATAGTAGAATGGCCTTCACCACAATCAGTCAATGATGTTTGTTCTTTTCTTGGGTTGTTCAAGGATAGGTGCAGTTTTAATGCAAAATGATCATCCCATTGCATTTGAGAGTAGGAAGCTTAAGCCCTGAGAAAAGAATTATAGTACATATGATAAAGAATTGTTAGCAGTTGTGCATGCTTTGCGAATTTGGAAACACTATCTTATGGGCTTTGAGGTCTTAATTATCAACAGTCTATTAAGCATTTATTAAATCAGCCCTTAATCTATGATCACCATCTTAAATGGGCATCATTCATTCAAAATTTCCGACCCATGATCCAATATCACCCTAGTAAAGCTAATGTTGCAGTTGATGCTCTTAGCCGATTTCCTTCACATTTTGTTGTTTTGCATAATATTTCTGCCATCCAAATACATTCTCTTCAAGAAATGGTTTTCACTTATGCATTTGATTTGTATTTTTCACGTGCATGGCACGACTTCAACAATGGTGCATCTTTATCTGATGAAAATTATACATTTCATCATGGTTTTCTTTATTTTCAACATAGGCTATGCATAACTCAAGCTTTTAAAGAATTTGTCATCAAAGAAATGCATGAACCATCTTACATGGGACATAGCGGCATACAAAGCACCTTTTTTGCTTGCAAAGATTTCTTCTTTTTGCCACACATGGAAAAAGATATTGCGCATTATGTTTCTCAATGCATTGTATGTCAGCATGTAAAATGCCATCATGTTAAACCATTTGGATTATTAATGCCACTTCCCATTCCGAACGAACCATGGGAACAGATTTCTATGGATTTTATCACAGGTCTTCCCATCACTTCATCACATAATGATATGATTTGGACAATACTTGATAGGTTTAATAAATATGCATATTTCATTCCATGTAGAAAAAATTTGTCTGCACCTCAGGCTGTAAAATTATTCATTAAATGCATTTTCCCACTCCCATGTCACTCACCCAAATTGACATTTCGATGGTTGATTCTATTGCTCAAGATCACATTTCTATACTTCACAATGTTCACGAGCACATTAGGAAAACCCAAGAGCGCTACACACGTAATATCAATACAAAATGATTAGCTAAGGAATTCAAGGAAAATGATCTTGTGTGGTTGTGTATAACTAAAAGATGTCTAAAAAATATTTTGGAGCATCCTAAAATTAAACTTGTACAATGCTATTATGGACGATTTTGCATTATAGATAAAATTAATGATAATTCATTTAGATTAGATATACTATCTCATTGGAATATACATAAATCTTTTCATATTAGTTTACTTAAACCATTTAAAGGAACTTTACCACTCACTCCACTTCTTGATGACCCTCCTTTGATTGAAGAACAATCTGAAATCTTGGTTCTTGAGAAAATAATTGATCATGATGTCACTACTACACATCCAGGTACTCAATACCATCCATATTTGGTTAAGTACAAACATCACTCTATTGAAGAATGTCAATGGATACATAAAACACAATTAACACCTCATTATGACAACTTAATGTTTGCATATCATACACAAACACATTAATGTAATTCCTCCATGAACATTTCCATGCATGTTTTTCTGAACATGGAACATGCTTATTTTCATTCAGTGATGGAACATGTGACTGGCCATCCATGTTGATTTTACTTTGTCAACTGAGTTCATTTGCTTTTTCAATTGAGGGGCATGTTATAACTTATGGAATATGTTGAATAATGCATTATTGGAGTGTTAACTTATTAATGTATTAATGTGTTTTTGGTGTTTTTGATATAGCAGTTGAAGGTTCGTGAGGGCATGAAAGCATGAAAGGGCAGACATCAATAATCAGACTTTAGGGCGGAAATCAATAAATCTGATATATAATTTAGTTTGTAAATAAATCCATGTAGAAGGTTCTATTGTTAGAAATAGTTAGAAAAACAGTGGTTAGAATAAGGGTCATTGTAGACCGTAGTTTTTGATATTAAAATAAAGGCTTTCTATGAAAGTCAACAACTTTTATTTTCATGCATGCTTTTCGAAGCCGCTCTCATGTAACCACTCTTTTCGATGTAATAAAAAATTCCTATGAATACATGCACTCTGTGGACTGTCAAAATAGAGTGCATGGGGGGAGATTGCACCCAATACTGTGTTCTGTCTCATTGCTTGGGGTCTCTATTTTTTTGTGTGTTTTTTGCATTTGCAACCTTTGTGTGCATGTGAGCAAGATCTTGATAACAATGAATCAGAGGTGGAGTGTGCCTGCAAAGTACAAATTTTTGGAAAAATGTTGGTGGGATAGGAACTTGGATCGATGAGCCACCATGTGTTTGTGGATGTTCCCGACAAGGATCATGTCATGTTGGTGGTATTTTTATCAAGAATCTTAATGCATCCACCACATTGACATGGAGCGTTTCTATGAATGCATCATATATCTAGTATTGGCCCAAAAATAGAGGTTCTATGAGTTCATCATCATCGCATACCAAGAGTTTGGTCGTTAGAGGAATGTTGTGTAAGAGAAGAGGCACTTCATCCTCTCCTAAACATGAGGTCTCTATGCCTCCTAATCCCACTATGTATGCCTCTAGTATTTTTACTTTTAAGACCATATCTAAACAACAAGAATGTCTAATGGCACTTATGGAAGTTCTTGAATCCAACAAGGCTCTTCACCAAATTTAACTCATCGATCAATTGGAGTTTGAGGTCTACGGAAGCATGCGAATAACACAAGGAAGAAGAAGCTTAGAGCACAACACGCAATACATACTTTATTACCAAGAAATATTACAAAGATAATTGATCCATTAGGGTTATAGGTATATAGGCCAAAAAAAAACTTTCTAAAAGAGGGAAAAAATTGCCGCGACAATCCTAGTGTGTTCACACACATCATTACCAAAATATATCAACAAATCCCCCCTGGAAGTGATGCGGTGAACAAGGAGCTGGCACTCATGTATAAGGAAGTTCCAAGCACTCATGTATAAGGAAGTGCCAAGCTATGTGGAATCAATCCTCAAAAGGAAGTAAGCCCAAATCTTTGCAGAAATCTTCAAACTTTTCCTTAGGCAGAGCCTTTCTAAAAAGGTCCGCAACGTTCTCCTGTGTGGGCACATATGCCATACTGACATCTCTAGTAGAGAACCTTTCCCTGACATAATGATAGTGCATCTCAATGTGCTTAGTGCGAGCATGGACCACAAGGTTCCTTGCAATTTCCAATGCATCTCTAATTGTCAATGACGATGGTGGTGGGAGAAGACTGACCAACACCCAAATTGCAAATAAGGCGTCTGAGCCACACACACTCAACAATAGTTATGAAAGTTGCCCTAACTCAATCTCATAACTAGAAATGGCCATAGTAGGCTGCTTCTTGCTCAACCAAGATATGCATGAGCTACCAAACATGAAGCAAAAACCATTGGTGGATACATGAGTGTCATAGCAACCAACCTACTTACAATTAGAAAAAGCATGTAAACTAGGCAATAGTGAGCTTTCCTTAGGATAAAACAATCCGAGTAGCCGGGTACCACTCAAGTAGCAAAATATATGCTTAATCGCATGCCAATGCTTGAAATTGGGGCAATGCATAAACCATCTCATCTGGGAGACAACATATTCAATATCATACCAAGTTATGCATAACTAAATCAAGCATCCAACAGCTTGCTGATAGAGAACAACATCAAATGCATCTCTAGCATCATGAAGACTCAACCTTAAACCTGTTTCCATAGGAGTGGTGATAGGTTTGTAGTCCTCAAGGCCAAAATACTCCAATAATGTGTCAATATATTTTGTTTGACACAAAACTATTCTACCATCAACTTGCATAAACTAAATGCCCAAATAATGATGCAAATGCCCCAAATCTTACATCTCAAATGAGGCATGCAAATCAACCTTAAGATCAGCAATATGCTTCTCATTATTACCAATGAGCAACATGTCATCGACATAGAAAACAATGATCAGAAACACATCATTGGAACGCTTAACATATAAGGTGCTCTTAGTTGGAATTTTCTCAAAACCATGTGCAATTAAGTAGGCATGTATCTTTGCATACCAAGCACGTGGTGCTTACTTCAAACCATATAATGCCTTTTTCAACCTACACACTTTGTTTTCATGTCCTTTCTAAACAAAACCGTGGGGTTGAAAAACATATGCTTCTTCATGTAAGTCACCATTTAGAAATGAAATTTTAATGTCCAACAGATGTACATTCCAAACATGATGAACTGCAAGTGCATAGATACGACAAACAGTAGTCATGTGGCATATGGGAGAAAAGATCTCATCAAAATCAATGCCTCTTTCTTGAGCATAACCTTTTGCAACAAGCCTAGTCTTATGCTTGTCAACTATTCCATCAACCTTACACTTCAACTTCTATACCCACTTAGTGATGGCATTCTTGCCAGAAGGCAAGCCACATAAAGACTAACTATTCTTTATAATAGCATCATATTCTGATTGCATAGCAGCCATCCAATTTTAGGAATTTAGTGCTTCATCAAACAAAACAGGCTCATTCTCATCAAGACTAGAGGCAACCATAACATAGCAATCTGATGCAAAAGGAGCACTATGAGAGCCTCAAAGAGTATGATATGATAGAGCTGCATCTAATTTGCTATCTCACAAAGTTCACACCAGCCATTTAGGCATAGTTCTTGCCTCCTATATATCATGCCTCTCATCAACCAGTGCATCATGTAAATCTGCATAAGAAATGGAATGATGTGCATCATCATGTGGAATCTGTAAAGGTTGAGAAATTGCGTCATTTGGACTAGCATTTGACTGTCCACCTATAAAAAGAGGAAGCAAAGTGTTATACACATATTTGGAGTTAAATGATGTCTCCTTAATACATGAAAGTAATGGTTGAATTGCATCTTCCACAAAAACGACATCACGGCTAACCAAAATGCATTTAGAATATGGATGATATAGACGATAGCCTTTGCTTTTAGAATTGTACCCAACAAAAATATATTTAAGTGCTTCGTCATCCAATTTCTTGCGTTGTTGTTTAGGCACTAATGCATATGCTAGACAACCAAAGACGTGAAAATGAGCAATAGAGGCTTGCAACCATGCCAAACCTTATATGGATTATAGACTATAATTCTTTAGACGGACACCTATTAAGTACATATGATGCACACATAACGGCCTCAAGCCATAAACTATGTGGTAAAGCTTGACTCTTGACCATAAACCTCACCATCTTCATGAGTGACATGTTCTTCATTTCAATAACTCCATCCTTTTAAGATGTATACAACACTATACTCTGATATTTTATCCCACGTTCAGCCAGAAATACATTAAAATCAGAAGATAGATATTCCCCCCTCTCGATTAGAATGGAGGGTGCCAATTTTACATGCTAACAGTTTTTTAGCCAAAACTAGAAACTGTTTGAAGCACATAAAGACTTCCGAATTTGCTTTCAATGGATATATCCATGCATGCCTAAAAACTTCATCAATGAAAGTCATGAAGTAAAGGTAGTTCCCAAAAGAAGGTGGTTGGGCAAAGAGGACACCATTTCATATTTCTACAAGCATAACAAACTAGCAAAATTCGGATGACCATAGCATGCATGCCAAAGCTTTTGCATCTGACATGACCTAAGAATCTTGAACTCCACATGTTGAATCATTCACAATTTTTGCATAATCTATGAGCTTATACAACCCATGACATAAAATCCCAGAAGCAATAATCACATCGCCATTTGACAGATCATGAACTATACATCTCTCATCAACAAATTTGACAACCAAGCCGATCTTGGCTAATGCTGAAACTGATAACATATTTTTCTTGATCCTTGGTACAAATAAAGCATCCAAAAATGTGAAAGAACTCCCATCAGTAGTATTTGGAAAGATCTTACCAACTCCCATGATAGGATGAGAGGAGTTATTGGTGCATGTGATAGTATTCCCTATAGGGGAAGGCTCAAGTGAAGTGAAGAATTATAGTGTGAGGTTATATGTTTGGTTGCCCCACTATCAAAGTACAGAACACCTGAGTCTACTACAAACATACACAATTCATGAGAACATGGGTCATAACTACAAATAGTATTAAATGCCCATTCTTCATTCTACATAAGATTACTAGAATCTGTTTTGGGTGTAGAGGCCTCTGCAATAACCATTCGGGACTCTTTCTTCTTTGCCTTTTTTGTAGCCAATTTTGGAAAACTCTTTACGACATCATCATTTCCTTTATAGTATTTGCAAAACAATTTTTGCTTTTCTATTTTCTTCTCTTCTTTATTATCCTTCTTTGATTATGTAGAATTAGCAGATTTTTGCTTACTAATAGATGAGCTTCCAAATCTTTTCAACCTCTATGCTATCATCCATGATTTTTTTGGAATTAGCATAATCCATTTATTCCATTCTCTAGTTGTGCACTAACAACAACACCATTCTTCACATCTTTCACACCTCCAAGACATGCACCTATGCCACTATTCACAATATCCACACTACAATCACTGTTCATGGATCCCATGAACATCTCATCACCTGAAACCAGCCCCACACCCCTTGTCCCTACTATTCCCCCTCCCTTATCCCCTATTCAAGAACCACAACCACTCACAGGCATAGGCACTTCCCCATCCCGTGTCTCTTTTCCATCTGCATTCAATATTCCATACCCTGCATCGATGTATACAATTCTAGTTTGTTCCACAATGTGAATAGAGAATGCTCTAGAACAAATGTTCTCACGTATGAATCAAGTTCAAGAGGATCACAGACAATTATATCATAATCTTCAAGAATAGGCCAACACTCTCGAGTCACATGTAAATTTGCTTATGGTGGAGAATGCCTCATTAAACGCTCATTATACCACTTTGAAAGAAGCACATGAAACTTTAGAAACGCAACTCAAAGAACAAAATTAGGAGATGATAAAAGGGCTTGAAGGTAATCTAATCATGCAATTACAAAGACATAATGAGGAAAACATGGATGTAGTTATAGACCTTAATGTGGTGATACTCTACAACAACAAGGTATCCACAACACTAGCTCATGAATGAATGACTCTCCTGCCAACCCTATGCCTCTATATATAGCTCTCTCCAAGGGTCTGCCTTCTTGGGTAGGTGGATTCTAACCATCCATGTGTTAGGCATGTAACTTCATGCACGCCAAGTGTCCTAATTAACTAAAGTTAACTCAAGTGGATGCTTCTAGAAGGATCTAGAGCTCTTTGGGATAAATACTCTTCCCATGTACCGCATGGGGATTGAACGTAAGACCTCC
Organism: Ceratopteris richardii; assembly: GCA_020310875.1. Classification (NCBI taxonomy): domain Eukaryota; kingdom Viridiplantae; phylum Streptophyta; class Polypodiopsida; order Polypodiales; family Pteridaceae; genus Ceratopteris; species Ceratopteris richardii. Next base: position 1,569,385 of record CM035439.1, on the reverse strand, counting down.
TCCTTCACATCCTTGAGTCTTAACCACTAGGCTAAGCAGATCACTTGGTTACAAGTGTAAATGACCTTCTAGTAAGTCTAGTCTTGAGATCTTTAGTCATACATATGAGAGACCAAAGGGTGTCCAATTTTAGCTTCATCTGAACTGCTGAGACCCTTAGATCATAGAATTACTTTATTAGATTCTTCTCCCCTTGAAAAGTATTTTCGTCCTCAAAAATTAGAGCTACATATACTATAGGAAATCCCTGAGTCTCATGTTCTAAAACTTGAAGAACATGCATTCATTCGATCAGGTTATCTACTTTGAAATTGAAAGTAGAAAACCCTATCATGTTCTAAAACATGGAGAACATGCTTTTATTTGACCGGTTTATCCACTTAAAACTTGAAAGTAGAAAAAATTCTTTATTGGGGACCAACTTAAAATTGGAAAGTTGGAAAACATCGCTAGATTGTGGAAACTTTTTCCCATGTTGAATTTTCTTCAGTTCCATCCTTCCATCTTACTAAGCACTCTTCATACAACTGACTTCTTATACATTTATCATGGGCGCAAAGTATCCTTTCAGATTCATGAGGAACTATTTCACTTATTAGAAGTGGAAGTATAGCCTGATGTCCAGCTAGATTATTTGAATCTATCAGACTCTTCCTAAGTCGGCTAACATGGAATACTAGATGAATCCAACTATCTTCTAGAAGTTGCGATTCATAAGCCCATAAGCCACCTTTGTTGGTAATTGGAAAAGGACCACAATATGTAGGTGACAACTTGGTGCATTGACCAGTCTTGAACTTTTCTGATCTTTCAAGAACATGAAGATAAGCTTGATCCCCAACCTGAAAAGTAACATCTCTTCTCTTCGGATTGGCATAATCCTTTGCACGATCTTGAGTTTTCTTTGACTATCTTAAGTTTAAAGTTCATGTCTTAAAGGAATTCTTGAGCTGCTTGAACTCATTCATTTTGAAGTCCTATCGCATACGGAGACCTACATCACCATGAATGGACTATATTCAGTTGAAAAATTCTTAGCACTATTATAAGCAAACTCAGCTAAAGGAAGATAGTCTTCCCAATCAGTTTATTTGGAAGTGACATAAGCTTAGAGCATGCCTTCCAAGATCTGATTGACTTTCTTTGTTTGTCCATCCATCTGAGGATTCTCAACTATACTTAAACTTAGTTTAGTTTCAAGTCTACTAAAGAATGCTCGCCAAAAATGACTTGTAAATCGAGCATCTCTATCAAAAATTATTTCACCATCGAGTCTATAAAGTTGATTTACAAATATTTTTGCAAGTTCTGGAGTCTTATAAGTAGACTTGACTGGAATAAACTGAGCAAGTTTAGTCAATCGATCAACTACAACCCAAACTGAATCAAAGCCTTTTTGATGTGGGGTAATCGTAAAATGAAATCCATAGAAATACTTTCCCATTTTCTTTTGGGAATCTCCAAAGGATGCAGCAATCCTCCACCTTTAAGTCGTTCAAACTTATTGACTTGACATTTATGGCACTTGGATACATAGTTTTGCACATCTCGATGTAAACTAGACCAATAAAAATGTCGTTTAACTAACTCATAGGTTCGGTTAATACCAGGATATCCAACACTTAGACCATCATGGAATTCAAAAAGTACTTGATTTCGTTTGTTCGCCATACTTGGGACACAACCTTACCTTTATAAAGCAAATATTCATCTTCGAGGGACTAGTGTTTAAACTGTCTCTTCGAAGTACTTGCTTCATTCTGTTGGGCTTGTTCAGATGCTTTCCATGCTTGACTATGGCTTCGATCTTCTTTGCATCTTCCTTTCAAAGTTGAAATAAATTCACTTTGAATTTGTACAAAACTTAGGTTATTCAACATTGGTATCCAACTTAAGGAGTCTGCCACTGCATTGAACTTTCCTTTTCTATACCTTAGTTCATAATCAAACTCTTGTAACTTTTTGGCCCATCTTGCTTTTCTACCTCTCGAATCTCGTTGATTTGCAAACCACTTGATGCTCTCTTGATGAAAGAATATGGTTAACTTTGATCCATACAGGTAATTGCACCATTTCTTTAGAGCATTTATAATAGCGAACATTTATCTCTCATAGGTAGAGTAGTTTTGTTGAGCAAGACTTAGCTTTCTACTTTTGAAAGCTATTTGTTGACCTTCTTGGTTTAGTACTGCTCCTAGGGAAGATGAACTTGCATCTGTTTCTAATTGGAAATGCTTCTTCGGATCTACAATTTGTAGAACCGAGGCCGAAGCTAAAGCAAGTTTAAGATCTTGAAAACTCTTTGCTTTTAATTATGAGAAAAATTTGTAATTCTTGAACACTCTTGGGATCACTCCATCTAAGAATTGCTTAGAGTTTATCTAGGTCAACTTTGATTCCTTGTGTGGAAATGATATGGCCTAGATACTTTACTTTTGGGGTAAAGAAATCACATTTTGACTCTTTACTGTAAAGTTGATTATCATGAGGTAATTCATAGTTTTTCTTCAAGTGCTCTAGATGATCTTCAGTACTATATATCAATATATCATCGAGAAAATCAACTACAAATATATCAATATATATATATCAATATCAATATATATATATATATATATCAGTACTATATATCAATATATCATCGAGAAAATCAACTACAAATTTTTCCAAGTATGGCTTAGGCACTTGATTCATCAAAGTCATGAATGTTGAGGGTGCATTTGTTAACCCAAATGGCATCACTAGAAATTCATAGTGACCATAATTAGTTCGAAAGGCTTTCTTAGGAATATCATCGTCTTTGGTTCTGACTTGATGATAACCCTAGCGTAAATCAATCTTTGAAAAGATTTTTGCTCCCTTTCAGGTATCAAAGAGATCTTCAACTAGCGGTATGTGATACTTATTCTTTACAGTAAGATTGTTTAACGTGTTGTAGTCCGCACACAGCCTCACAGTACCATTTTTTGTTTGTAAAAGAAGGATGGGTGTAGCCCAAGGGGACTAGCTTGGCTGAATAAATACTTTATCTAGATAGTCTTTAATGTGTTTCTTGACTTCTAAATTTTGGACATAGGGGAGAAAGTAGGGCTTTTGATATTTTGGCTTGGTTCTCGAAAATAGATCGATTGCATGATGGATGTTTCCACGAGAGGGTGGAAAATCATGGGAGAGTTCCTTAGGGAACACATCTTTAAATTCCTTCATTAATTCATTGAATTTGACATACACTTCATGAGGAATAAATGAGGAGACATAAGAAACTTATATTGTATTATCAAAATCAATTACATCAGTGCTAAGGACAAGAAGAGTTTGGGTCCTAACTTCATTGCTTGCAAGTTTTTTTAATTCCATGTGTGAAATCAAAGGGATGCTTGGAACGTTATGTTTGCCCTTGATCTTATACAACACTCCATCACACTCAAATTCCAAAGTGTTTGTATAGTAACATTTGGACAATGAAGGTCCAAGACTCCAAAGCCATGCCATCCCTAGAACCAAATGTACTCGGTCCATGTTCATAATTTGAAAGTTCAATTTGTCTTTATAATCTTGGATTTCGAGTTCCAAATTTGAAATCATGGTATCCCAAGCACAAGTGTCCTACCCTTGCATCATAGAAATAACATATGATGAGAAGGATTCTGAGGAAGAGCCAATTTTTTCACAAGTGCATAATTTTATAAAATTATGCATAGCCGAATCATCCACCATAATCCGAATGGTGTGACCTTTGGTTGACCCCTGTAGCTTGACCAAATCATGTGGACCAAATTCTTGAAGTTGCCACATGTGTTTGGAGACTAGGCACTTACAAGTTCTATCACAGTGCATGATCTGAACCTTCTTTGCACTTGAATGTTCATCAAGTTCAAAGTTTGGATCTGATGAATCTGTTGTTTCCCCTTATGTTTGTCAATAAAAGAGACCTTATTATCTCTTCCAACTGGACAGGCCCTACTATGATGTCTTGGTTTAAGGCATTTAACACACTAATTTTCCTTTTGTGATATAACAAGATCTTATTGAGAAAGCACATGTCTAAAAGTATCAGTTTTTTTAGACATGCATTCAGATGATCTTGGCCCTTTGCCCTTGCATTTAGTGTTACTTTTTTTGGGAGTAACCACTATCTTGTGGGACATCCAAACAGGAATTATCCTCATAAATTTTCACATAATCACTTCATCAAGCGATTTAGGCACATGTCTCTTAACCTCATTACGGATTTGCTGGTTAAATATTTAGAAAAAACCATGAAGCCGATGGAAGTCATCAATGTTTTTTAGTTTCAGAATAAGGTCTCGATATTCTGAAATGTAAACCAATAATGTTCTTCCTTTTTGTTGAATTCGATCCCACGCCTCCCAATTAGGTTCCTTCTAATTCTTAGGGAGAAAATCTTTTTTAAAGAGATGGGTGAACTCAAACCAAGTTGAAGGTTAATTATGAGTCTCAGAGAGACTCATCCACCATGTTGTAAGCCTTAGGGCCTAGCAATAAACTGCCCTCTACCACTCACACATGTTCGAGGGTGTTCTTGAGCTAGTGGACATTGTGACACTTCTCTAAGAACGTCAAAATAGTGTCCTTATTCATATCCTTATCTTCACCCGAGAAGCAAGGAGGAGACATATCTTTTCCTAAGAAAAGATCTATTGGATGACTTTGACCTTCTACTTACCTCAATGTATTAGCAAAAAGTGGAGCAGTAGGAGTCATCAAATTGAGTTGACTCAAGCTACTAGTTAGTCTACTTGGAAAATGGATATATCTCGATCCTTCTCTAGCAAAACAAACACATTCCTCATGGCAATACAAAGAATAAAAGAATCAACAGGTCTCCCTTCCACAATTACAAAATCTTGGACATGATGCTTATTTTTTTTGAAGTATTCAAGAAGGTCAAAGTGCCACACATCAACACACCAAGATTCGAGAAGGGAAATTTAGATCTAGTATATGACATGAACACCACACCCTCAATAAAATCTCAAAAGACCTATCTTGTGATGAAGCTAAGGAAGCTCAAGGGAGACTCAGTGCTTCACCACCTTTCAAGATTAAGGATCATGAAGAATTCGAGGTTGATCATGTCTTAGATTTGAGAGTCTCTCGAGGACGATTGGAATAGTTTACTCATTGGAAAGGGTATGATGTCAATGATCATACTTGGAAGCTTACAAAAAATCTTCAGAGAGCCAAATTCAAGGTTCATGAATTCCATAGGAAGAATCCAATGAAATTGAAGCTAGAGAACATGGCCGCTCCTTGTGGAACTCGTTGTTTGAGGGGGAGGTGATGTCATGGACAAGAAAACCATCTTAAATCTTAGATTCCATGTGTGTTTCGTATATCTCATGTTTGGTTAAAATTTTGGAGAAAATAATCCTACCATTGAGTCTGGAATGTGCAAAAACCCCAATATCGTCTGTCTATTTGCTGAATTTAGACACCGAGAGGTCTTGTTTTTGGTTGGTGACATCATCGATGACATCATCAACTCGTAACTGCCCTTGGAAATCCTATATAAGGATGGGTTGGCCACATTCATTCTCAGCCTTGCCAATGCCAGTCTTGGGAGCTCAAGGGGTCGTGATCACCAAGTAAGTACTTTCAAGTTCCAGTTCAAGTTCTAATCTTCTCTCTTGCTCTAGTCTTGTCTAGTCTTGTATCATGGACATCCTTTCTTGTCCTGTTGTTATCTTGTAGTATGAGATTCTTTCTAGTTATTTCTTGTATCTAGTTCATATCCCTAAAGGGATTCTTGTAATCGAGATATCTTGTTCCATACCTACAGTCGCAGGTTGTGGGATCTCCTCTATGATCTCTAGTTGAGTTTTCCATACCTATCGGTCCCAGATTGTGGGGCATCTTGTATTGGTTACGTATTCTTGTATTATTTTCCCTGTGTGGGTGTTCTTGTAATCATAATTCTATTTTCAAAATCTTGTCTATTGTAGTCAGAGAGCACAATCTAGTGCTCCCCTGACAGGCAAAGCCTTTGTGAAAAGGTCTGCAATGTTCTCTTGTGTGGGCACATATCCCAAACTGATCTCTTCAGGAGAGAACCTCTCCCTGACATAATGATGGTGCACCTCAATGTGCTTAGTGCGAGCATGGAACACAAGGTCCCTAGAAACGACCAATGTGTACTGACTATCAGTGAAGATGGTGGTGGCAGAAGATTGACCAACACCCAAATAAGTCATAAGGCATCTGAGCCACACACACACACTCAACAATCACTGTGAAAGCTACCCTATGATCAGCCTCACAACTAGAAGTGGCCATAGTAGGTTGCTTCTTGCTCAACCAAGATATGCAAGAGCTACCAAGATATGCATGAGCTACCAAACATGAAGCAAAAACCACTAGTGGACACACAAGTGTCATAGAAACTAGCCAATTCAGAGTAAAACAAACATGTAAATTTGGCAGTAGTGATCCCCCTTTGGGATAAAACAATCCAAGTAGTCGGGTACTACTCAAGTAGCGAAAGATGCACTTAATCCTCTGCCAATGCTTGGCACCTAGGCAATGCATAAATCTGCTCATCTATGAGACAACTAACTGAATATCTGGCCGAGTAATGCATAAGTAAATCAATCATCCAATAGGCTACTGATAGAGAATAGCATCAAATGCATCTCCAGCATCATGAAGACTCAACTGTAAACTTGTCTCCATAGAAGTGGCAATAGGTTTGCAGTCATCAAGACCAAAATGCTGCAATAATACCATCAACTTTCATAAAGTGAATGCCCAAATAATGATGCAAATGCCCCAAATTGGACATCTCAAATAAGGCATGCAAATCAGCCTTAAAATCAGCAATATGCTTCTCATGAGGACTAGTGCGTACCATGTCATCAACATAGAAAAGAATGATCAGAAGCAATTCATTTGCACGATTAACATATAATGTGTTCTTAGTTGGACTATTCTCAAAACCATGTGCAATCAAGTAGGCATGTATCTTTTCATACGAAGCATGCGGTGCTTGCTTCAAACCATATAATGCTTTTTTCAACTTGCACTCTTTTTTTCATTCCCTTTCTGCACAAAACCATGAGACTGAAAAACATGCACTTCTTCATGCAAGTCACCATTCAAAAATACAATTTTAATGCCCAATTGATGTATGTTCCAACGATGATGAGCTGCAAGTGTAGAGATGCTACGAATAGTAGTCATTCGGCATGTAGGAACAAAGGTCTCATCAAAATCAATGCCTCTTTCTTGAGCATAACCCTTTGCAACAAGCCTAGCATTATACCTTTCAAGTGTTCTATCAGGCTTACGCTTTAGCTTGTATACCCACTTAGTGCCAATGGCCTTCTTGCCAAGAGGCAAGTCACATAAAGAACAGGTACCATTTTTCATAACAGCATCATATTCTGATTGCATAGTAGCCATCCAATTTTCTGAGTTTTGTGCTTCATCAAATGAAAGAGGCTCATTCTCATCACAAATAATATATGCAGTCATAGCATAGCAATCTCAATCTGATGCAAAAGAAGCACTATGAGATCTTGAACAAGTATGATATGATAGAGGTGCATCTAATTTGCTGTCTCGCAAAGTCTACACCAACCATTTAGGCATATTTTTTGCCTCCTCTATATCACTTCTCTCATCAATAAGTGCATCTTGTAAATCTGCATCAAAAATGGAATACCACTTAGAGGTATTTATTTCAAGACCCACTAATTCATTGTACATGTGGCCCTATGAAACCATGCAATATTTAGAACACTTTTGCATGCAACAACTAGATGCACAACGTGCTATAGATTGGCAAAGACTTGAAGAAGTCCTGACACGGGTGTTATGCATTGTAGAGCAAAATTTGGTCATCAAAATTGTTCAAAATTACATCAAGCACTTTGAGGCACAAGAGTTTGTCAGGGACGACATACATGAGAGGGAGGGGAGTTTTGGCCACCATCTAGGTAGGTCAATAGGAAGCACAAGTGGAGGTCATGGCTCGAGCAGGCACATGAGAAGAAGAAGCATCTAAAAGAAAGCCTCAACTTTCAAATTTAATAAAAGCATAGATCTTTCTTCACAATCTAATCTTTAACTATTCCAGAAAATTAGATGTGAACCTAGGCAAAACTATTCCAAAAACTATAAACAGAGCATGTTGGCTTATTTTAAGGGGTTACTTATTTAATTACTTGAAAAACTAAAGAAGTGCTTTTGTAATTTGTATTCAAGCAAACAATAGATTCCATTGTTCCACTCTTTCTACTCTTTCTTGCACATGTGTGCACTTCATTGTGCTTTTCACTCATACATTTGCATGCATCACTTGCTCACAATCGTCACATCATTCTCACGTCTCGACAAATTGACAATTTCGAGGTGAATCTTCATTGACATTGATGCTCACCATTATCTCAACCATCCAAGAGACCTAACTGATATGCTATCTTCATTGGTAATCTTCGTTTGCAAACATAAATTTTCTTTAAAAAGATATCTAGTCAACACAGAAGTTTATATGACAATGATTGATTGCTTTATGTACATCTAAAATGTGATCAAACAAGAAGCATCGACTACAAAAATGCCATAATTTTGAAAAATAATCTACTACAAAGTTATATGTAAGTGCATCTTAGTTCTCGTAAAGCTATTTTTAGACGCGTGCAAACTTGCATGTTGGAGGTCATACTATGTTTACATTAATTAGTCTAGAGCTTAAAAAAAAAAAAAAAAATACTCGAGAGCATTGAGCAATGCCATGTGGCACTTCTTTTTTTCCTCCTCCCGAGTGCCCACTGCCGACACCGTTGGTTGTTCAAAGCTTCCACGAAATGTCCGCTCGACTTCTGTCCTCCATACACTCTCAAAGTAAGAGGATTTCTCTCTCCTTTGGTTCGGATCAAAATTCGACGGCTTTAGTGGCAAGCTCTCGCAAACGGCGGTGTAGCCAAACATCATGTTTTTGAGAAGACGTGATGTATATTTGATCAAACAGTGCATTCGATTATGGTCCATTGACGTGTTTATGTCCAAAGAGACTGTGTACATATACACACAAGAGAGAGAGAGAGAGAGCTTTTTGCATTTGTTGAACAGAGCTTGGTTCCTAGCTCTCGAAATGGACACTCAACCCTCCAACGTTGCCATAGAGGAGTGTCTAGGTTCTTACAAGCACCCAACAAATGCTCATGGTGCCCATAATTTTCTTTAAGTTTTTTTTTTTTTTTTTTTTTTTTAAGGAGAAGTTGAGCTGAATGGGCATAGTACACTTGGGCATAGTACCCTTGGGACCCCCATATCCCACAAAGCAGGGGTTAAGATTTCCCAAAGGTGATACAACGATGACTTCTCAAAGGCAGTAAGGAGACTAGGTTTTGGACTAGCCTAAGGCCATTACATGTCAGCCGTGGCTAGCAAGGGTTGAAGCCTTGCCCGTACCTCAAGAGGCAAGAGCTCAAGCCTCAAACCAACTGAACTAACACACATTCACATAATTTTTTTTACGTTTTTGCTTCAGATGTTTCAACAAAAATTCTTATTGATAGTTTTTTTTAGAGAGGAACTTCGGTTGAAGCATAATTTCCCTAGGCTTGAATATATTGAAAGAACACTTGTACAAGTGAATGGGCATAGTACCCTTCGGACCCTCCGTATCCCACAAAGCAAGGGTTAGATTGTCGAAGCATCACGAGGAAAGGGATGCTTAAAGGAATCTAGTTTCAATGGCTCGAAGACATTACAAGGGTAGACTGGTAGCTAGAGTTGCTGAAAAACAGATTCTAATGGGAAACCGATTTTAATCTTCAAATGCTCCTATTGATAGTTAGAGTCGACGAAAAACAGAATTTAATGGAAAACCCCGATTGTAACCTTCAAATGCTCCTCACAATCTCACTCTGTTAACCCTCTCCCTCGCATCCCATTATCCATGCTAACTCAAGTCTAACGCATTACTAGTTTTTCTTCTCCATTTATGTAGTATTTAAGCTGCCTTTGTATTTCTCCCTATGATTGTTTGCGAGTTATGAATGCGCATAACATAAATGCTCTTAAAAGATGCTCACTTTACTTACTGATAAGACTCCTCCATGGAATGCAATGCTAGGGGGCTTGAATTTAAAACAGTCGACGTTGGCTTGGCTTTTCGGCACATTGAAACGTCATAGGTAAAGGGCGGAGGCCAATGCCTTCCTTGAAACGGATTGGGGTAATTGAAGGAAAATCATTCAGTAATTGGTCATCTTGGCCATTCTCTCCTTTGCTCTTGTCTTCCAGAACCACATGTTTTCCAGCTACCAGCCTCTTTGTATACAACCAAGGAACCAGAAGCCTGTCCCATTTCTTCTCAGAACTGTGCACTTTTTTAGCGATCACATCATGGAAATGGATCTGAAGCAAAACCATTTTCTTGGCGATAAACTACTAACCGAATGGCCTGAAACAGAATGACAGCTTGCTGTAAATTGTTGGTTTCGGCCTGGATGAAGGGTGATATCAAAGCTGATTTTTACTTGTCTGTCTCGTACCTTATTCCCTACTAGACAATAAGCAATGAACACGAAAAATTATTACTTGGGGCTTAAAGGCACCTTACTATCTTGTAACCACAGAATCTGTTTTTTAAAGTTCAAATAGTCAGATAAAATTAAAATCTTTTTCTTATCTCTTGAACATTTGAAAGTCTGGTCATTTTTTCAAAATGCAAAGGATTATTTCAACCTTTTGGAGAGGACTTATGGAATTGCAATTTTGACACATATTCAGGAATGATGTTGAACCTATCCTATAATATTGGGAACTCTTTCAAACCATTGCCTTTTTTTATGTATGTGCAGAATAAGGTCTTTTAAGCAAGAACCATGGTTGTAGTATCGTTTTGGTTGTTGAACTTGCTGCACATTGTGCTTGTTACAGGGGCTGATTTTACAACTTTTGATATTCTCCCATCCATGTATGTACTATCTTAGATTTAATACAACTTGTCCAATATATCAACGTTTGTAGGGATCCTTAACAAGCTACTCGGTATTCATGTGCAGATCTGATGTTAGAGAGCTTCAAGTAGGTCAAGAGCTAATAGCAGAGAAGCTTCCTTTGCAAGGGGGACAATGTGTCCATGTTTTAGATGGTTTGGAGCTATCCGAATCATATGAAGTGAAGATATCTTATCCAGGTTCGGTATGTATTCCTTAGTGGTGAAAATTCGTTGATGATAACCTTGTCTTAACTTGCTAGCTTAAATATTTGACGAGCCGTGCACATCAAGCACCTTGAAAAATGAGGATTAGATAGTTAATGGCATTATGAACATTCACATTGTGTCACTTCTAGATGGCTGCTGTTTGTGCTCAAGCATTAAATTACATTTTTATCTACTATGTGTCTGTGTTTTCCTTGTCAGGATTGCTAGCGTCTAGTTCCCATGATGGGAAAATCTTCTTTACAGCTCCAATACAATACAGAAAACAACTGAGATGACTTTTGTGATGCAATGTTACAGAAAACTATCCTATAGTGCTTGGCACCCATACTTGAGTCATCCATAACACGGTTCAAGAGCTTTTCTAATATGAGGAAGTTTCTTGGAATTTCTGAAATCAATAGTTGCAAAGTTGAAAGCAAAAGAGAGAGAGAGAGAGAGAGAGAGAGAGAGAGAGAGAGAGAGAGAGAGAGAGAGAGAGAGAGAGAGAGAGAGAGAGAGAGAGAAGAAGAAGAAGAAGAAGAAGAAGAAGAACAAACGGCAAGCAAAAAACATTCATCTTGTTGTAGGCAGCTATATTTCCTTTTAACTTCCGCTTCTAGATTAGCTTCCTAAATAAATAAGCTTCTAGGTACACGTACAAAATGCACATATAATTCAATTCTTGCAATCCTGCATTTTGCATCAAGAGCTGCTTGTCATTTAAATTAGCTTCTTCCAGAAAGTAATCTTCTAGATAGATATACGAAGCGAACATGCAATTCAACTCTTGCTCTCCATCATGTTGCATCAAGAGAATCATGGTGTTGACTAGTGGATTGTCACCTATAGTATGGTTTGTCTTTAATGTCCACTCTTCATGGTGCTGAATCTGGTCATATTCCAGAGTACTTTGTTTTTGGCAATAATGTAACTATTTTTTATAATATGAGAAATGTTATAGTCAGCTCAAATGATTATCTGCAAGCTATCAGGATGCAACCCTCATAATTAATGACAGTAGTCTGCAATTCTCTGCTTAACTGTTTTGCAAGAGTGATCCAGATCAGGTTTTCTGGTATCCTCATATTTTATAAATGTATCAAACAAGACCTACAATACTGTTTTCGGTTCTTTATTTCATCCCATGAGACCTCTTCCTCAGCATGTGAACTATGTTTTTTGTTCCTTCACCACTTGAAAATTGCTTTCAGATTTCCTTGTGCAGATCACTATGATAGAATGCTACATCACTTGTTTTATTTAATCGGTGCACTCACTTCCAAAAGACTCTCGCATAAGGTGGCTACCTATATTAAGAGGACAAAACATCTCATTGAAATTTTTCCTCTTGTCTTGCTTGAATCCCTCAGTGGCCAGACATGATTGTTCTTCAAAAAAGCAAATGACTTACCCTAATGCTTTAAACCTATCCACACATATCATCTTTCCTCTGAAAGTCACAAATGGAGCTCTCTTTTTCCCAGATTCTATTTATAAAGCTATGGCAATGGTCAATTTCTATGATCATTCCTTCCCATCACCGTTTTTCATGCTTGAAGTTGTTGAGTTTCGTTCATCATGTAGAGGTAATAAGAAGGATCTCTAAAACTGCAATTAATGACTCCAAGCACAAAAAGAATATGTGGAAAGAAGAGAATGAAATTTCAATATAGGAATGGAAAAAATGATTAGATAGCAGAATATGATATAAAACAGCAATATCAATGCTCCATGTACATGAAAATTGACCTAAAAACTGAACAAAACTATGAACCGGCTGAGTTTGGGTGTCTAAAATAGTTATATAGCTGTGAAAGTATGAGCTTATGAGCTGAAGGTACTTGGAGGCTGAGAAGATCATCCCCTTAGCTAAAAATCCTGCACATGATCATTGTAAATTCTCCTTATGGCTGCGTATGAAGAATACATGCTCATTTGATGCCTTTGTCAGAGATCCTTTATGATATCAGATGCTCCATAAAGACCACCTGATTGAGAACTCTTGTGCTTCTAATTTTAGGACTTTATATATAGTATACACATCAAAACTTGCACACCTGCTTCTATCCATAAATAGTTGATAAAGGTAAAGGTTAGCCAAAAATAGTGGTGGGCTTCTAAAAGTAGAGAACCTTTTTAGCTTATTAACTTTGCTACATATCACTTTTATGTTTTCATATTTTCCTTACTAAAAGAAAAATATCTGAGTTTTTCCTTGATTCTTTATGTGGCTAGCTGCCTACGTCTGTTCATATTTGGTTTTGACAATCCCATGCCCTTCCCCCCCCCATGGCCTGGGGAGGCCCCCTCACAGTGATAGTTACCCTCAAAACAACAACTTCTTTTAACTTCTAAGAATTAAAAAAACAAAACTTAAACAGTCCCTCCCTCAACTTGAAATAGGGTATGAATGAGAACGAAAAAAAGGTAGATATCAAAAGAATAATCTTTTTATTTGGAGGTGAAAAATAGATTCATGATGCTCCGAACACTTTGAATCAAGATGATTGGTCTTCTCTCACTGTTCGCATGTTTTTTTACTTGTTTTTTTTTGAAAAAGGAGTTTCACTATCACTCAGAACATTGGAGATTGGTGTTTTCCCTTTTTGTTAGAGAGTCGTTCCAAGTCTTAGGAGTGAATTTTTGCATTCTTGATGGGGGATGAATGTTCGAGTTTGAGGTCTGCGGAAGCACACGAAGAGCACAAGGAAGAAGAAGAAGCTTGGAGACAACACACAATACCGAATGTATTACCAAGAGAATGTACAAAGATAAGTGACCCGTTAGGGTTATAGGCATATATACAAGCTCGAGGAAAAAACCTCCCAAAGAGGGAAAAAAGTGCACCAGGGGTCCTAATGTGTTTATACACATCACTACAGAAATATATCAACAAATCCCCCCTGGGAGTGATGAGGTGAACAAGGAGCTAGCATTCATGTATAAGGTAGTGCAAAGCTATGTGGAATCAATCCACGAAAGGAAGTGCCAAGCTATGTGGAATGAATCCACCATTGCATCTGAAATGTGCCAAATTCCCAAGATCGACTGTCTATTTGCTGAATTATGACACCTGAAGGTCTTGTTTTTTATTGATGACATCATTGTTGCTCTAGCACAATGGTGAGAACCACGTTAAGAAGCTCCACCTCCTTAATGTCAATCCGCGGAAGAGATAGGAGTGATATGAAGATCGTGAATGTGAGATGAAGTGAGAGTGAAGGTGAGAAGCATAGAAATGCACACACACATACACACACACTACGAAGAGACAAGCAAGACACAATGGAAGGTGGGAAATTAACTCTATTACTCAAGAACACTATTACAAGCTCAAAGTAGCTCTAAGCTCACACTAGCCAACCTTAACCAACCTCAAAAATGAGCTCTCTAGCTCTTTTTATAGTTTCTAGACTAGTTTTGACCGGTTTCACATCTAGTGACCGGCATAGTTAAAAATTAGGTCCTAGATGCTATTTGGAGGGGTAAACGGTGTCTAAAAATAATGAAAATTGATACGCTTGTTCTACCTAAGCTCCTCAAGCTTGAGGACTCCTTGGCTTGCACAAAATGGAGCTATGGATTACAAAATGGGGTTTTCTATGTTACATATGTTACAATAGTGATAAAAATCAATGTTGGAGGTTTTTGGAAAGTATTTGAAAACATAATTGTTTGAAAAACGATTCGACTGGCTCCCTGCTTTGTCGTTACATGCTTCCGTGTCGTCTCTGCCTCTGACTGCTTCCAACACCCCCCTCCCTCTCGCTTCTGTCGTCCCTGACAGAACCTTGTTGTGAGGTCTGCCGGATATAGTTTTGTAGTAGGTCTTGAGCGAGGGTGTGCTCGGAGATACGAATGCCTCGGGCCAGGTCTGCCTCGAGTTTCTCCCAGTCGATTGGTTGCGGTTCTTCCGTGTTGGAGTTTATTGATCTCCAAAGTACAGCTAGAAGTACGTGAAACCCAACAGGACCTAGTTGACTTTTTCACAAACTTGTATGCACAGACCAATTTTCTTGCAGAACAAATTTCTCTTTACTCACTTGGAATTTTCCAAAACTGTTTCACACACATAAACTAGACTCTAAGAGCTTTCCAACAAGATATAGAACACCTCAAATGGATAAATACACAATGAGCTATGACCTCTGCAATATGCAGCTTTAATGGAGACCTTGAAACAGAGATGAACCTGAGGACACACATCACTTGCAGAGACTACTGCTCTTAACTCACAACTCCAATGACTTTGAAACTTTCCAGAATACAAGTAGACTTAAAGATCTTTCTAACAAGCCAAAGAACACATGATTTGGATACATACACAAGGAGATATGACCTCTGCAAGTTTGAGGTTTAATGGAGACCTTCAGCAGGGATAAAAAACAGAGAACACACACTACTTGCAGAGAGTAGTGCTCTCAGCTCACATATCCAATGATTATGAAAATTTACAGGAAGAAAGTAGACAGTAAGAGCTTTCCAATGAGCTATCAAACATGTAATTTGGATATATAATGAGGGAGATACAAGCTCTGCAATCTCTGCATACAAAACTACAGTAGTGTAGAGATACACATATGACTCTCTTGGACATCCCACAAGATCACGACTTTTCTCCTCTTTTTATAGCATGGGAAACTAATCTAAAACCTTCCTAATACATCTAAATTTGTGGTAGACACTTGGATGGAGGTATTACATGACTCAAGTGCTCAAATAAGCAAAGTATTGATGGACTTTGAGAACTAGCCACATCGACCTTCCACTAGGACACCACTGAAGCTCCCTTGTGACTCACTAATTTGACTCACCATGTTCTAGAACTCACGTGGTATTTTTGCTACATTTATGAATAATATGAGCCTTCTTGAAGTATTTGAAGACTTCCCAAAGGTATTTACATAATTTGAAACTTGTACCCTACATAAAACAAATGTTCGCAACATTCTCCCCCTCAAGTTTCAAAGGGTACTTCCTTCATGCCAAGAATATAGTTGAATCTTTGAAGCTTTGGTCCATCCAAGGATTTGGTGAAGATATCTGCAACTTGATCCTTTGTTCCAACAAAAGAAACCTGCACTTCATTGTTCATGGCCTTCTCTCGAACATAATGATAGTGAACCTCTATATGCTTTGTTCTAGCATGAAAAATAGGATTTGAGGTCATATGAATGCTGCTCAAGTTATCCCCATATATCAGTGGTACATCAACCTGCACATTCAAGTCATGAAATAACTTTTTAAACCACATAACCTCAGTAGTAGCCAATGCTAAACCTCTATACTCAGCCTCTGTAGAAGATAAAGCAACTGTAGGCTGTTTCTTTGAACTCCATGTTAATGTCTTGTTTCCTGCTATTACCACATATCCACTTGTGGATCTTCTGTCATCTTTGCTTCCAGCCCAATCTGCATCACTAAAGACTTTAAGAGTTAGATCAGCATCATGACTATAAAATAATCCTTCGTTCATGGTACCTTTCAAATATCTAAGCACTCTTTTCGCTGCATGCATATGAGGTACTCTAGGTTCATGCATAAACTGTGACAATACTCCCACTGCATAACATATATCAGGTCTAGTTTTTGTTGCATAAATCAAAGATCCTACCATGGATCTATATACATTCATATCATGCAACTCATCACCTTCCTTTGCGCTTAGCTTTACATTACATTCCATTGGAGTAGAAACAAATTTACATTCCTGCATACCAAACCTTTTCAGCATATCACATATATACTTTCTTTGTATCAACCACATACCTTCATCGCTATACACAATTTCAATCCCAAGAAAGTATCTGAGCAAACCAAGATCTGAAATTTTAAATTCCTTTCCCAAACTACCTTTTATCTCATCAATTGCTTTTGCATCATTCCCTGTAATCAACAAGTCATCCACATAAATGCATACATAGACACACATGCCATCTACATGTTTTACATAAAGTGAAGGATCAGCATGACTCGCTGTGTATCCTTGCAGCATAAGATACTTTACCAACCTTGCATTCCATGCCCTTGGTGCCTGCTTAAGACCATACAATGCCTTCTTTAACCTGCATACATGATTAGGACATTTTGCATCCACATAACCATCTGGTTGTGACATATACACTTCTTCATTTAACTCACCATTAAGAAAGGCATTCTTTATATCGAGTTGATATATATTCCACCTTTTACTAGCAGCTAAAGCCAACAAAGTTCTCACCGTTGCCATATTTGCTACTGGACTAAATGTTTCCTCATAGTCCACACCTTGCGTTTGATTATATCCTTTTGCTACAAGTCTAGCCTTATATCTAGACACACTACCATCACTATTTCTTTTAATCTTAAAAACCCACTTGCAACCAATTACCTTTTGCTTTGGTGTACTTGGAACTAAATTCCAAGTCTTGTTATCCTGTAGTGCTTCCATTTCTTCTCTCATTGCTTTCTCCCACTTTTCATCTCCTTTGGCCTCATCATAACATGTGGGTTCATTTTCCTGCTCAACTTTTGTCATAAAAGCATAATGAGTATTCATGAAAGATTCATAAGTATACCTTTGAGGTTGCTTACTTACTCTTGAAGTTCTTCTTACCTCCAATGTAGATGCTCTTCCTTTCTTATTAGGAACCTTTGATGATTCTCCATACTCACATACATCACTAATTTCCTCTCCTTCATCATTAACTTCAACAAGTTTGAGTTTATCTTTACTTTTAACACTTGGAGGTGACTCTTGCCTTAATCTTCCATTGAAAGGTGATCCTCTTTCTTCATCTAAACCACTCCTTTCATCATTTAAACTTCCTGATGGCTGAACTATGCATTCATCTCCTTCAACCACACCTTCTTCATTTTCATCCATGACCTGCAAACAATTCTTATCTGCATACCATGAAAGTGATTCATCAAAGTTTACATCTCTTGACACAACAACCTTATTGGTATGAGGATTATAGCATCTATATCCTCTTTGAGTATCTGCATAACCAATAAATATACATTTTTCTGATTTCGCATCAAGTTTAGATCTCACCTCACTAGGTACATGTACATAACATACACAGCCAAATACTTTCAAATGACTTACACTTGGTTTCCTTCCATGCCATACCTCATATGGTGTCAAATGATGAACTCCAGCAGTTGGAACTCTATTCATAATGTAAACACTTGTGCTAACAGCTTCAGCCCAAAAATAATTAGGCAAACACATATCATTAAGCATGCTTCTAGATGCTTCTGCTATGATTCTGTTTCTTCTTTCTGCGACTCCATTTTGTTGTGGAGTATACCTGCATGTAACTTCTCTTTTGATACCTTCATCATGCAAAAAATCAGTAAAAGCTTGAGAGAAATACTCTCCTCCTCCATCGGATCTTAGCTTCTTAATATACCTTCCTGTTTGCTTTTCGACATATAATTTGAACTTCTTGAAACAATCAAAGACCTCACTCTTATGTTTAATAAAATACACAAATGTCATTCTACTATGATCGTCAATGAATGATACATAGTACTTATTACCAACCAAGGATGCCTCTTTAGTAGGTCCCCACACATCTGTGTGTATGAGATCTAGCAAACCATCACTTACATAGCTTGAATGCTTGAAAGCTTGTCTACTCTGCTTACCCATTTGACATGCTTCACAAAGATGCACCATATGTTGCTTAGTAAGATCAGGTAATCCTTCAACAATCCTCTTCTTTGATAGCTCCTTTAACCTGTGTACATTCATGTGTCCAATCCTTTTGTGCCATAGATCAAGCTCTGCTATTCGATGCATACCATAAGAGAAATAGTTTGTATGATTTGGGTTTACCTTGAATGTAAACAATCTACCTTGTTTTTGACCTCTAGCAATTAACCTCCTTTGCTTTGGGTCCTCAATGAAGCAACCTGCATGATTAAATCTCACTTGTAGACCTTTTTCTACCATTTGACCAACCGACATCAAATTCTTAGTGATCGTTGGCACATAAAGTACATCCTTCAAGCAATTTGTCTTGCTCTTATCCTGCATAACAACATCTCCAACCTGCATAATCTTATGTGTTGTATCATCGCCTGTTTCAACATGACCTTTACATGACGGATTATGCATATTAGAAAACCATGAAGCATCATGAGACATGTGATTAGAACAACCACTATCTACATACCATACATTGCTATTGCAATTCATCTTAGTTTCTACATTCATCATAAGAAGAGAATCATAATCATCACTTTTACCTTCAACTGCATAATTTCCTTGTTGTTTACCTCTTCTTGAATAGCCTCCTCTTCGATTACCACCTTGATTATTTTCATTTTGATAACAATCTTTGGCATAGTGTCCATACCTTCCACATATATAGCAATTGTTCTTATTATCTTCACTCCTTTGTCTTTGGTTGTAGTTGTAGTAGCCTCTCGTACCTCTAGCGCTTGATCTTCCTCTTCCTCTTGTGTTGAAGAAGCCACTTGAAGTCCTTTGATCATCGCTCCTTCTTCCTCGACCTCTATTTGAACCTCTTCCACCTCTGTTTCCACCTCTTGATGATCCTACATAAAGAGCTTGTCCTTGAGATCCTTTTTGATTTGAAGTAGAACCATTTAGATTCATCTCCTCCGTGACCATAAGGGCAATAAGTTGATTAAAATCTGGTAATTCTCCTCTGACATAAACTGAAGTAATGAAGGGTTTCCATCTCTCATCATCTTTGAGTCCGTTGAGAGTATGTGCAACCAAGTCATCGTCCTCCACATGAGCTTGAATTGATCCTAGTTGATCTGCAATCTCTTTAACTTTCAATATGTAATCATTGACCGATGTCCTTGTATCTTTCTTTATGTTATTCAACTCATTTTTGAGTTGAATCTTCCTTGCTCTTGTACCTGTAGCATACAACCTTTCCAATGCAAGCCAAACATCTCTACTTGTGTCTAGATCTTGTATGTGTCCTACCATTGAATCTTGAATATTTTGTGATAAAATGAATATAACCCTTTTGTCTCTCTCATTCCAAAGTCTAAACTCCCTCAATTGTTGCTGATTTGGGTCCTCTGGTAATGTGGGTTTGATATCTGTGCCGTCAATCAAACCATACAAGCCTCTACCTTGCAAGTATGCTGTGATTCTAAACTTCCATGCTTGATAATTGGTCTTATCAAGCTTCTCTATTTGTGCATGTTGGTCTCCCATAATACAAATGCTAAGCTTCCTCCTTTAAGCCTCCTTTCCAATGTGTGTGATGAGAAGAAATATAATATTTACCTTGTAAATGAGGTATGTGCACCTTTCTTTGCTTGGATGTTGCTTCAGATGCCTCCTTGCAATCTTCTTCTACCTTTGTGTAGTGTTGATGATGAACTGCTTCCTTGATAGCTTCAAATTCTTCGTCAAGGTATGATAACCTTCTCCAAGCCTCCAAGTACTTGCTCTGATACCAATGTTGGAGTTTATTGATCTCCAAAGTACAGCTAGAAGTAGGTGAAACCCAACAGGACCTAGTTGACTTTTTCACAAACTTGTATGCACAGACCAATTTTCTTGCAGAGCAAATTTCTCTTTACTCACTTGGAATTTTCCAAAACTGTTTCACACACATAAACTAGACTCTAAGAGCTTTCCAACAAGATATAGAACACCTCAAATGGATAAATACACAATGAGCTATGACCTCTGCAATATGCAGCTTTAATGGAGACCTTGAAACAGAGATGAACCTGAGGACACACATCACTTGCAGAGACTACTGCTCTTAACTCACAACTCCAATGACTTTGAAACTTTCCAGAATACAAGTAGACTTAAAGATCTTTCTAACAAGCCAAAGAACACATGATTTGGATACATACACAAGGAGATATGACCTCTGCAAGTTTGAGGTTTAATGGAGACCTTCAGCAGGGATAAAAAACAGAGAACACACACTACTTTGCAGAGAGTAGTGCTCTCAGCTCACATATCCAATGATTATGAAAATTTACAGGAAGAAAGTAGACAGTAAGAGCTTTCCAATGAGCTATCAAACATGTAATTTGGATATATAATGAGGGAGATACAAGCTCTGCAATCTCTGCATACAAAACTACAGTAGTGTAGAGATACACATATGACTCTCTTGGACATCCCACAAGATCACGACTTTTCTCCTCTTTTTATAGCATGGGAAACTAATCTAAAACCTTCCTAATACATCTAAATTCGTGGTAGACACTTGGATGGAGGTATTACATGACTCAAGTGCTCAAATAAGCAAAGTATTGATGGACTTTGAGAACTAGCCACATCGACCTTCCACTAGGACACCACTGAAGCTCCCTTGTGACTCACTAATTTGACTCACCATGTTCTAGAACTCACGTGGTATTTTTGCTACATTTATGAATAATATGAGCCTTCTTGAAGTATTTGAAGACTTCCCAAAGGTATTTACATAATTTGAAACTTGTACCCTACATAAAACAAATGTTCGCAACATTCCGGTGGCGGGAGCTGATAATGTGTGGAATAGACCATTCGTTCATAGGCAAATAAGTGTAATAAATGTGTAGGCCTGCTTATGAATACCTCATAATGGTATTCCCAAAACCCGGTTGTGAACATCTCTTCGAATGTCTGCTTGTAGCACGTCGGTAGGTACTTTATTCTGCAGTGCCAGGCATAACAAACCCATAGCGATGGCGTTGTACTCATATCATATACCAGATCAAAATTGCCAAGCTCAAAGCCCGGGGTGTTGTCATGGGGTGCCTTGACGCGTCGGAAGACTTTAAAAATCATTTGCATCATGTCAAAGATTTTGACAGTCATATGCGCCGCTATATCATCCATATGCTTTAATCTAGGGAGCCAGTGGCGAATTGTAGCCATCATGTAGCCAACAGTTGGTAACTCAATGGGTGGCTTAAAATAGGGGTAATTCAACCAGTCCTGGCACTACTTATTGTTTTGTACCTTAATAGCAAAGGCAGTCCAGGAGCGGCGTCGTGGCACTGGTCCCCAACACGGGTTATACTTCATATGCAAAGGTGCCTTTACCCATGTACTCATCATCTCTGGATACTGTTGTAGTAAATTTTTTCGCCACTCTGGTTGATAGATCCTGCCTTTCTGTGCATCTGGTGGTAGATCCGCCACCTCGAATTGAGTTGCATGCGATGGTTTCTTACCTGTCTCTTTCTCAATGGCTAACTGGTATTCGGCCATTAACATGAAGTACGGTTTATACTGTAGCTCGTGCCCAGATATGTATCGTCACGGGGCCAATTGAGCAAAGAATGGAGACTGTAATATTCGTTCTTCTATCATCGCCATGGCATGTAATTGTGCCTCTACTCTAGCTGAGTGTGTTGTTCCAAGTTCCTCAATAGTCTTCATCCACGCGGGGGTCGGAAGTTCGTACGAACATCTGACCTTCGGCCGTGACGCGTCCGCCTGGGATGGGTTGTGGCTGGTATGCTTCTTCAAACGTTTCCTCCACCGAGATGGTGACTGTTTCTTCCTCAGCTGGAAGCTCAGGTGGGGAATCTGGCCTTGGTGGTGCTTCGTATATTGCAATCCTTGATTCAAGGGTCGATACCTAGGCCCGTAATGAGTTTAGTTCCTCTAGGAGGTCAGGAGAGGGGTTCACAGGTGCTGGTACGTCTTGGTGTGCTGGTTCTCGTAACTGGAGTAATTTGTGATCTTCTTTGAGTTTTTGTAACTCCTCATTCATGCGGTCATATTCATCTAGCAATCTTACATGATCGTCTAGCAGCATCCTCATTGAGTCTGAAGGAATGGCTTTGAACCTGCTAGGACTGAGTGGTTGGTCTGGGTGGCCGAGCGCTGCTTCTAAGTTTTCTCGGTTCTGATCCTATAAGCGTTGGTTTTCTTCCTTGGCGGCTGCTAGATGTCTTCGTAGTAAGCCCATGTTTCGTGTTAGTGTTGCATTGCGGACTGTCTGGGCTGTTAATAAATTATCCACGTCAGCCGTGGCTTCCTTGGTCTTTTCTTCACTTTCTAGTTCCAATTTGTGATAAGCCTCACGTAATTCTTGGTAGCGGGTGTTCAGAGAGGCATTCTCAATGGACAATAAATTAAGTTGCGACTGTAAGTCATTGGTTGTCCTCTGTAGCTGCTGATAATTATCACCAAGAGAGGTGAACTCATCTCTTACTTGCGTCATACATATGAACATCTGTTGGAATGCACTATCTACAGTGGGTGATAGTATTAACGGGGTGCTGAATGAAGATGCAGTGGGTGTGGATGCAACGGGAACGGGGAATGGGGATGGGAAGGTGGATGATGTAGTGATTGTTGAAAATTGTGATGTGTCTAAAAATGTTTGTGCCGTGAGTGAAGTGAGCGATGGTGCAGTGTGTGGTGAGATGTCCATGTCGGTGGACGTATCTAGTGCGGTGACCGTGAATATGGGTGTGATTGTGGGTACTCGTGCTGGTGTAAATATGGGATTTACAAAGGTTGAGGGGTAATTTACAAGGGGGCTGGCTGGAGCAGCTTGGTGGAAAGGGGAAAAAGGGGTTACAGTGGTTCGGGGAGGTGAGACGGGGGAGAAGGTTAATGGCGGGGGGAATGGGAAAAGGGGTCTTGGAGTTGTGGGGAAAGATGGAAAAGATTGATGAAGGAATGGGTTGGATAGAAAGGTGGGTGTGGGAAGGGGTAGATTAGGGCTCATGGGCGCGGGAATTGTGGGGTGAGTGGTCGTAAAGACGGTTTCTGCAACACCACCGGCGAATGAAGATGTGTGTCTGGGGGAAGGAGGGTGAAGAGGGGAGGCTGGATGGACGGGTGGTGAGAGAGGAGCGGTTGGGGTGGTCGGTACTACTGAGGTTTGAACAGTTGTAGCGCGGGGTGGGGAATCTACAAAGATGGTTTCTCCGGCCAAAGAACTTTCAGGTATGAGGCGTGCCTCCCTGGCTTGTTCAGAAGATTGTCCTCCGGTTGGTACACGAATGTATTCGCCGGGCTTTGAAAGGAGTCGTATTCTGCGGGGGTCAAACTGTGGTAGTGGCTTTCTTTGCAAGTACCTGAGTGCTTCGTTGGAGCCTACTGATTGGACTAATTCTTTGAATCCTTTGATATATGTGTCTTTGAATCCGCCTGTGACAAGTTCTTGTTCTATTATTTTTTGGCTCTCTTCCTCTGTCAGCTTCTTGCGTGCCCACACTTGTTCCATAGTTCTATACAGCTTCTTAATAGCTAGAGTATAAGCTGCTACCTCGTAAGTTTCATCTTCATAGGTACTTGTATCACCATGTGTGTCGGTTTGTTGGCCTTGGCCATATGTCTGTTCCTGCTCTTGGGATTCATGTGTTCCCTGGCTAGCTTCGTCGTCTCCTTCGTCGTCATCGGTTGCTTTCCTTTCATCATCGGAGCTAGACACGACCTGTCCTTGTGGCTGATCCCTGGGTGTGGTAGGGTAGCTAGGCCTTTCAAATTCTTGAGAAAACATTTGCCCTTCTGAAAACTGGAACTCATTGGAGAATGCATCGGGCATCTCAAAATCAAACGTTCGGTCCAGTGGCTCTGCTGGTCCTGGTTCTAAATGCGGTATTGGAAAAGAGAAAGCTTCCACACCGATAGTGGTGGGAAGTTCAGCTGCTGTGGTGATAGGTTCTGTGGTTGTGGCTGCTTGGGATATGATAGTACTGGTGGTTCCCTCCGTTACCACTGGTCTAGATAACCTTATGCGGATAGGTTGTACTGTGGGAGTGGCTACTGTTGGTGACTGCTCTGGAGATGGTTATGGAGAGGGTGATGCTGGGACTTGTAGGCACGGGATAGTACCTCTCATCCGCTTTCCGGCCCTGCCTTTGCTATACTTTCTAGCCTTCCTAGTGGTGCCTTTGAATGCGTTCAGTTCTTCACTGGTCATGGCACGCTCAATTGGTAAGTCATACACCAAGCACATATATATGATCCTAGTGAGGGCGCAGCACCCATTGATTACCTTCTTTCGCTCCCATCTATGCTGTGCCAAATAGAGCTGATCAATGATCCAGCTGGCGAGATCAAAGGTTTGCGGTCCAGAACATGCTAAGTATAATCCAAACCAGATTCTCTTGTGGGGCATGGTAAAATGATCTTGAGCTGGGAAAGCAAAGTGCTGCATGCATATCCGTAATGGCTTAAAGAGCTCAAGTGTTATAGCATAAATATCCTCCCACTTAGTTACGTCACCACGCTTCATCTGCTCTGGGATTAGCCGTTCTTTCTCCGTTGGAGTGTGTGTTCCATGAATCTTGATGGCCGCTCTGATTAAATCCTTTGAAAGATAAAATCTTTTGTAAGGTGGATCATCCACTAAAGAAGGCAAAATAAAGGTTCCTGGGATGTCCTTATTCTCTGAGGCCAGCAAAGTGGTGATTAAGTAATAACACCTATAAAATTCAGGTTTGGGCAGAGGATCACTGAAATACTCCATGAAGCCGGCTCGAGCCCAAACATGAGTTAAGTCCTGGGTGTTCTGTAGGCCTTCGAATTCTCTTGAGAAGAATTGATACTTGCCCCATGTGCGGTCATCAAATGTCATATTTGCTTCAAAAATGAAGTCAGCATCAGCTAATGGTCCTGCTAGGCCTTGGAACTAGTGAGAGTTATGGTGTATCTTCTCTGTGTATCCCATAGGTGGGTTATCGATTGGCATGGGTCCCAGAAATCCTTGGAATTCTGGCGGTGGAGCGGTCGGGTGGGATTCTACACGTAAAACATTAAGGGGCACCGCCGCCACGCTGGGGCCTGCTTCTGATGGTCCTGCTTTGGTTTGCATGATGACTGAAGAGCTAATGGAAAAGATCTGCTACAAAAGATTAACACATTAGTATGGAAATTAATTATGATCCCATTAAGGTGAGACCGCAATCCCTTTCCATAACCGATGTGTAACCCGTGTAGCCAAGTGTCGTGAAGTGATTGATGCAATGATCTTTTTGCAGAGCTAATGCGGGTCTCTAGACGCCTACATGCTTCAGATTATGCATACATTTCTTGATGAGCTTTTATTATGCATGATGTGAGGTTTGGGTGTATGAATTTACACAAGGTTTGGTTGAGGGTGAATTAGTACAAGGGTGGAGTTTAAACGGGGTGGGAGAATTGTTAGATAGGGGGGTACAAGAAGATGTTTGGATACGTTTCGGTATCCATTTCCTAAGAGTCTTGGAGTGGGTGATATGTTTCTGTTGAGGTACAAAAAGTGGTATCGGGTTTGGTGGTATTGAAGGATAAAAAGGTTTCTGAGGGGTATATATTACATGGCTTGAGGGTTGGGCTATAATACATTGTTTGGGTACCCAAATCTGCATGGGTGTGGGTCTATGGATAAGGTATTTCTTGGCGATCCAAATATGTCGAGTATTGGTGCTTGTAAAAGGAGATCGAGAGGACTTTGTATGCTGACTTTGCTTTTTTTGAAACTTTGTCCTGTTCTTGTCTGCAGTGTTGCCAATAGCCTGTGGTTGCTATCCTTTTGGCACCCATATTTGTTTTGTGCCACTTGTTCTATGATGTTGATACTGCTGCTTTCCTTGCCTTGTCTGGTGGTGTCGTTGGTCTGGGTTCCTCTGTTGTGGTTGACTCCTTCGAGGTTGGGTTTGAGAGGTCCATTGGACGCTCTGCATTGGAAAAGAAGGGAGATCCAACACTTGCTTGACCTGCCCATTAGGAAGTGATTCGTTCTTCATCTTTAATCTAGGCCAGTCCGCAGCAAGTTTGGAAGGATGAGCACCGCAGGGTGTTGTGCTCATTTGGCCACTGATGCAACCCACATGACCGCTGATTGTGTTCATCTGACCTAGCGGTTGGGTAGCTACCCTCTCTAGTTTGCAGGAAGCCCCAGGGAAGATCTCCTGTCGTCCTTTTGATTGACCATTGTCCCTAGCCAAGCCCGAGTGGGTTGGTGTAGACGTAACGTGACTGGTCTGACCCAAGATCTTCCGGTCTTCTGTTGCGTGCGTTTCATAGGGTCTAGGGTTACAAACCTCAATTGGAATGCCGTTAGGGAAGTCAAGCGGTATCACTCGCTTCTGTTCTAAGGTTCCAATCTGTAAGGAGCCTTGTCTAAGATTTAGGTCCACTGAGTGATCGTATAGCCAATCTTGGCCAAGGATTAGGGGTTCTATCAGGTCGTCATCATGGCACACTAGTAGCTTTGCTGTCATGGTCACATCCTTAATGAGGATAGGAAGGTCCACCTCACCCATGCAAGGGGTTTCCATGCCTCGTAGGCCTATGAGGTATGCCTCAATTGGCCGCATTTCTAGTCCTGAATCCTTATAGTGGGACCATCTAATCGCACTAGTCGAAGCACCTGAATCAATTAAAGCCATGAGCTCTTGGCAAGGGTTACCGTGCTCTAACCTGACTGTAATGGATGGTCTCCTGTCTACTATGCTAGGATGAGTTTGTGACTTTACTTCACACATAGCCATGGGATATCTGGGTGTTGTATCCAGATGGTTATACTGCTCTCTCCCTAGTCCTTGTCTTCTCAACTTCATGCGTTTAATGCGTTCTATTGCTTCTGCCTGAGCTTCCGCTCGTATTCTATTTTCTTCCTCCTTACGCTTCTGTGCCAACGTGAGTCGTCTAAGCATATCCTCCGTAAAAGGTTCCTGATATAGCCTGACTCTACAGCCACTAATATAATTACGCATTATATCTCCTTCTAAAGTGGATAACTGTATTGCTCCACTTGTAGAGAGTCTGTTAATGATCATAGGTCCATAACCTCGCTTTTCTAACTTACGTGTGTGTTGCTTTAGCGTATATACTAGAACTAAATCTCCTTCTTTTAGGCCTTTATCTTTCACATGTGCATCAAAATACGCTTTCTGTCGCTTCTTCGCTGCATATAATCCCGCTGTTGCCTTGAGCCTGGTTTCTCCTAATCGTTCCAAGTCCATTATTCTCGCTGATAATTCATGGCCGGTCCATTGATGTTCTTGTGCAACCTTAAGGGTCGGTATCAAGAAGTCCAAAGGAAGCACAACATTCTGACCAAAAACCATATGAAAGGGAGTTGCATTGAGTACGGTCTTGTAGGCCACTCGATATGCCCAAACAGCGTGGTGTAACTGTTTGTCCCAATCTGAACGTTTGTTGTTCACGAGTTTCGTCAGTACGTTACAAAGGATCTTATTAGTGCTTTCAGCCTGACCATTGGCCTGAGGATGATATGGTGCGGATTTCTTGTGAATCACCATAAAATCCTGTAACAGACATTCAATGACTTGGTTTAGAAAGTGAGTGCCTCGATCGCTCACTAACTCTATAGGCAGTCCATATCTTGTAAAGACATTTTCAAATAAGAATTTTGCAGTTGTGTGTGCATCATTCTTTTTCGTGGCTTTTGCCTCTACCCATTTCGTAAGATAATCTGTTGCAACAATAATGTATTCCGCATGTGTACCTTTTGCAGGGGGGTTAATGGGTCCTACAAAGTCTATACCCCACTTAGAAAATGCACGTCCGCCCATCATGGGTTTCAATGGCATTTTGTCTCTGCGAGTAGGAAACTGAGTTCTTTGGCACACATCGCATCTCTTTACATAGGTATGAGCATCCATGTGAAGAGTGGGCCACCATAATCCTGCAAAGAGGATGGCTTTGATTATCCTATCGGGTCCAAAATGACCTCCTGCAACACCTTGGTGTGCAGTCTCTAGTATGCTCAGATAATTGCTCTCATGAACGCATTGTCTTAGATATCCATCTCATCCTCTTTTGTATAGGTTATTGCCAATAAGTGAATAATCTTGAGCTTTGTGCTCTAGACTACGTTGTCGAGCTAAGGTCATGCCTTGAGGGAATGTGTTCGTCCTCAAGTATGTCACTAATTGTTCACTCCAGTCTGGTGTGAGAGACACGTGATATAATGTAGCATGCTCTACTGGTGGTCTTTCACAACAAACATGGCATTCGTTACACAACCTGTAGACATCTGCTTCCATCGTAGGCCAATATACTCCTAATCTATGCAGAGTCTGTAACTTTCGATGTTTTGAATGATGTTGCTTTAATGCACCTATGTGTGCTAATTGCAACCAATTCGCATGTTCTGATTCATCTACACAACAAGCAAGAATCTTTTGATTATCCTGTTTATATATGCTTCCTGCCATTATTTGGTATCTTTGAGACTTGGTAATCTCCCCCTCTTTGATCTTTAACCTAGGATTCTTGGGTCCATATGTGAGAATAGGGACTATAGGCTTAGCCCATTCTGGTGCTATCTCAAGGTTAAACAAGTATGCATCTGGTAATTCATCTGCTACTCCTTGAGGAGCTTCTCCTGAGGTTAATCTTGAAAGGCGGTCAGCTCTAAGATGTGTCTTTCCTTTCCTGACTACGACTTCAAAATCATACTCCATGAGTAATAGAAACCAACGTATCAGTCGTCCTGTGTTACATGGTTTGTTGACTAAGTACAATAGGGCTTGATGATCCGTAAAGAACTTGAATTTGTTGGCCAACAAGTAGTGCCTGAACTTCTTTACTGCGTAGATCATCCCTAATCCTTCTCGTTCCGTCGTGGTGTAATTCCTTTCTGCTGCATTCAATTGTCTGCTCGCGTAAGCTATGGGGAGATCTATGTTACCTTCATTCGTGGGTTGTGCTAACACACATCCTATGGCGTAATTGGATGCATCCACATGTACATGGAATGGCTTACTCCAATCTGGAGTAGTCAATATAGGTGCTGAGCACAAGCGTCGTTTAAGTTCATTGAATGAATTTTCACATTCCTCTGTCCATTCAAAATTGGTTAAAAGAGAGTACAAAGGCTTGGCTATGATTGCATACATGTGTATGAACCTCCTATAATATCCGCAATGGCCCATAAATGCTTGTACCTCTTTCACATTAGTTGGTCTAGGTAAATCTGCAATTACCTTCACCTTTTCTTCATCCGTAGAGATTCCATTTTTTGACACAATGTGTCCTAGAATTTTGCCTTGTCTGACCATGAAAACACATTTTTCTGGGTTCAAACAAACCTGATATTCTCGACATTTGTCAAATATTTGCCTTAACTCTGGGATATGCGCCTGTCTTACACTTGAATGAGCACATATGTCATCGACATAAACTTCCAAGCTCTTGCGTAAAAATTCCTTAAAAACATGACACATGAGTCGCTGGAAAGTGGCGGGTGCATTTGTTAAGCCAAATGGCATCACGCGAAATGCAAATATGCCCCATTCAGTGGCAAATGCGGTCTTATGTTGGTCTTCTGGAGCAATAGCTACTTGATTATAGCCTGAAAATCCATCAAGAAAGCTGTAAACTTCCTTGCCCGCAACTCTCTCCAATAGATGTTCTGTGATAGGAAGAGGATAACTATCTCTAATCATTGCGGCATTAACCTTTTTAAGGTTAATACACACACGCAATTTTCCATTCTTCTTGGGCACTACCACAATGGGAGATACCCATTCGGTATGCTCAATTTCGTAAATGAATCCTGCTTCTATCAATCGATCTATCTCCTCTTTGATCTTCGCAGCGTAGTTATCATTGTACGTGTACGGTTTCTGTTTTGTCGGTTTTGCATCTGGAGTCATAGGGATTCTATGAGAACATATATCTGGATCTACTCCTTTCAAATCTTTGTAACTCCACGCAAAAACATCTCTATATTCACGTAATAGGGCAACTAGCTCTTCTTCTTCTTCAGTTGTCAAATCATGCCCTATGTATGTGCATTTTTCTTCTTCTCCTTCTATGGCTACGATTATTTTCTTGGTTTTACTCGCGGTTATCATATACTTGTCCGTCATTCGCATTTCTATTAGGCATTCGTACCATGGTTCTTCTATCCTCGATTTCATATTTCTTGAAGTTCTCGGGTACTTCAAACAAAGATTCTTCTTTTTCTGACATGGTTTCTTTCTTCTTTCTTTTCTTGCCTTCACTCTTAGTAGTCACTTCCGTGGCTAATCTCACCTCATTCGTAATTTCCTCGTGTCTCTGCGGGTAAGTCTCTACTTCGTAGAAATATTCTTCCTCTGATGCAAATGGAGAGTCCATGATAATTGATTCTAAATCAAAGTCACTTGCATCCTCAAATGCATCAGTGTTAGGTTCACACTCTTCCAAAATTGCATCGCACATGATTGGTTCTATCGTGAAAATTGAAATGTCATAGCCATCCTCGTCACAGTGGGGTGTCCATTGTTCTTCATTGATGGCTACATCCATGGTTGCTAGGATTTCTGCCCAACCATGGGGTTCAAACTCTTCGTCTGGGAATACTACAGGTGCATAGGCTGGATCTTGTAGGGTTCGTGGATTTTGTTCTGCACCTAAGGTCCTGGCTTCTAACCTTTCTTCCTCTTGTTTGGATACTTTACACATCCATAAATGAGTATCCTCATGCAACCAAGAAGGATCTGATTCTAATGAGTGCACGGATTCTGTTTCTACTGGTGTCTTATGGATGGTATTCCATTGTATTGGGGGCACATCTCTATGTGAATAGTCTTTAAGATTGACTTTGGTAGTCACTCCTAAATGTTGCAAGTACAAAGAATTAGTTCCCCAATCTTGTACAATTTGCAACTGACGCATGAATGGTCATCCCAATATCATCTCATAAGCATGGTTTTTTGTAAAGTCACAAATGGCAAAGGTATGCTCAAATTCTACACCACAAGTGGTGAGAGATATGCCTTCTAGTAAGCCTAATGGTTTTTCTATGTGTCCATCAGCCATTTGTAGCTTCATCCTTATGGGTCTTAATGCTGGCTTACCCCAACGTTTCCATAAAGCGGTGGTAGCTATGGCTACTCCGGCTCCTGAATCTAAGATGGCTTTTGTGGTGTAGCCCTGATGGGTTATCGGAAGATAAGTGTTACCTTCCTCTCCTTCGCTCACATCTCCAATCTTTTCTACAGGTATCTCTGGTACTTTATCTTGTGATCCTATTGGTGAGGGAGTAGTAGCAAGCTCGGGGAGTTGATTTGCTACATGCTTCCACAATTCTGATTTTACCTTCAATAACTCCTCCAGAGTAAGGTTACATTGTACTTTGGTATTCTTGATCACTTCCGTGTTTCTAGGGATTACTGATTCTTCATTCCTCACTATTATCGTGGGTGCTCTCATACTAATAGACTTTGCTTCCCAAGGTCCTGTGAACTGAGGTAATTCTTGTAAAGAATTAGATTCAAATCTTGTGTGTTCACCCAGTTATTCTTCCTCTACATCATCGTATATAGAGGGGATGTCTTGGGGAAATTGTTCCTGCAAGTCATCTATTTCTTGAATAGGAGGATGGGTTCCTTGTTCTTTTCTCCATTTCTCTTCTTGTATTCTCTCAAAAATTCATGTGAGTACCTATGTATGGAAGACAAATTGACTTGACTTTCTGTATTGGGTACTTGAGACAGGGATGGTGCATTCCTTTCCTGTGTCTCTGGGACAATAGGGTTCCTAGGCTGATCCTTTTTCTCTTTGCTCTCGATCAAATATTCTAGCCTCTCCATTAGTCCTTGAAAGTGTAATTCTGGTTTTGCCATGTTATTCCAATTAACATATCTAGAGGCTTCGAACAAGGCTTGTGCTAGTTCTACCATCTTCATGCAAAGTTTAGTTCTCTCAATTTCTAGATCAGCTCGAGGGTAGTTTTTGCTCATTTCAGCTACCTGAGGTCCCTCTTTTAATCTAGCCTGATATGCACGAAACATCATGTCTAGATTCTCTGGTATGGGTTCCGCTAAAACTGATCCTGATTCCTGAGCTGGATTCTCTTGATTCGATTCCTGTGAAGTCAATTCTTGGATTTTGGCTCTAGATTCCTTTAAACTTCCTTCCAACTCACTTACCTTTTTACTCCATTTTCTCTTTATTCTTTCTCTAGAATCTTTCCAAGATTTTGTCTTTTTACTGCTAGATTCTGCAACTTCACTGGTTTCGGCTACTTTCTCTTGATTGAGCTTTTGGTTCTGTAAGAGCGCCTGGGCTCTCGTTATAGCTTGGATAGGCACGTATGTAGGGTTGGATCCATCTGCATTATTTACAATACCTATCACGTTGATCGGTGTCACATTCGAAGAATTAACAGGGTTCTTAGGACAATCTTTGATTATGTGCTCTTTGCCACAATCAACACAAAAGCCTTGGATGTTATAGTACTGTGATTGTCCTGCTATCGGGGGGTGTGGACAATCCCTTATGAAATGATCTCCTTGGCACCTAAAGCATGGTCCTCTAGGGCCCTGTGGTCTTTGTTGTCTCAATTGGGGCCGTGGATTTGGGTTTGTGTACATCACATTAGCATAGTCGGGCTCCCAACTAGGTTCCACTGGTGGACTATCGTAATGATATGTCTCCACGTGTTCTGGTGACTCTGTGTAATATGCGGGTGGACTATCGACATGCGTAGAGTCAAAACTATTTGAGTGTGGGTCACTCTCTGTGATCAAAGGTGAAGAAGGCACTAAGGCCCTACTTAGGTTCTCTTCTGTAGCAGCATATTTTACTGAGATGACATTCGCTGGTGGGGGTGGCTGCTGAGCTAAGACAGGTTGAGGTCTCTGTTGAGCCTGGTATGGGTAGTTCTGAGGAGGCCTATAGTAATAAGGCTGAGCATTGTATTGGCCTTGATACCTACCTGCTTGTGCGTATGCTTGCGGGTAGTTTTGTCTCACGGTTTGTTTGTTGTACGGGCAGTCCTGAGCCGTATGATTCGTGTATCTTCTCTCAATTGTACAGTATTGGCCACTAGGGTTGGCTTGGGGTTTTGTTATATTGGGACACACATTTGCCATATGGTCACCACCACAGGCGTAACAACGCTTGTTTGTTAGCACCCTAGGTTTATTGGAAACTCCTAGTTTCTGGGCCACTTTTTCTACTAGGTCTTCTATTGAGCTAGACAATTTTGTGGATGCTAGAGATGAACAATCTGAGTCCTTATAGACCTTGGAGAGTTTCAACTCATCTCCCAAGTTGTCCTTAATGTCTATGCATATTCTCACACATTGCTCTAGCGTTTTGGGTTCTTTTAGGTACACGTAGGAGCGTAGTTTAGAGCTCAATAAGCCATCTAGAAACAATGACACTTGCTTAGCTTGTGAGGGTAGCTCTCGCATTGGACATCGTTCAACATATTGTCTAAACCTACGTCTTGCCAGTCTAACTGTTTCTTGAGGGGTCTGTTTAAAGCTATGAATCAACAAAGACGTGTCATGTCTGATCCCACTTTTAGAGAATTCAGTGATGAATGACTCTAAAAAGTGATGGATGTCTCTAAATTGCCTTTGTTGGAAAGGTTGGAACCAAGTTAAAGCGGTATTCTTTAACGTTAGTCCAAATGCGTTGTATTGCGTGAACATGTCTTCAACTTGTTCGGCTCTTAGTACTTGCTTGAATTCTGCGACGTGGTCGTAGGGATCTCCTGTCCCATCAAAATAATTCTTCATTGATTTCACTAATTGAGTGGGTCTCAATATTCTTGCGTGTTCACGTGGTCTAGGTAGAGGAAAATCATCTCTACCACCTGGTATTCCATGATCTCTTTGTCTATCCACTCTATTAGTGTCCGTGGTTGTTCTATCTCTCCCTATGGTATGAGTGAAGCTTACTTCCGGTCTCTCTTTATTTCCCTCTCTTTGATTTCCATGGGCTGAGGATGTTCCTGCCCCTTGTTGACTTGTATTCATGTTTGTTCTAGATGGAGGGAATACCAATTCTCCTCTCCATGTGTATGTGTTTTTAGCACGGTCGGGTACCACAAAGACTCTTTCTGAAGTCTCATCCAGGTATACAACCTTTCCAGGTGTATCCGGGTCCTTGAACTCGTATATAGTGATGATACCTACCTCACTAAGTAGTTATGTCTTGTATCTCCAAAAGGCTTCATCCGTTTCTTTATTTACAAACAACTCTATGCTTCTGTTATCCTGAGGGATCCATTCTAGGATTAGTACTCCTGTCAGTACAGATTTCCCTCTGGGTGTTCTAGGCTCGTCTAATGGTTCCTTTCCTTGAGATTTTGCTTCCGTCTCTGGTTGAATCACGCCAAACTCTTTGGTATTGTTTGGCTGCGTACTTAAGATGTACATCGTTCCTTCCTTGTCTATGTACGCGTCTCTCTCGAATTTCACCACTGGATGTTCCAATCCAATGGGTTGATCGGGGTTGTGCATTTGCACCACTTGCCTTCGCAAACCATCCTCATAGATGCGAGCACCTAATCGGTTGGTTCGGAGAAACTCTAGTTGTGTTGCATAGGGTCCTTCAGGTTTTTCTAAATAGGCTACATTCGACCCTTCTTCTGGTCTTTCTGTGCTAAATGCCATTTTTGAATCACTAGTATCTGAGCTCTCGTAGGGATAACTAGTGTTCAATTGTTGAGCCCACGATCATGCAGTAGTTCTTACACTTGCCTCTGATGATCTAAGGCTTCGTCGGTCTGACTTACCTATATGTTTGCCCGATCTAAGGTTCATTAATTTTCTTCCTTGCACACTCAGTACACGCTCAGATCGTCATCGATTCTTTGTTATTACTTTCTTGATTCTTTTTAGATTTTGTTAGAATCTTGTCTGAATGTATGCGTCAGGAATTCGACTTTCCGTGATAATTTTGAGTTCTCGTTCCGTCAGACTTAGGTTCTTTCCTTTAGGTTTTCGTGTCACACACCTTTACTTTAGTCTTGAACTTGAAAGAATCAAATATCTTGAACTTGAGGCGTTCCTATCGTCTTAATCCACAATGCTAACATTTATCCTAAGCTAAGAATTGACTGAGGGGGTTGAGTAATCTTCCAACCTCGAGTCAGCTTTTTCTGGTTGCTCTGATGCCCAAGAAGCCGCGCTTCCCAAGCTTATGCCCTTCACTGCCTTGCTTTGGTTGTCTTTGATTGCCCTTGCTAGACCTGGAAAAATCCAATATTAGACCAATTCACAGTTGGATGATCAAGCACTTAAGTACATACAGCTTTTAAGTCCCTTCCCTTTTGCCCAACTTTTCAATGCTTGCCCCCTGGCTTTCAAGTCCCAAACTAGGTCAAAAAACGGACTTCGGATGAAAAAGTTATGACCGTTCAGGCCCTGGGGGGTAAAAACTGACAAACAGGTTTTTTTTTCCAAATATGAGCTAAGGGGTCTCCTATGAGTCTAATCACCCAAAAATTTCCCCAAAATAGCCCCAAAATTGACCAAAAAATGAAACCCTAAAATTTGCGATGGGGGTGCACAATCGCGATGATCTGAGATAATCGCGATGGTCTGGGACCGTCGCGATGGCGTGAAAGTGCACAATCGCGATGGCGTGAAAGTGCACCGTCGCGATGGCCTGAGAGTGCACCGTCGCGATGGCGTGAGTTTGCACAATCGCGATGGCGTGAAAGTGCATAATCGCGATGGCGTGAAAGTGCACCGTCGCGATGGCGTCAGTCAACGGTCAACATGCACAATCACGATGGCGTGAAAGTGCACCGTCGCGATGGCGTGAATTTGCACAATCGCGATGGCATGAATTTGCACAATCGCGATGGTCTGAAAGTGCACCGTCACGATGGCGTGAACTTGGACCGTCGCGATGGCGTGAACTTGGACCGTCGCGATGGCGTCAGTCAACGATCAACATGCACAATCGCGATGGTCTGAAGAGCACCGTCGCGATGGCGTGAGCGCGATGGCGTGAGCCAATCGCGATGGTCCGAGCACGATGGCATGAGCCAATCGCGATGGTCTGAATTTTTGAAGGGTCACGATGGTGTGAGGGTGTCGTCGCGATGGTCTGAAGTGCACCGTCGTGATGGTCTAGATTGCCACGTGGCACCGTCGGTGTGATGGCGTGAGCCAATTGCGATGGCGTGACACAATCGCGATGGTCAGAGACCGTCGCGATGGTCAGAGACCGTCGCGATGGCGTGAGCCAATCGTGATGGTGTGACACAGTCGCGATGGTCCACCAAACAGTGATTTTTTGAGATGCAGCTATGGATTTCTGTAGGCGCAAGTGTGCTCTTCACGCTGGTGTGGTCGCCTTCTCCAAATTCCGAAGTTTGCAGACCATCGCGATGGTCTGACACGGTCGGAAATTTCTGACAGAAACTGAAAAGTTTACCTTTTCCAAGCTTTCCTGATGCACTGGAGCTCTGTACCTTCAAGAAAACTCAAGAAAACAAAAGCACACACAAGCACAAAAGTTCTCTCTCACTCTCTCACATGCACAAATGAGGGGAAATGAGGAGAACGGGTGGATATGGTGAATTTTCTGATTTTTTTGGAGATGAAGATGATGATGCGGTGATGAAGATGGAGTGTGGGGGAGGTGAAAAACACTAAAAACTAAGTAAAAACAACAACAAAAGCTGAAATTTTTACCTTCCAACGCCACTTCTTGCTATACTCTTACCATCACACATTCGTCCTAGACTCGGTCCCCAGCAACGGCGCCAAATTTGGTGTTGCTCTAGCACAATGGTGAGAACCACGTTAAGAAGCTCCACCTCCTTAATGTCAATCCGTGGAAGAGATAGGAGTGATATGAAGATTGTGAATGTGAGATGAAGTGAGAGTGAAGGTGAGAAGCATAGAAATGCACACACACATACACACACACTACGAAGAGACAAGCAAGACACAATGGAAGGTGGGAAATTAACTCTATTACTCAAGAACACTATTACAAGCTCAAAGTAGCTCTAAGCTCACACTAGCCAACCTTAACCAACCTCAAAAATGATCTCTCTAGCTCTTTTTATAGTTTCTAGACTAGTTTTGATCGGTTTCACATCTAGTGACCGGCATAGTTAAAAATTAGGTCCTAGATGCTATTTGGAGGGGTAAACGGTGTCTAAAAATAACCAAAATTGATACGCTTGTTCTACCTAAGCTCCTCAAGCTCGAGGACTCCTCGGCTTGCACAAAATGGAGCTATGGATTACAAAATGGGGTTTTCTATGTTACATATGTTACAATAGTGATAAAAATCAATGTTGGAGGTTTTTGGAAAGTATTTGAAAACATAATTGTTTGAAAAACCATTCGACTAGCTTCCTGCTTTGTCGTTACATGCTTCCGTGTCATCTGTGCCTCTGACTGCTTCCAACAATCATCGATGACATCATCAACTTGTAATGACCCTTGGAAATCCTATATAAGGAGGGGTTGGCCACATTCATTCTCATTCTTGCCAATGGTAGTCTTGGGAAGTACTTTCAAGTTCTAGTTCAAGTTCTAGTCTTGTCTCTTGCTCTAGTCTTGTCTAGTGTTGTATCATGGACATCCTTTCTTGTCATGTTGTAATCTTGTAGTATGAGATTATTTCTAGTTATTTTTTGTATCTAGTTCATATCCCTAAAGGGAATTATTGTAGACGAGTTATCTTGTTCCATACCTATGGTCCTAGGTTGTGGGATTCCCTCTATGATCTCTAGTCCAATTTTCCATATCTATCGGTCCCGGGTTGTGGGGCATCTTGTATCGGTTACATATTCTTGTATTTTCCCTGTGTGGGTGTTCTTGTAATCATAAGTGTATTTTCAAAATCTTGTCTATTGTAGTTAGAGATCACAATCTAGTGCTCCCCTGACATTTTGGCAAGACTATCCACATCAAGACTGTGTGAAGAATGATGGACAACATATCCATACTAAAAAATATTGAGTTTAATTTGAATGATGTATATCAAAAATTCCAAGACTTGGAAAGGAGGCTCCAACAATGTATAGCTGAGTTGCAGAATTCGCATCAGACTTCAGAAATTTATTTCAAGGATCCAGATATCAAGAAGATTATCTAGTTAATCAATTTCAAAGTGGCCTTAAAGATGAAGTGAAGTATCTCTTGCTATACATGCCTCAAGGAGATACCTTGGATGATGTTATCAATCAAGCAATTCAATGTGAGAGTCAATTGTTCAAAGAAAGCCAAGTCCAAGAGCTAGAAGTGTTAAATAATGAAGATAGTGTTCTCAAGAATCCGAATCAAGAATCATTGAAACCTGAGAAGTCATTACAAATGATATGGAGTATACAAATTATGAAAATAACAAGAAGATAAAGGACAAGGAGGAGTTCATGCTCAATCAAGGAGGTGTGCTTGCTCAAGGCACTCCATCAAAGATCTTAGAAACACTACAACGCACCACTAAAAGCTCAAAAGACCTATCTTGTGATGAAGCTAAGGAAGCTCAAGGGTTGGCCACATTCATTCTCAGCCTTGCCAATGCTAGTCTTGGGAGCTCAAGGGGTCGTGATCACCAAGTAAGTACTTTCAAGTTCCAGTTCAAGTTCTAGTCTTGTCTCTTGCTCTAGTCTTGTATCGTGGACATCCTTTCATGTCCTGTTGTAATCTTGTAGTATGAGATTCTTTCTAGTTATTTCTTGTATCTAGTTCATATCCTTAAAGGGATTCTTGTAATCGAGATTTCTTGTTCCATACCTACAGTCCCAGGTTGTGGGATCTCCTGTATGATCTCTAGTCGAGTTTTCCATACCTATCGGTCCCAGATTGTGGGCGATCTTGTATCGGTTATGTATTCTTGTATTATTTTCACTGTGTGGGTGTTCTTGTAATCATAAGTCTATTTTCAAAATCTTGTCTGTTGTAGTCAGAGAGCACAATCTAGTGCTCCCCTAACAGGCAAAGCCTTTGTGAAAAGGTCTGCAATGTTCTCTTGTGTGGGCACATATCCCAAGCTGATCTCTTCAGGAGAGAACCTCTCTCCCTAACATAATGATGGTGCACCTCAATGTGCTTAGTGCGAGCATGGAACACAGGGTCCCTGGCAACGACCAATGTGTACTGACTATTAGTGAAGATGGTGGTGGCAGAAGATTGACCAACACCCAAATAAGTCATAAGGCATCTGAGCCACGCACACACACTCAACAATCACTGTGAAAGTTGCCCTATGATCAACCTCACAACTAGAAGTGGCCATAGTAGGTTGCTTCTTGCTCAACCAAGATATGCAAGAGCTACCAAGATATGCATGAGCTACCAAACATGAAGCAAAAACCACTAGTGGACACACAAGTGTCATAGAAACTAGCCAATTCAGAGTAAAACAAACATGTAAATTTGGCAGTAGTGATCCCGCTTTGGGATAAAACAATCCAAGTAGTCGGGTACCACTCAAGTAGCGAAAGATGCACTTAATCCTCTGCCAATGCTTGGCACCTAGGCAATGCACAAATCTGCTCATCTATGAGACAACTAACTGAATATCTCGCCAAGAAATGCATAAGTAAATCAATCATCCAATAGGCTACTGATAGAGAATAACATCAAATGCATCTCCAGCATCATGAAGACTCAACTGTAAACTTGTCTCCATAGAAGTGGCAATAGATTTGCAGTCATCAAGACCAAAATGCTGCAATAATACCATCAACTTTCATAAAGTGAATTCCCAAATAATGATGCAAATGCCCCAAATTGGACATCTCAAATAAGGCATGCAAATCAGCCTTAGAATCAGCAATATGCTTCTCATGAGGACTAGTGCGTACCATGTCATCAACATAGAAAAGAATGATCAGAAGCAAGTCATTTGCATGATTAACATATAATGTGTTCTTAGTTGGACTATTCTCAAAACCATGTGCAATCAAGTAGGCATGTATCTTTTCATACGAAGCATGCAGTGCTTGCTTCAAACCATATAATGCTTTTTTCAACCTGCACTCTTTTTTTCATTCCCTTTCTGCACAAAACCACGAGACTAAAAAACATGCACTTTTTCATGCAAGTCACCATTCAAAAATACAATTTTAATGCCCAATTGATGTATGTTCCAACGATGATGAGCTGCAAGTGTACAGATGCTACGAATAGTAGTCATTCGGCATGTAGGAACAAAGGTCTCATCAAAATCAATGCCTCTTTCTTGAGCATAACCCTTTGCAACAAGCCTAGCATTATACCTTTCAACTGTTCTATCAGGCGTACGCTTCAGCTTGTATACCCACTTAGTGCCAATGGCCTTCTTGCCAAGAGGCAAGTCACATAAAGAACAGGTACCATTTTTCATAACAGCATCATATTCTGATTGCATAGTAGCCATCCAATTTTTTGAGTTTTGTGCTTCATCAAATGAAAGAGGCTCATTCTCATCACAAAGAATATATGCAGTCATAGCATAGCAATCTCAATCTGATGCAAAAGAAGCACTATGAGATCTTGAACAAGTATGATATGACAGAGGTGCATCTAATTTGATGTCTCGCAAAGTCTACACCAACCATTTAGGCATATTTTTTGCCTCCTCTATATCATTTCTCTCATCAATAAGTGCATCTTGTAAATCTGCATAAAAAATGGAATGATTTGCATCATCATATGAAACTTGTAAAGGTTGAGAAATTGCGTCATTTGGACTAGTACTAGATTTTCCACTTGTAAAAAGAGGAAGCAAAGTGTCATACACGACTTTGGAGCGAAGTGATGTCTCTTTAGTACGTGAAAGTAATGGTTGAATAGCATCTTCCACAAAAAAAGAACATAATGGCTAACTAAAATGTGTTTAGTTTATGGATGATACAAATAATAGCCTTTGCTTTTAGAACCGTACCCAACAAATGCTTTATCATCCAATTTCCTTCGTTGTTTTCTAGGCACTAATGCATATGCCAGACAACCAAAGACACATAGGTGAGAAATAGATGTCTTCCTACCATGCCAAGCCTCATATGGAGTGATACACTGCAATGCTTTAGTGCATCACCTATCAAGTACATATGTTGCACACATAATAGCCTCAAGACAGAAACTGTGTGGTAAAGGCTGACTCTTGACCATACACCTCGCCATCTCCATGAGTGACCTATTCTTCGTTTCAGCAACACCATTTTGTTAAGGTGCATACAACACTCTACACTGATGTTTTATCCCATGCCCAACCAGAAATGCATTAAAATCAAAAGACATATATTCCTCCCTTGATTAGAATGGAGGGTGCCTATTTTACATGCTGACAGATTTTCACCCAAAACCAGAAACTATTTGAAGCACATAAACACTTCAAACTTTGCTTTCAATGGATATAACCATGCATGCTTGGAAAAACCATCAATGAAAGTCATGAAGTAAAGATAGTTCCCAAAGGAGGTGTACGCATAGGACCACAAACATCATCGTGAACATAGTTTTTCCATTCGACAACCATACAACAAACACATATGGGTATGGAAGTATGAAAAAGATATGGAATTTTTTGAAAAATATAATATGTGATATCATACATTTAGCACAAAAAGTATTGAGAATCTCAAATATTATATATACAAAAATATAATACTAAATATTAGAATTTTGTTGGCTATTATAGCTTAGGGTATACTATCTATGTATGGGTATAATGAAAGAGAGTATTTGAGAGTGAAATTGCATAAAAGCACTATGAAACTGCTATGGATTCATCCTGAATTGGAATAAATGATAGAAGAGAAAAATTTGAGATACGAAAAATTCCATACTCCAACCATACCCATATGTTTTCATACGTATGGTATTTTTTCCATACACATCCAAAAATAACTATGACTATGAACAAGTTACAATTTCTGCGTAGCTCGAATTGAATCATCTATTGGGAACAAGGAATGCTCCATTTTGCCCCAAAATAGCCTTCACAAACATGTTTACTAGGTGCCTCAAGTTTGGGCAGAGAGGACACCATTTCAATTTTTGTAGGTGTAATAAATTAGCAAAATTCAGATGATCAACACATGCATGCCAAAGGTTTGCATCTAACGTAGCTTGAGAATCATGAACTGCACATGCTAAATCATTCACAAAATTTGCATAATCTTTGAGCTTATACAACCCACAACATAAAATGCCAGAAGCAATAATGACATCGCAATTTGATAGATCATTACATTTGTCATCAATAAATTTCACAACCAATCAATATTGGCTAATGTTGAAGCCAATAGCATATTTTTCTTGATCTGTGGCATAAATAAATCATATGACAATGCAAAAAACTACCATCAGCAGTAGTTAGAATGATCTTACGAACTCCGATGATAGGATAAGAGGCACTTTTGGTGCATTTGATAGTATTCCTTGTAGGGCTAGGCTCAAGTGAAGTGAAGAAATCGCACTACGAGGTAATATGTTTGGTTTCCCCACTATCAAAGTACCAAATATCTCAACTTACTACAAACATACAATGTTCATGAGAAGATGGGTCATAACTGCAAACAATAGTAAATGCCCATTCTTCATTCTGCACAAGATTAGCATACTCTCTTTTGGGTGTAGAGGCTTGTGCAAGAACCATTACAAGCTCTTTCTTCTTTGCCTCTTTTACAACCAGTTTTGGACGACTCTTTATGACATGATCATTTCCTTTATAGTATTTGCAAAACAATTTTTGCTTTCCTGTTTTCTTCTCATCTCTGTCATCCTTCTTTGATTGTGCAAAATTAGTATATTTCTACTTACTAGTAGATGGGCTCCATTTACCTTTGCCCTTCTGACTAGCGAGGAAATCTTGGTCTGCAACATGCATAATGGACCTATTCTGCCTAGATTCGTCTTCCTACAACAGAAGAGAGACTAACTCCTAAATGCTAAGGCATTAGGTGTAAAGGATATTTTTCAGCACCCTACACAATATTCCACAATCCTTTGCAACCAGTACATGATGCATCATATAATCCCATAATAGGTGATTGGTACCATCCAACTTATCCTCAACAATGAACATATGAAATACATCACTAGTTTCAGCCATGGCCATTGACTAAAATACCCTGATGAAGAAAAATGGTTGTATCTCAAAAAGTTGAACATAACTACCTTGTCGAGTTCTAATAAACCTATAGTAGACTTAGAGGTGCTTATACCGATGAACTGAAACCTATACATATATATATTTGGCACAAAAAGATGAAATTGTCTGGGCACTAGGATAGTGCATTCGGAGGCCGAAACGAGCTCATATCACGATTTTGACGCCACAAAGCAAAGCTGTTTTGAACTCCTAATTGCCTTGAGTATGCTCACTAGTTTTCGTGTAATCTGAGATTGTGACTTGAGGGTTGTTGACAACACCTTGGATGAAGCGGCTACTTGTTGTGATACCAATTGTTGGAGTTTGAGGTCTATGGAAGCATGCAAATAGCACAAGGAAGAAGAAGAATCTTGGAGCACAACACACAATACTGAATGTATTATCAAGAGAATGTACAAAGATAAGTGACCCATTAGGGTTATGGGCATATATACAAGCTGGGGAAAAAACCTCCTAAAGAAGGAAAAAAGTGCCC
This sequence comes from Ceratopteris richardii, assembly GCA_020310875.1. NCBI lineage: Eukaryota > Viridiplantae > Streptophyta > Polypodiopsida > Polypodiales > Pteridaceae > Ceratopteris > Ceratopteris richardii. The sequence goes on along the minus strand of CM035439.1, from coordinate 1,524,967 downwards.
CGGTGGTCCTAGTGTGTTCACACACATTAATACCTAAATATTTCAACAATGAAATAGTTATATGTCTCATTCTACTAATGTTCTATGACCTTACTAATGTTTTCATTTGACATGCATTCTTTTCACTTCTTTTTCTGTTGAGTATGGATGGATTTCCTTTTGGGGTTGGGTTAGGAACTGTTTGAAGCATAACAATTATCACATCAAATAAAGAAGTCAAACGCTTGAGTAAAACTGCCATAGTTATATTTTTTTAGGATTGGAGCATCAAGTGAAGCTAAGGCATATGACTCTTGAAGGTATTTAGATGCTTTCACAGTGGTGTAGTCCTCTTCGTTTGCATTTAATAGAAAGCCATCAAGAGTGATAGCTTCGATCTAGCTTTAAATATAAAAGCTTGTTTCAAGCTCCTGTTGTTGAGGGTATGCATGGTATGTGATGAATATAGTCATTACTTGGATAAAGTTCGAGAACGAACAATGCTCTCTTGTTTTATTTTAAGTGATGATTCTTTGTTAGAATTAATTCCTTCCTCTTGAGATTTAACGATGTCTCAGATATTCAAGTTCAATGAGACATCTTGAAAAGATTCGAGCAAACAAAGGGGTTTTCAATGAAGGAATGAAAGATTCAAAGAGCTTAGGTTGAATGATTGACATATCATTAATGAATCTATTGAAATTTTTGAAAAAGAAACGAAATTTTATGAATATGAATGATAACAAAAGGAATTTTGAAAATCGCAACGATTATGAAGTGAACTCTTGAAATTTTTGAGAATTTTTCAAGTATCGTTGACAAATTTAATGAAGTTTTCAAGTACCTTCTCTATGAAAACTTTTTGCATTGCTGATTTTTCGGCTATGTATGTAGATCAAAACTTGCACACCTGCATCTAGTTATTAATAAATTGTTGAGTGTAAAAGTTGGATTGAAAAAATGGTGAGTTTCTAAAAGAAAAAAATCCTTTTGAACTTTTAATGTTTGCCACATGTCAATTTTAATTTTTCATATTGTCCTTACCTTTTCAGCAAATAATCTTAAGATTCAGCCTTTCCTTTATTTTTAAAATGGGGGAATGGCTTAGATTTATTCATATTTTGCTTGGGCAAAAACTTATCATTCCCTTCTCACAGTTATCCCCACATCGACAATTTCCTCTCTCAACCTCTAAGGGGGGAAAAAAAACTTTTTACAAAAATTACATTATAGGTTCATTGAATGTACAAGCTAGGAAGGGTGTTACATTCTAGGAAAAATCTAGCAAAGGGATATCCTAGTGGATTTTTGAATCCAAAGATTGACACTTTTGTGGTTGCTTAAGGTCTCATTTCCACACTCCAAGTTGCTATCTACTTGCAAGATCTTGATTTTTACAAGCGTGCTTCTCAAGTCGTAAATCATTGCCATGATACAACGATAGAGCAAACAAAACTTTTGATCTTCTCTACTAAGACTTATTATGGGCTCAAACATGCAAGATTGTCTTGGAATACATCATATTATTTAGGATTATAACACGCTTGTCATAGGATTGGCTTAGGATACACTCATTACTTTTGCATGGGATGTCTAATAACCCAAAATTTGAATAGATGCACACATTCTCTATTTATATTCCCCATAGCTCTAGTGAGATCATAAAATTGAATTAATCCAAGCATATTGATATTCACAATGCGGCCTTTCATGTGTTATCATGACATGGCAAAAAAGTGAATAAAGACAATCTTTTAAATAGTTGGGATATTGCAAGTTTCACACACACATACACCCACAATTTATTGGATAGTAGAAAGGACTTGACTATTGCTCAAAATCACTAAATGGAAATCAAGAATGAATCATCAATTCTTTATTGGCTGATGATTTTCTTGAACATATTGCTCAATTCCTTATTGGATAAGGCTGCCAAAATTTTTAGAAATGTAGTATGCATATGTATTCAAGCATATAGAACATACTAACAGTTTCTTATTTCTTCATGTTTCATTAAGCAAAGTATTGTCATTCGTTAGTTTCCACTGCCACCTATTTGTCCAAACCATAGAATGATCAAGATGAATGATTAGTAGCATTTTGATCAAAGAATCATCTAAGCTTGTGGATATCTAGTAGATATCCCTAGTTGGAAAAAATAATTTAAGGATAAGCTAAGGGCAATTTTAAGACAAAGGCAAGTGTTGCCAAGGTCATTAGAATAAGGCGCTTAGTAGTTTCACAACTAAGAATTCTAGGATTTTTAGTTAGAACCTAGAATAGAGGATAGTTCATTCTCAAAGATTCCATGATCTAGAAGAATGCAAGTGGCATTTTCATCAAAAGGAATAAAGTCAAGATTTGAAACTTGTAAAGTAATACATTTAGAAAGAGATGAGAATTTTCAAGTAAAAAGAATTACCCTTTTGCATAAAGGACAAATTGAGACAAGGGCTAGTTTTGCCAAGGTATCATGAGTTAGAAACTTAGAGGTAGAAGTCTCAAGGTAATGTGACACCTTAGAAGAGAACTCTAAGAACACCTACAAGTTTAGGATATTTATAAATTAAGTATATAGTTCATAAGTAGTTCCTATAGTTACATAGTTATGAGTTCTAATGCACATTTCTATGTGTATAGAACAAAGACGTTTATTTCACAAGAAGTATAGACTTCAAATTTGTGGAATAAAAAGGAAACGTCAAGTTTGATTAGGATCCCATAGTTAGAAAAAGTAAAAGAAAAGTCATGTAAGAACTTCCTAGATTTGGAGGTTGAGATAGACTTGAGAGTTACTAGCTTTATAGAAGGAATCATATATTGACTCTATACTAGTTTAAAATGGGAAGATGGAGTAGCTCCATCCATCTATCTACCTAGGGAATGAAGAATAGAGATCCTAGGTGGACTCATCTTCATTCAACTAGCAAGGCAAGTCTGTAGGACAAGAACTCAAGAGTGCCCAAGATACACAGAAAGGCAAGATTTGCAAAGAGTAAACAAGGAAAGGCTATAGTCTAAGTCCCTAGTAGGGAGTGAGACAAGGTTATATAGCAAGGCACGATTTGCAGTAAGTAAACACTACAAGGAATACGGACGTATAGCGATGGTTAAGGCGGCAGAATTTCGTCGCTATAAAATTGCAACACGCATCATAATTAGCATCGTGTGTGGACCGTCAATTAAACGATGAAGTGAACGATGTTTTCTGCGACTTGTGGCATGAGGGGGCTGCGACACTCCCATATAGCATTGCTAACATGACGCTTTTAAAGAGCATCGCATAAGCGACGCTCTTTTACGTCGCATAGGCGATGATGTTTGCCGTCACATAAGCGACGCTAAAAACATGTCGCTTATGCGATGACGGGTAGCATCGCTTACACGACGGTCTATTGACGGACAAAAATTAAAACGTTGGAGGCTCTTCGATCGGCATTTTCATGCATCCGATCGAAGAGCTCTCCAATGTTCGCAATTGCGCTGCGCTTACGAGTTGAAGCAAGTATATGAAGAATTGTTGTTTTGCCTAAGCTCTCTCTTATTGTCTCTCTCTGTCTCTGTTTCTCTCTTTCTACATCTTTCTCTCTTTGAATTATCTCTCTCTCTCTCTCACTCTCTCTCTATTGCAGGTTATTCAAGAAGCTAACCAAGCAAAAAGTATGGCTAACTATTGTAAGTACAATTTCTATTCTTCGTATATCATTTGAATTGTGTTATTTTCATTAGATAGCATACTCACACTTATTGATATGCACTTATACACTTATACATGATGAAGATGCACTTTCACACATATACACATGCACATACACACACATATATACACACAGATACATGTGCACATACACTTAGATATACACACATATACACATGCATATGCACAAACATTTCTACAACCACATAAAAAGATTTACGTGCATGCATTATTGCATATATATATATATATATATATATATATATATATATATATATATATATATATATATATATATATATATATACACACACACACACACATACACACATTAAAATATATGCAAATACATGTATATGCACATCCACATGCATGCACATGGATGCAAATGGAAGTGCATCCACATACACATGCATGCTTCATACATATACACATGCATATACATACATTATACACATATATACACATATATATATGCACATACGTACACACACATATACACATGCACATACCTACATATACACATATACATGCACATACACACATATACACATAGAGTTACACATATACATGCACATACATATACACATATACACATGCACATACTCATACACACATATACACTTAGACATGCACATGCACATACTCATACACACATATACACTTACACATGCACATGCACATACTCATACACACATATACACTTACACATGCACATGCACATACTCATACACACATACACTTACACATGCACATGCACATACATACATATACACACACATACACATGCACATACATACATATACACACACATACATATACACTTAGGTACACACATATGAATGAATTATGTAATCAAAGTATTAAAACACATATACACATGCACACACACACATGCACATACCTACATATACACATATACATGCACATACACACATATACACATAGATTTATACATATACATGCATATAAATATACACACACATACACATGCACATGCACATACTCATACACACATATACACTTATACATGCACATGCACATACATACATATACACACACATACACATGCACATACATACATATACACACACATACATATACACTTAGGTACACACATATGAATGAATTATATAATTAAAGTATTAAAACACATATACACATGCACATACCTACATATACACATATACATGCACATACACACATATACACATAGAGTTACACATATAAATGCACATACATATACACACACATACACATGCATATGCACATACTCATACACACATATAAACTTAAACATGCACATGCACATACATACATATACACACACATCATGCACATACATACATATACACACACAGCATGCACATACATACATATACACTACATACATATACACTTAGGTACACACATATGAATGAATTATATAATTAAAGTATTAAAACACATATACACATGCACACACACATGCACATACCTACATATACACATATACATGCACATACACACATATACACATAGAGTTACACATATAAATGCACATACATATACACACACATACACATGCATATGCACATACTCATACACACATATAAACTTACACATGCACATGCACATACTGATATGGCATTCCATTGATTGAAGACTTTACTCATGCAAGCACTTGTCCTTCAAGCTCTTGATTGGTCTCAAGCTTTCCATGTATTTGTGGATTCTTTGTACATTGCTATTGGAGCCGTGTTAATATAGAAGGCAGATAGATCATGGTTCTAACCAATTTATTATGCAAGTCGATGGCTGACCACTACAGAGAAGAATTATTCTATGACTGAATGAGAATTTCTCAAACTCATTTATTCTATCAAAAAAATTTGGAATTATTTGTTGGGCCAAGCATTCATGTCGACCATTCTGCCCTACTTTATTTAGTTAAGTAGCAAAATCTTGTGCATAGATTAGCTAGATGGGTGCTTCTTTTATAGGAATTTGATTAGAATGTAGTACATTACTCAGGCTCTTCTCATGTTATTGTAGACTTTCTGTCTCGATTAGATAATGGAAAACCACTAGATGGCATGGATGAATCCTTCCTTGATGCAAATTTATTCCATATTGCATATCAAAATGGAACAAACTTCGGTACTCCAACTTGATACATGGAAATGCTTTCTTTTTTGGCAACCGGTGTCCCACCTTCCCACTCAACAAGAAGTGTGGGACACGTCTAGAGTCTGTTTTTCCAATTATCATGGGTTACACTGTATCTTAACCGATTACAAATTTGAAGTGCTCTACAACCAGAAAGAAGCTGGCATTTCACAGTCGAAGGTTTACCATTATTCTCGGCCAATTATACTATGAGGATGTTATGGGCATTTAGGTGTGTTGTGTGCCACCGCATGAAGTCTTTGTGGTTATTACGAAAACTCATTCCGGAGTGTCTGGTAACCATCTCAATTCCGAGTTAATGGCTCACAAAATTTTACATGGTGGATTATGGTGGCCTACTATGCATAAGGATGCCCATGATTATGTATTACACTGTGATCCTTGTCAGCAAATGTGTGAGCCTCTTGATATTCATTGATTCCCCAGAGCCTTTTCAGAAATGGGATCTTGATTTTATTGGTCCCATCTACCCCCAGCCACTTTAGGTGAAACCTTCATTTTGAATTGAACAGTTTATTGTACATGCTAGGCAGAGTCCTCAAGCTTGAGCCATTCAGTTGTGCATAGTGTAGCCACAATTTTAATTACAAAACTATTTCCTTGATACAGACTGCTATTGGAGCTAGTTTTGGATTAGGGTACTCATTTCCTAAACCATCTTATAAAGTCGATCACTGGCTATTTTTGAATTGAGCATAAATTTAGTTCCTTGTATTATCCATGTGCCAATGAATTGGTAGAAAACACCAACAAGGTTCTATTACCTATGCTACTGAAGTTTCTCCTTGAGTGTCCGAATAAATGGGAAGAATACTTATCTTTGGTTCTGTGGGCCTATCAAACTTCATATAAGGTATCTATGTTTGACATGGGCCACAAAATTCAAGGGCATCATAATATGAGCCAAGTAGTGCAAATGGCACCCATGCCACCAAATATGACCTAAAAAACATAGGACCTCTTTAGAAGTATGTGGTGGTGGTACTTGTAAGACCACTTTGACATTGTCTCGATCGAGTGCAATCCCTATATGAGAAATGACATGACCTAACAACATTCTAAATTTGATACCAAATACTGATTTGGCCAGATTGAGACTCAATTGAACTTCTCAACACTTTGTAAACCAAAGGTGTAGCTGCCCTAAATGATCTATTTGATATCCAAAAAATGAAAAAACATCTAGAAATATGCACATAAAACTTGTCAGGAAGGGCGCAAAAATCTAATGCATACAACATTGGAATGTACTAGGGGCATTGCGTAATCCAAACCACATTATTATACAAGCAAAAGTACCCCAATTTGTAATGAAGGCACTTTTAGGGATATCTGCTTCTAGCATGCAGATCTAGTTATAGCCACTGAACCCATCAAGAAAAGAGTACATTTCCCTACCAGCAACTTCATCTAACATGGTTTCTAGAAATGGTAGTGAAAAAGGGTCTGGTATTATAGCAATGTTTAGCTTCCTGTAGTCCATACAAATTTGCAAGTGTTTATTCTTCTTCAGGACAATGACAATGGGAGATACCCATTCCAGATATTCAATAGGAACGATGAATATGGCCTTCAATAATCAATCCAGTTCTTCATTTACCTATTTTGCAAAGTTTGGATGCATTCTCTAACATTGTTGGATCACCGACGAAGCATCAAGTTTGAGTACAATCTTGTGCTCATAAAGTCGAGGATCTAACCCCTTCATGTCTAAGTAATCCCAAGCGAATACATCCTTAGACTCAGTTAAAAGTTGAATTAAATCTTGAAGAAATGGACCAACTAGGTCATCACTGATTTTTACCATATGTGATGAACATTCAGTTCCAAGATTTACCTGTTCTACTTGATCCTCCTAAATATGTACATTGGTTTGAGTGAGGACATCATCTTTCACCAATGATGTTATTTCTTCTTCTCGAGGAAGAGCCATCTCCTCTGGTTGCATAGTTGCCACTATAGGATCTTGTTCCATTTTGGCAGATGCCTCCAGAATATCAAGTAATCGCACTGAATAGAGATCTCGATTGACTTCCAAAAATTTTAGTTCCTCATCCTCCTCTAATCTAGTGATCATGTGTGGTGGTTTTGCAATAGATAGTATTTGCATCTTTCAATACTTTTGTCTATCCTCCAAAGGAATAGAATATTTCTTGTGCCCTCTTCAAAAAGTGATTGTTTGAGACCCCCAATCTTGTTGCACTTTAGCCTATTTAAGCCAAGTTCATCCCAATAAGAGATTATAATCATTATTTTTTTCAATTAATTATATTACCACAAAAGTTTCTTTGAAAGGGATATTCTGAATTTTAACTATGATATCCTTAATAAGACCAATATGCTAGACTCTGGATTAGTCCACCATTCAAATATAAAATGGGGCAGGTTGTATTTTGGTCCAACCAAGTTGTCAGTAGATTGGCATAGTGGCAATATTGACCCCAGATCCACCATCAATCAATACTTTAGAAATTCGGGTGCTTTTAAACCATACCAAAATAAGGGGAACTGCATAATCCACTAATTCCTCCTACCCAATTTCCATCGCATTTACCTAGGCTTGTTTGGATACCTGTTCTACTGCATCAAGATTCTGCATTGTTTTCATTAATGTATCCTGAAAGGTGGAAAGTAGATTCAATAAATCCCCGAATGGTAATTGGATCATTGACTTACAGAATGCCTGTTAGGGTCCATGCCACTTGTACTCGCTTCCACTTGGTTCCAACCCATTATAATAGAGATTGTTTCAAGAGGCTAAAGTGTAAGTCTGTAGTAGTATTCCCCATTGATTCATACCTATTTAGTGTATCATGACCCTTCCTCCTTGAACTCGGATCAAAAAATATCATCGATGCTTCCTTAGCGCATCCTGTAGATTGATTATATACTCTATGATGTGCAGTCACTTCGGGGATTACGATAGAATCATTATCATTTGAAACTTTCCCCAACCAAGTGACCACTACTGCTACAAGTTCTTCAAAGGTAAAAACTACCATATTAGTCATTGGAGCTTTTAGTCTTGCCTCCTTCCATCGATCATAATCCTAGGTGTCAGGACAGTCTGCACAAATATGAACAATTCCTTGATTACTTGGAAAATTTGATTTTGCTAGAACTCGTAAACTATCAAAATCATTTATCTATACATTGTGCACCACAGGGTTAGAGTACCATTGACCATTGGCTCAAAGTTCTAACTGCATATGATAAGTTGAGACTCTCTCATTCTTATTGTTATATCTACATTCATTCGTATTGTGGTTCATCATGTTACATATTACACAGTACATTTTGTTTAAGGCACAACTTGATGCTGCATGCCTTGGATTTTTGCACTTAGTACCATATTTACGTCAGAAGAGCACTACCAAGCCAGATTTGCAGCTTTGAGATAGTGCTCCAATTGCTCCATTGCATCAATAATCTGGTCCAAGGATCTGATTCCATGTAATGCAAATAAACATGTTTTTTCTTTTAATAATGATTTCAATCAATCGATGAACCAACCTGTTACTACATCTTTAGAAGGTCGCTCAAGTTTTGAAGTTTGTTGCAAGGTGCTCCAGAATAATGATGCATAGTCCACCCCTGTTTGGTTAGGCTATTGTACCATATACTGTAAATTAATGAATAATTACCGAGTTTTCTTTGCTTTCTGAAACCTCCTTAGAAATGCATTCTTGAGAGCATCATATGTAGCAAAATTATTAGGGGCAAATTTTCTTAACCATCATACCACCTCTCCTCCCAAAGTGGCTTGAAAAACTTGACACTTCCATGCATTATCAAGATTTCCTTCTAGTAAGTCATATTGTGTGCCAAAGAGTATGACATGTACGTTTGGGTTATCATAAATTCTTCCACTAAATCTGTTGAACTACATTCCATTGATTCAATGTATAGGGGCTTCCATACTGAATGGAACGTGCCACAACTTGCACTCGTCATCACTAGGTACCAATGAAATTCCTTCCTCCTATATCTTTATTGCATGTGAAAAGTCCATCTCACTTCTTGCACCCAAGTACCTTTGTAACACGGCTTCCTCTTCTGCTAGTTGCTCCATCCAAACAAAATCTAGAAGGCCTGATGTCAAAATCGAATCCCAAGGTCTCCTTTCTAATGCCCCTTTTGATTCCTCCTTAGCCAATCATCCTTTCTCTTCGTGCATTTGCAAGTTTGTCGCTTCAAAAGCTGCATGTACCTCCAGAAGTTGATTTAATAGTAGATATGAGTGTACACCTTGTTCCACTAAAGATCTTAATTGCATTGATATTCGATCATTAGTTGAACTTTCACCCCCCATTTTTAGTAGTTCATGATGTCATCATATCTTTAGTGGCCTATTTTGAAAAACACTTACCCAATCATGTTGGCATGCTCCTTCTCCATCAAAATCTATGTCTTTAAAAATTCCATTACTCCATCTTCTGCAATTGTTGGCTACTTCCCAACATGCACCGTTACTCTACACCCCATCCCATCATGGTCCCCAAATGTTTGGCTGCTCTAGATTTTGTAAAATTACTCTACAGACAATAGTAGTTTCAAGAAATGGGGATTATCGGATAATTCTAGTGTGTTTCTATTCCTATACATAGTACAATCTTAACATTCAATATGCCTTAATACCACAAAACAGATGGCACAAAGTTAACAATAGATCAGAGATATGGCACCAAAGTACCTCTGTATATTTGTGCTCAGAATACAAGTTCTCTATATAAACAACTCCAACTTAACTTTGCTATGATCGGTCTCTCTCTCCTAAAAGATTCCAATACTCATATAAATGAGACGTTCCTGTTACATGGTATGTCAATTGAATTCACCTGAAGTTCAATCGACCTATTTACAAAATATATAAATAAGATTTACAAAAATATATGTATTGATGATAGCCTAATAAGACCCATGAGAAGCATGTCATCAACATAGACAACAATGATCAGAAGCATGTCATTTGCATGCTTAACATATAAGTTTCTCTCAGTTGGACTATTCTCAAAATTACGTGCAATCAAGTAGGCATGTATCTTTTCATACCAAGCATGCAGTGCTTGATTCAAACCATATAATGCCTTTTTCAACCTACACACTTTGTTTTCATGCCCTTTTCTCACAAAATCATGGGACTAACAAGCATACACTTCTTCATGCAAGTCACCATTCAAAAATGCAATTTTAATGTCCAAATGATGTAGGTCCAACCATGATGAGATGCAAGTGCACATATGCTATGAACAATAGTAATTTGGCACGTAAGAGCAAAGGTCTCATCAAAATCAATGCCTCTTTCTTGAGCATAACATTCCATAACAAGCTTGTCCTTATACATGTCAACTGTTCCATCAAGTTTATGCTTCAACTTGTCTACCCACTTAGTGCGAGTGGCCTTCTTGCCAAGGGGCAAGTCACATAAAGACTAGGTACCATTTTTCATAATAGCATCATATTCTGATTGCATAGCAGCCATCCAATTTCAAGAATTTTGTGCCTCATAAAACAAAAGAGGCTCTGAGCCTGAACGAGTACAAAATTATAAAGGTGCATCTAATTTTCTATCTTGCAAAGTCTTCACCAACCATTCAACCATAGTTTTTGCCTCCTCTATATCAGTTCTCTCATCAACAAGTGCATCATGTAAATCTACATAAAAATAGAATGATGTGCATCATCACGTGAAACCTGTACAGGTTGAGAAATTACCTCATTTGGATAAGTAGTTGATTGCCCACCTGTAAAAAGAGGCAGCAAAGTGTCATACATATCTTTGGGGCTAACTTATGTCTCCTTAGTACATGAAAGAAATGGTTGAATTGCATCTTCCACAAAAACAACATCAGGGCTAACCAAAATGTGTTTAGTTTGTGGATGATATAGACAATAGCCTTTGCTTTCAGAATTGTATCCAACAAAAAAGCATTTCAGTGCTTTATCATCCAATCTATTGCGTTGTTTTTTAGGAACTTATGCATATGCTAGAAAACCAAACACATGTAGATGAGCAACATGCCAAGCCTCATATGGAGTCATAGATTGCAATGCTTTAATGGGACACCTATTGAGTACATATGCTATATACATAACAGCCTCAAGCCAGAAACTATGTGGTAAATTTTGACTCTTGACCATACACCTCACCATCTCCATGAGTGATATGTTCTTCCTTTCAACAAATCCATTCTATTGAGGTGTATAAGGAACTATACACTAATGTTTTATCCCATGTTCATCCAAAAATGCATTAAAATCAACAGACATATATCCCCCCTCCCCCGATCAGAACAGAGGGTGCCCATTTTACATGTTGATAGATTTTCAATGAAAACCGCACATAAACACTTCGGAGTTTGCTTTCAATGGATATATCCATGCCTACTTGAAAAAATCATCAATGAAAGTCACAAAGTAAAGGTAGTTCTCAAAAGAAGGTGTTTGCACAGGACCATAAACATCACTATGAACAAGCTATAATTTCCGAGTAGCTCAGATTGAGCCATCCTTTGGGAAGGAGGAATGCTGAATTTTGCCCAAAATATAGCCTTCACAGTGATGTTTCCTGGGTGCCTGAATTTTGGGTAGAGAGGACACCATTTCAGATTTTTGTAGGCAAAGCAAACTAGCAAAATTCATATGACCAAACTGTGCATGCCAAAGTTTTGCATCTGACATGGCCTTACAATATTGAGCTACACATGCTAAATCATTCACAGATTTTGCATAATCTATGAGCTTGTACAACCCATGACATAAAATGCCAGAAGCAATAATGGCGTAGCCATTTGAAAAATCATGAACTATACATCTATCATCAATAAATTTCACAAACAAGCCGATCTTGGCTAATGCTGAAATTGATAATAGATTTTTCTTGATCCCTAGCATAAATAAAGCGTTTGACAATGTAAAACAACTACCGTCAATAGTTTTCACAATGATCTTACCAACTCCCATGACAGGATAAGAGGAGTTGTTGGCACGTGTGATAGTATTCCCTGTAGGGGCAGACTCAAGTGAAGTGAAGAAATTGTGCTATGGGGTAATATGTTTGGTTGCCCCACTATCAAAGTGCCAAACATCTGAGTCTACTCCACACATACACTATTCATGAGAAGATGGGTCATAACTGCAAACAATAGGAAACCCCCATTCTTCATTCTACACAAGATTTGCAAACTCTGATTTGGGTTTAGAGGCTTCTACAACAACCATTCCAGCCTCTTTTTTCTTTGCCACTTTTGCAGCTCGTTTTGGACAACTCTTTATGCCATGATCATTTCTTTTATATTATTTACATAACAATTTTTGCTTTTCTGTTTCTTCTTTTCTTTGTCATCCTTCTTTGATTGTGCAAAATTAGAATATTTTTGCTTACTAGTAGATGAGCTCCATTTACCTTTGCCCTTCTGACTAGCCAAGAAATTTTGATCTGCAACACACATAATGGACCTGTCTACCTAGACTGATCTTCTTGCAATAGAACAAAGACTAACTTTTCAAATGTTTAAGGCCTTTGGATTGATTTTCATCATCAATAGAAGAGTAGAAGCAAAACTCCGATATGAATATGGAGCACCAATCAGAAGAGTCTACACAAGTGAACTATCTGACAAGACTTCATCAGTATAAATCAATTGTTCCTTCAAGTCTTTGATCTTTGTCCATCTACTATCCTCTCTAGTTTACATTTTTCCTTTCTCAACTTATACATTCCTCCGTATATTGGTTTACATAGCCAAATCTGAGTTGAATCATCAAATTCCAAATCTCCAATTGCACTTGATGCAATAGAAGCGTTTTGTGTTTGATGATCCCTTTTCCAATCCCTTGGTGATATATCATGACGTGTATTATTCCTCAAATTTGCCTTGGTGATATTATCTTCATGCTCAAGTTATAAGTAATTATTGCCTGAATTTTGAACCAATTTTAAGTTGTCGTAAGAATGGTCTTCCAAGTAGTTATCATATGTAGTTAGCTGGGGGATTCCACTACACTCAATGTATGCGTAAAGTTGATTCCACAGGTATTGAGGTCAATTTGTTTTCTCGTGAATTGATATCATTAAGCGAGAATTTCATAAGAAATATACCATCAAACATAAAAAGATTGTGTAAATAAACCTTTTTAGTATCGGATAGCTTATTAACTCTAAAAGAAAATCATCAAACATGGCTCTACTTCTTTCATTTATAGAATGGTTATAGTAAGAACTTTCGGTATTGAAGGTAAATGGTTTGTCAAGCAATGATAGTGGAGTACATTGCAAGCCCGCAAAGACATACCCCATAGTATGTATATCTTCTACTAGAATAGTCTCCTACTACTATGAAACCCTTAGTATTCTTGTGTGACTTAGTCTTGGTTAGAAATTGTTTTGATGTTGTTTTCCTAGGTGTCAATCTATCTTTGATAGAAGGTCCTTCACAAAATGATTGTTGGTTAGCCATACACTCGTCATCAACGTGAAACTCTCATATACGGTAAATTTTACCTTTAAAATCTTTAAATGCCAAGAAGTATATGTCATAAGCACTGTAAGGCTTAGCCATCATGACACTTTCCTTCTCATTACGCGCTTTATGTGATTGCACTGAGAATTCTGTTAATAGTGCATTGTAATGAAAATTCACGAAACAATCGGGTTCAAAACCTATAAAAGAATCATTTGAGACCAATCCATTCTCTTTCAGGATGGACTAGTTCTTTTCAATGAATGAACTATCATCCATTGTAAATCTAACAGATTGTAAGAATGACACAACAAATAAATAACAATCCTTACTAACAGTCAGTTGAAGCTTAAGCAGCTCAGGATTCTTATTGCTTATAAGCCGATAATGATCATAAATATCCTCATAATCAATTAAGTAATTTCCCCACAACAGTGCCATTACACATCGATCCATCCTATCATTCTCACCCAAATCCCCCATACTCCAAGGTAAAGATGGAACAACCATAGGTAAATTAAACTTCACCAGTAGCATGTTCAAGTCACAAGACATCTGACATACAAATACTTCTTATGACTAATAGCTTGAAGAAGATTGGTAGGTTGGTGGACTTCTACAAAAGCCAATCACCCCTTGGATATTAAGATATTCGAAATAGCACCTCCCAAATCTTTGATCTTTTTGTCTAGAATTTTAGCATCTAAGCTAATAGTAGTGTGTGATAGCTTTCTCTCTCTCTTAAGACCATTCCGCCTAACTTGTCCACTAGTTTCGTTGCCTTAACGTAAGGATTTTCATCAGATAAATTATTAAATCACTACAACATATCAGGGGTATACCAAGGCCTCTATCGAGGCAAATACATGGCTTCAATTTTCCCCCGATGCCGGTGTAAGGGTTGGCATAGGTGTCGATAACAAACCGCCGATATAGGCATCAATATAAACGTCGGTATGAGCATCAATAATACCAATGCTCATATCGGTGCCTATACTGGCACCTATACTGATGACCTTGCTGGGAGTACTATCAAGCATACTGATGACCTTGTTGGGACTACGGACGCTCATACCAATCACCATATCTGCAAATTTTTTTTTGGTTAGAGTTTATTGTCTCTTGTTGTAGCAACATTACCATGATGTTGTGTAGCAAACGACAATACACTCTTCCCAAACAAAAACCAAGTACATGTGATGTGTACTCTAATGGCAACCAAAACATGATTTCATAAAGCAAATTACTATTGGACACAAAAGAGATAAGTAGGATGAACCATGAACCATGTACTAAAAGGTTATATATTCCATAAATAAAGCATGTACAAGAGTGTGGCAAACCACTACCACATATGAGCCCAATATGAAATGTGGCAAAGCACTACCATATAGGAACCAAATACAAAATTCTAGTGCACCATTGCCATATACGAGCCGAATACAAAAATGTGTCACACCATTGCCATACACATGCCCAAAAGGATCAGAACATCTATATCAACAGTCCTGCAACAAAGAACATTCATGAAATGAGACAAATTGACATGATATTTACAAACAACAACTAAAAACATCAAACCAAGTTTGTAAGTTCATCGCCTCATCATAGATGCTCCCATGAAACGACTGCACTACATCCCTCCAAGTCCTCCAAAGTGCAATTGATCCATGACAATATCCATAAGCCTCCTCGATTTGTGTTGGAGGATGACCCACTGCCAACTCTTGCAGCAAATATGCAAAATATTAGATGAATATACATGATATGCTTAACACAAACAAATTCAATACACCAAATGATACTTACAAACTCATGATGCATAGTGTCATATCCACCGCTACCCAAATGTGATGGTCCGACTGTATCTAGACGTATGGCTGCCGCATCTCACTGCTGGTGATATCGATCAAGTATATGCTACTGCTTGTCATGAATCATATTCCACTCTTCAACATCTAACCATATAGGCTTTGGTAAGCTTGCTCTCAAAGCATCACGAGCCTCGAATCATCGATGGGACATAACCTCAAGTACCGTGTGTTAAATCCACTCTGAGCTCACAACAGGATGCCCATGTTTTGGCCGAAACTCTTGATAGATCATCCCTGTGATATAAATTTTACAATCTTTATCTTGTTCACTCCATTTCAACATGACATAGTATCCAAACTGTATGGAGCAAAGCTGTCGTATATGCTGATGCATGGCCTTTCTGACCGCATCCATCACTGGAGCTCCATCACAGATATTATATACCTTAGAGTCATCATGGTCATGAGCACCAAAAGGTGTACATGGTGTGACATGTGGCATACCATGTAGCGTAGCTACATCTGAGGTACTCACTCTAAGAGTAGAAGTGGGCGACACAACATCTATTGCACTGCCTCCACAACATCTGCCTCCTCTAGAGCCACTTGTAGATCCACTCTTGGAATCTCCTCCTCTAGAGTGTGACCTCGATCTACGAGATGGGTTGTCACCTACATCGCACTGAGGTGTCGAACGCACATGTCTACTACTAGAGCAACTAGGGGATGGCTAAGAAGGTGTTCGTGGTGGAGCCATAAAGCCAAGAGACATACCTCCCGTAGGAGTAGCCCCACCCGTAGGAGTGATGCTGGTAGGAGTGACACCAATGGGAGTGAGGCCATAAGGAGTGAGGCTAGGGGGAGTGCTACCGCAAGCAATCAAATACTGTGATGTAGCGGCCATATATGCGGGAGGTGCTTGATATATAAACTCCAAGAACTGCTCCTCTATCATAGAATATGGAGTGACTAGAGGAGGTCTCCCATCGTGCTCAATAACAAAAGAACTCAAATGATTAGCATATGATAATAAAGGTAATATAGAGAAATAGTAGTGTACAAAAGAACATAACAAAAAAAATAAACACAAATTAGTATGTACAAGTGTTTGATTAAAAAATCCTCTATTCTAGCATCCTCTTGGAGATCTAATGAACAGACAATATCTATCTCTTGGTAACTTCTAGATCTCTTGGTATGCTAGCTTCTTCTTGATCATCATCTATAGCTTCATCATGTATCTTGTCTTCTTCAAAGACCTCTTCATCTCGGATAATGATCTCTTTGTTTTTTACTATCGAATGAATCTCAGAGTGCACTATAGATGGACTTTCTTCTACATCTATGTCCTCACAAATTTGTCTGCTATGTGGGGAGACTTGTAAAACAAATAGCCACTCTGGTTCTTTTGAATCAGGCATAAAAACAACTTGCTCATAGTGTTTGAGAAGTACAAATGTATCTCTTACATCAGTCCATAATTTTGTGGAGTCGACTTGAAGCAAACCACTCTTATCCCAAATCAAAATTGTATTTCTTCTAGAAGGTGACTACTTTGAAGCATTTCACATCAAAAATAAAGTAATCAAGCTTCCTAAATAATAGCTTCAAGATATCTTCAATCACTCCACAATAATCTAGCTGACCTTGTTAAGCATTGTTATCTCTTGCACTAGCTCTAATTTTTTGGAAAAAGTTCACCATCACCCCACTATCAAAAGTAGACCTATTTTCACCGATTCTTGCAATCCGAAAGTTTCATCCATGAGACCATAGTGCACCGTATTTAGAATACTTCCAATCACATCCCTTTGTAAGTTCTTCTTCTTCTTCTTCAGAGATATCTTCACCCATAGCCTTTGCTTGTAAAACCACAGTATCTAGCCATTTGGTTGTTGGAAAGGGTGTAAGAGGTCAAAGAATTTTTGAAAGGGGCAAAAATTGAGTGGAACGATTCTTTCGAAACTCAGATATTTCCTTTGCATTTGTCTCCTTGGAAAGCTCATACATATCTAACCACTTTTGCATAGGCTCAGAGTTAATGATGCAAAACTTCATTACTTTCTCTCTAGAAGCTACATCCATTTTTCTTTGCATCCCTTTACCTTGAGGTTCATCACCTGTGAGACAAACATCTTCATCATTGCTCCATAAGCGAGGCATTTCTGGGTCTGACATGCATAGAAACTCATTTATGAATACAAGAGACTCTTGTACAAGCCATCCCTTTTCCATGTTGCTGTCTAGACATGCTCTCTATCAAACAAACAAACCCTTTTAATGTCTTCATGAATTTCTCAAAGAAGAACATCCATCGACTATGGATAGTTCCTGCTATTGAAGCTTCATCTACCACATGAACCACTAAATGATGTTGAATTGTGAGAATACAAACAACCTCTATAGCATTGATTTTTGCACTCTCTATGGTATCTCTACTTATCTCTTTAGAAGAGATCCACCATACCAAGGAACTAATTTTATAAATGGTTGTTCGCACATGCTCCGAAAGACAACCTTTTAAAGCTATAGGGAGCACAAACTATAAAAACTTGTGCCAATCATGAGACTTGAGCCCTCCAAGATTATCATTTCATGTGAAGGCAATCTTTAGATATCTCATGCACATAGTGGGTGTCCGAAACTCTGAAATTATCTTCTTCACTTGTTGCTCTTCCATCCTACAAAGCACCCAAGGAGCTCTTGGTAATGGCACTGTTTTGTTGGGCTTAGTAATTTCCCAAAACTCTTGCATACAACCTCGCTCTTCCAAGTCCTCCCTTTGTGCTTTGCCTTCTTTCTTTTTTATCAAAGTCTTCTAGAGAATCTCTCCCACATTCTTGAAAATATGCATCAGTTCTACCAAATGATTGATCAATAACTCGCTCCAATAAGGGAGTTCATGAAAGATCGATAGTGTTCTTCGAGTCATGGTCTGCATAAGGGACAAGCATGGTAACCCCAAATCAATAAACCTAAACATTCACCATAACAAGGCCAATCATGGATCGTCCACATAATTATGCCTTGCACTCGCACGTCTCTTCTTATTATAGGTTGAGACATGTCGCACACAGTAATCCTATCCCATAAAGTGCATAGCTCTTCCACAAGTGGTGCAAAGTATGCATCCATGTTTTTTACCTTATACTTACCTAGCATAATAAGAGCTAATAATAAATGACCCTTCTTTGTGTCCAGCCATGGTGGGATGTTATAATTGACTAAACATACAGGCCATGTGCTCTATGAAGAGCTACGTAAACCAAATAGATTTACTTCATCCATAGCTAGGCCTAGACAATAGTTTCGAGGCTCACTCACAAACTTTGGCCACTTACTATCTATATGTTTCCGAGCATCAGAATTACACAGGCACTTGCATTACACCATTTTTAGACCTGTTCTTTGCATGCCATGACATTAATTCAACTATGGATTTGCATCTAAACATGCTCTTAATTCTTGGAATGATAGGAAAGTGGCTAAGAGAATTTGCAAGGATTGATTCACCCACAAGGTCTTCTCTAAATCTATTTGCTCCACACATAGGACATATGTGGAGATGCTCATACTCATTTCAAAAGAGGATGCAATCATTTGAACAAGCATGAATCTTAGCATAGTCCATTCCAATGGATTGTAAAACTTTTTTTTGCATCTCCACGTATAGGAGGCATGTCATTGCCATCTGACAAAAAATGATCTTTAAGAAGTCAGCAATAAACAATTAAAATGATATTAGTAAATAAAGTTATTTTGATACAACAATGAAAGTTTATCTCAAATCCACTTACCTCACCAATTTAGAGACACTACTATCTGATCATTCATAAATGGAATGTATATTGAGCATCACGACTGATGCACATACTATAAATATCTTTACCACAGTGTACAGTGGTAAACGAGCTAGTCTTTGCATGTTCTCATATTCGCCATCGGCTTTTGATCATGAGAATTATGTTGTAACTACCTAGACCAAATATATATATATATGTGTGTGTATGCATGTGTATATATATGTATATGTGTACATATATTATGTGTGTATATGTGTGTATGCATGTGTAAACAACCTAAAAACCCTAATCCTATTTTTATATATTTAATTTGATAAAAACCCCTAAAGTCCTAATTTCATATATTTAATTAAAACACTAGCTATTTTCATATTTATTTATCTATCCTAAAATCCTATTCTTTTTATGGATTTAATTATATATTCTAATTTTTTTCTTTTGTTTCTCTTAAATATATTTAATTTAATTAAGAAATAATAAATCTCTATTTTTTATATACTTGATTATATATATTTAAGTTTATTATATATATATATATATATATATATATATATATATATATATATATATATATATATATATATATATATATATATATATATATATATATATATATGTATATACTAAAGACCTATTTTTATATATATTATTTAAATATATACCAAGGACCGATTTCTTATGTACTTAATTATATATATTTATTTTTATTATATGTATAGAAAAAACCTAAAGCCCTAATCCTAAAGACCTAGACCTACAACATGTATATGTGTGTATGTATGTGTATATGTATGTATATATGTATATGTACTATATGCGTATATATATGTTATGCATGTGTAAAACCCTAAACCCCTCATAACGACCTAGACCAAAAAAATGTATATGTGTGTATGCATGTGTATATATATGTGTATGTGTACATATATTATGTGTGTATATGTGTGTATGCATGTGTAAAGAGCCTTAAAACCCCAATCCTATTTTTATTTATTTAATTTGATAAAAACCCTAAGATCCTTATTTTATATATTTAATGAAAACACTAGCTATTTTCATATTTATTTATCTATACTAAAATCCTATTTTTTATATAGATTAAATTATATATTCTAACCTTTTTGTTTTCTTTTTCTTATATATATTTAATTTAATTAAAAAATAGTAAATCCCTATTTTCTATATATTTGATTATATATATATATATATATATATATATATATATATATATATATATATATATATATATATATATATATATATATATATATATATATATATATATATATATATATACTAAAGATCTATTTATATATATATATTATTTATTTTGATACTAAAGACCTTTTTTTATATATTTATTTTTATTATATTTATATAAAAAACCTAAAACCCTAATCTTAAAGACCTAGACCTAAAACATGTATATGTGTGTATGCATGTATATATATATATATATATATATATATATATATATATATATATATATATATATATATATATATATATATATATATATATATATATATATATATATATATATATATATATATGTGTGTGTGTGTGTGTGTGTGTGTGTGTGTGTGTGTGTGTGTGTGTGTAAATAGCCTAAAAATGCTAATCCTATTTTTATATATTTAATTTGATAAAAAAACCCTAACATCCTAATTTTATATATTGAATTAAAACACTAGCTATTTTCATATTTATTTATCTATACTAAAATCCTATTTTATATATATCTTTATTTATAAATTCTAATGTTTTTCTTTTCTTTTTCTTATATATATTTAATTTAATTAAAAAATTATGTGTATGCATATGTGTGTATGTATGTATGCATATGCATGTGTGTATGTATGTATGCATATGTGTATGTATGTATATGCATATGTGTATGTATGTATATGCATGTGTATGTATGTATATGCATATGTGTGGGTATGGATATGCATATGTGTGTGTATGCATATGTGTATGTATGTATATGCATATGTGCGTGTATGTATATGCATATGTGTGTGTATGCATATGTGTGTGTATGTAATATGTATGTGAGTGTGTGTGTGTATAGGTGTGAGTGTGTATGTATGCCTGCGTGTATGTGTGTGTGTGTACGTATGTATGTGAGTGTGTATGTATATGTGTGTGTATGTACTATGTATGTGAGTGTACGTATATGTGTGGATGCATGCATGCATATGCATGAATATGTGTATGTGAGTATGTAATATGTATGTGTGCAAATTTTTGCATGCATATGTTTGTGTATGTATATATGTATGTATGTGTATGCTTGTGTATGTATATATGTGAGTGTGTGTGTGTGTATATGTATGTGAGTGTGTATGTATATGTGAGTGTGTGAATGTATGGATGCATATGTGTGTATATGTGTATGTATGTATGCATGTGTGTATATGTGTGTGTGTATGTATGCATGTGTGTATGTGTGTGTGTATATATGCATTTGTGTATTTGTGCGTGTATCTATGTCTATCTCTCTCTCTCTCTCTCTCTCTCTCTCTCTATATATATATATATATATATATATATATATATATATATATATATATATATATATATATATATATCTTTCTCACTCTCTATCAATAGAGAATAAAACAATCACTTATAGGTATGACCCTCTTTTGGATCGCTATCGTCAAAGTCTAATGAACGTTGTCTCTCATCAAATTCCTAAGAATTGACGCCAAAAACATCCTGTGAAACCAAAGAGAAGAGAAAATATAAAATAGAAAGCATAGAGAAAGAGAAAGGGTAAGACTACATGCACCACTTACCAAGATGCGAGATGTAAAGAGAGAGAGTGTGTGTGTGTGTAGAGAGAGAGAGATTTGTGTGTGTGTGTGCACAACACAATGCAAGTCACAATTCAAGTTCGTGCATGCAAGTTCAACAGAAGCAATGCTTAGTTAGAATGATGCGCAAAATGTCGAATTTTTGCTCTCGGTTCCCTTGTATGTTTAACCAATGGTGTCGGTATTGATCTAAGCATCGATAATTCCAGCTAATTATCGATGCTCATACCGATGCCCATATGGATGCCTATACCGATGGCCCTTCAATAGATACTGATGATCTATTTTTAAACGGCCATACCGATGATCAAACATCATACTAGATTTCTCTATATGTAACTCTAAGTATTGAAGAAAACTCTCCTTATTGGGGCTTGGAAGCCTATCTTTTTTCTTCAAGCAACTCGCACACCTTTTGAACGTACTAGAAGAAGGCTTTTTATCGGTCTTAGATTTAGAAAGAGCAATCTTAATAATCTTCTTGCCAATGAAACTCAATAACTAACGACTCGAAGAGCAACCATCATCATCATATTCATCATCAAAAGAAGAAGAACCGTCACTCGATGATAGATCAAAGGTGCATGCAAAATTAAACAATGTCCATGAAACATCGCTCTTTTGTGCATGTAAAAAGGATGTGGCAGATGCATTACCAACAAGTTCTACAATGTTTAATACTTCTCCTCAAGTATAAAACTTTTCCGCTGCAACGTACATACATTAGAACTACATTAACCATGCTCCATGTTTCCAAAATTTGTGGTTACACAATCTCTTTTTCGTAGCTCCAATCGATATGATTACTTTATTCCAGAACTCATGTCATTTTACACATAAATCATCAAACTTAATACAATTTAAGATTAATTTCGATTCATAATATCCAAGCTATATTCGTCCCTCAACGAAAAAGTTTTGCTTGTCAAATTTTGTGTCTGGTACACATGGAAATGTCGCCAACTAAAAAAAAAAAAAAGAATGTAAGGCTAGGAAGTTGGGTGTGGAGGCGAATATACTGGAGGCGCAAGATAAGATCTTTCCCTTGATCGACTCTAATATTTAGCTCATTAGTTTTCATGTACGGAGCCCCAATGTTTTCAAGTGTCATGTTTACAGTGCAATATGATGTATACATTCCTCTTTAGTAATTTTATGCATGCTAAGTGAACGATCACTCTTCTCACTTCAACCTTCCCATAAGCAATATCCAAATTGACCTTCTCTCCCATATCTAAGAAAAATGCATTTCTTTGACATATGGCCCAATTTTTGTCTAAGATTCTTGGGTATATGAGCATATGCTTCACATCCAAAAACTCTAAGATGATCATTATATGGTGGTTTTCCTGTCCATAACTCTTGTGCCACCTTTTGTAGTACTAGGTGAATGGTTAATCACATGAACTATAGTCAATATTGCTTCTGCCTAGAAGCCTTGTGAAAGGTTTGCATGATGCAGCATAGAAACTACTCTGTTCTGAATAGTTCTATTCAACCTTTTAGCTACACCATTTTGTATTGGGGTATAAGGAGTTATAAGCTCTCTATGAATTCCTCTAGACTGAAAGAAAAGGCTCAACTCATGTGAGGTATACTCACCCTCATTATATAAACGTAAAGCCTTAAGCTTGGTTCCTTTTTCCAGTGTCAACTCCATTTTGTACTTGGGTATAAGGAGTTGTAAACTCTCTAAGAATTCCTCTAGACTGAAAGAAAAGGTTGAATTCATGTGAGGTATACTCAACCCCATTGTCTGAACATAAAGCCTTAATCTTGGTTCCTTTTTCAATCTCAACACCATTTTCTGAAAATAGGGAATACCTCATCCTTCAATTTGATAGGATATATGCACAATTTTCTAGTAGCATCATCCATGAAAGCGAATAAGTAAAGAGAACCACCTAATGGCTTTGTGGGCATAGGACCACACACATCTGTATGAACGAGATCTAAAGGCTGAATTGAATAGTCAATGGGCATTTTATGCACATTCCTAGTTTTCTTTCTTGCACAAGAAAGTAAAATATTCGTATCTTCCACAATTGGGTCTTTTCCATTATCCATAAAAGACCTTGCAAGCTTCATTAGTGAAATTGTCTTGCATTCCATGCCAACTCTACAACTGCAATCTAGGATCCTTCCACAATTCTCAAATATGGAATTCCTCTCTTAATTCATATCCAAATTGTGATAGACAAACATGCCACCAACATAAGTTCATTTTTTCATTCTGAATTGTACAATGAACAATAAAATTTTAGATTTAGAACATCCATGTAATGTTGATATTTGATTGAAAAGATACTTTTTGAGACCTAATTAAAAATTAAAAGCCATCTAAACTCCACATCCAAATATATCACAAGCTTTCCATCTTTAAACTACTAACTGAGCATACTCACTAAGAATGTTAGGCCTCCTCCTCTGATTGTTTCCAAAAGGGTTTGTGTTGAGTTGTTGGTTTGGTATAATTATTAAAGAGAAGAATTATGTTATACCAATAACTCAATGCAAACCCTTTTGGCACCACAAGGGATTGTTGCTTGCTATCTTTATGGTAGTAGTGTGAGCTATACGATAATTTGAGAACTAAATCATTCACAACACTTGCTCGTGCACTCACAGCCACTATAATCACTACACAACCATTGTAGTCACTATCACCTCTACAATTTCCATCGCCATTACATCCATCATTGTCAACACCGTCAAAGCATGCAACCACCAACGAGAGTGAAAATAGAAAGGACAAGGAGGCCGTGTAATAGCTCATTTGGGCATAGGAGAGGCTGCCCCTCTCCTGCATAGCTCTAGTGCCTATTTGGGCATCATCATGCCCCTTCAAAACCCCCATGCCATGCCGCTCTCCTCTTTTCTGCTCTACACTAGGGATTATATAGCATATATAACCTATTTCTTATTTTCTTTCTCATCTTTTTTTAGATTTGAGGTTCAATTGTCCCTATATGCTTGTCTTGACATCTTGAACATATGATTATACTCACATAACTCTAATAGATTACAAATATAACCCTAGATTAGCTTATTATATACCCCATTAATATTATTTTGGATTAATAGTATGATGAGGCTTTTGTTGTCCATAGGCTCTCACTACATTATATCAGGGGCATATCGACCCATATACTAACACAAATCCACGAGACTATTTTTGCCTTGGCACTTGTATAAGCATCCGTATAAGTGTCGGTATGCACGTCAGTATGAGAGCGTCAGTATAGACATTGATATGGGTGCCAATATAAGCATCCGTATAGGCATCGGTATAAGCATCGGTATAAGCATCAGTATTTGGCTGGAAATACCAACGCTCATAATGATGCTTCTATCGATGACCAAATCTACAATTTTTTTTTTGGACAGAGTGTGTTGTCTCTTGCTGTAGCAACATTGCCATGTTGTTGTGTAACAAAAGACAATACACTCTGCCCAAAAAAAAAACGAGTACATGTAACATGTACTCCAGTGGTTGTCGATCTAGTGTTTAGATAATCGACAACCAAAACACAATTTGATAAAGCAAAACACTATCAAACACAAAAGAGATGAGAAAAATGAACCATGAACCATGTACAAAACCATGATAAAGAGATATAAAAGTGTTGCAAATTGTTGGCATATATGAGCCAGATACAAAATGTGGCAAAGCACTGCCATATAGGAACGGAATACAAAATTATGGCACACCATTGCCATATATGAATTTAATAAAAAATTATGGCAAAGCATTGTCATACATATGCATAGAGGAATCCAAACATCTACATCTGCCATCT
Source organism: Ceratopteris richardii (assembly GCA_020310875.1). Taxonomy (NCBI): domain Eukaryota; kingdom Viridiplantae; phylum Streptophyta; class Polypodiopsida; order Polypodiales; family Pteridaceae; genus Ceratopteris; species Ceratopteris richardii. The sequence continues at coordinate 1,498,421 of CM035439.1, read as the reverse complement.
TGAAACTAAGCATATGTGTGAAATGAGACAAATTGACATGATATTTATAAACAACAACTAAAAATACCAAACCAAGTTTATAAGCTCACCTCATCATAGATGCTCCCATGATAAGGCTGCACCGCATCCCTCCAAGTCCTCCAACAATGCAACCAATCGATGACGATATCCATAAACCTCTTTGGCTCATGTCAAAGGACAACCCACTGTTAAATCCTATAGCAAATATGCAAAACATTCGATGAACATACATAACATGCTTAACACAAGCAAATTCAATAATGAAAATGATACTTACAAACTCGTGCACCGTATTTAAAATACTCCCAATCACATCCCTTTGTGAGTTCCTCCTCTTTTTCAGAGATATCTCACCCACTATCTTTGCTTGTGAAATCGTTGTATCTAGCCATCTACTCATTTGATAGGATGAAAAAGGTCAAAGACTTTGGAACAATTCTTTCGAAATCAAGCTCTTTCCTTTGTGTTTGTCTCCTTGGCAAGCTCATACCTCTCTAACCACTTCTCCATAGGCTCAGAGTTAATAACGATGCAAAACTTCACTGCTTTCTCTCTGAAAGCTACATCCATTTCTCTATTGGGACAAACAATGATACCATGCTTTATGGGCTTTTAGAGTTGCCTACAAGATTGTTATTGGTGTGACACCATTCAATCTAGTATATGGTGGAAATGCAATTTAGCCAATTGATTTCTTGATTCCTACTCTCTGAGTAGCTGAGAAGTATGAGTGGACTGAACACAAATTGTCACAACAATTGGATCAAATTGAAAAATTGCATGAGACTAGATCTCAAGTAGTCACAGGAATCTATGCAACCAAAAGGAGACGAAAATCATGTTATGATGCCCATATCAAAGACAAGGGAGTCAAGGAGGGTGATTTAGTCTTGGTCTATACCTTAAAACAGCGTGCAAAAAAGTTGAAAAAGAGAGGAGATAGACCGTTAGTGATCAATCGCATTTCCACTAGTGGAGCAGTTAACCTAGCCACCCTAGATGGAGAGATTTTGTCCAATTACATAAGTGGATGTCGTGTGAAGAAATACTCAGAACCCTTGACTGAAGAGATGTTGGCTAGACTTCTAGCAGCAAAGAATCAAAAGTAAGAGGATGAAAGAATAAGAGAAGAAGCAAGACTTGAAGTGCTAAAGCGAATACAAAAGCAAAAAGAATGGATGTGTGAGAGAGATGAGAGACATCGACAAGGAATGGAACCAATCCCCATAGCCAACTATGGAGCATCAGAGGTCAGAACCCTAGGATGCCAAATATAGCAACCCTACTTAAACCTAGGGGTGGGAACTGAGGAATATCACTTGGTGGATGCATTGATTGATACAGGAGCAACACTAAGTTGCATATGCTCTTCATTAGCACAACAATTAAAAGCACAACTTAGAACAAATAATGCATATATGATGGGGATAGGAAGGAACACCATTGAATGTTTAGGTGAAGTTACCCTATCTTTACATTTCGGTAACAATTCGATGCAATAGAAGCTTCTAGTTTGCAAAAATGATGACCTATTAGAAGAATTAGTTCTAGGTCAAGACTGGATATATGAATTTGAGGTGAAAATCCAGTTAGCTTTAGGCTATATATCAGCCAAGATTGGGCATAAAGGAGTCTTTAGCCTATAAGATGAGAAACCTCTAAAGAACATGAGCCAAGGATTTGATGACTGTGAATATTCATGCTTGTGAACCTATACCAATGTCTAGCCCTATCCAACTCACTTCTGTTTCTAATCTAAGCACTAAAACCCACAATCATCCCATGCCTAATATTCAACTAAGCCCTTCTTCCACATCTAGCCAACCTGAGATACAAAGTGAGGTTTCCCTTCCAAGTGAGGAACAAAGAGGTACACAACCCAACAAAAAATTGCCACATAGTTGTCTACCAGCAAGAAAGGGAATGAAGCAGACATGGATTTGCAAGAATCAATTGGACAACTACAAGCACCATACTATAACGATTCCAAAGGAGGTTAACAAAAGGCAACAGAGATCAAAACAACCAATCAAAGATTGCACTAAACAAATAGTAATGGTGTGGATACCAAAGAAGTTGATGGTGGCTCAACCTTCAAGAAATCAAATATGGATACCCAAGAAAACATTCAGGGTCACCAAGGAGTAGCCAAAGATACTACACAAAGGTATAAATCAATCCAGGAAACCCTTCAAGAACCAAAGAAACCACAAGAAGAAAAGATCACCCTGCAACCAAACAACAACTCCACCAATGATATGACACATATGGAGAGTGAAAGAGAAGAGAAACTGAGAAACTCTATGAGACAAAACTAACTTCAAGAATGAAACTCAACACACCAAGATTAGGAAGATGTTGATCCCAAAGTTAGAACTAAAGATGCCATTGACGCAAGCAAAGAATTCCTCTCGCACTCATGTCGAGTCAAATGCACATCGAGTATGCATGATAGGGCCACATTACAAGGCCATGCTTTCGGCACATAGGTTTCTCTGTATCAATAGTGGTGCACATTTCCCTTCACGGGAATAGGAAATCACTTGTACTATAAAATAATAATATTGAACAAAAATAAGCAATGCTTTGGCTATGATACTGACTTTTCTGTTTTCCTTTCAACGAAAAAACAAACATATAAAAAGACCAAGTACTATGTTCCTTTTACACTCTATGAGTGGGGACATGACACACGGAGTGGATGACTTCACTACAGTAATAAATGAAATTGATCAAATTGATACTAATCAAATTGATCATTCAAGTGCAGATGGCTTCCTCATATTTTGAAGCTACTCAGGAAGTGGAAGTACTTGAGTTTCCCCTAGAATCTGCAACTAAGGCATGCAAACATTGGTTTTGTGATGATCAATGAGCAAGCAAACATTTTTTCCTCATTACTATCAAAATCATGGATAGATATCATCAATTTCCAGTGATGACTCAAGACTTTAGAGTACCCTAGCATGAAATTCCAAGGACAGTAGAAGTATGGACACACACTGGAATAGAAGCATAAAGCTTCCCATATACAAACCGGACTTTCAAAGGTGCACACAAGTGATGAATACTCTGCATCCAACACTTGGCATGCCATCTGTCCCTAAAGCCACTGTGCTAGATAAAAATGGAGAGTCACAAAATATTAGATTCATTCATGACCTAATCAAGGTAGCATTTGGATGGACAAAGGATGGTATAACTAATATGAAGGATGAATGTCATGAGGCAAAGAAAAGGACATTCACAAATATCAATAAAATTGACATAGAAGAGGAAATGAGACTGGTGGTAGTACAACTGCTATCTCATGCAATCAAGCAAGTTGGCAATCAAATCAACTTGACCCAAATGTCCAAGCACGGCTATTTGAAGCTAAAAAGCAGTGGGGAAATAGGAAGTTTTTAAATGGCAGCTCTGCTTTGACGATATTGATCTATCAAGCTTTAGGTATACGAGAATGTTTATGGGAAATGCCTTCCACAATGGAAATGTCAAAATATGTAAAATCTGCAACAATACCCAAGAAGAAGAAAGGAGTTATTGCAGTGGAAGAGGTTAGTACTAGATCCAAAACTACTATGAGACATTCAAAACATGCTCGAGAAGAGAAAGTGATCATTAGGGGAAAAAATGAACCCTTCATGGGCCTTGTAAGGATTCCTAATTTTAAGGGATTAATCCTAATTATGTTCTTGCTTGAGAGAAAAAAGTACATTTAATAGAGCACTTTTTAGTAGGTTAGACTAGGCTTTTTGTTAGGCTCAAGTAGGGTCATCTGTCCCTTCTGTAAAAGAAAGAGAGAGAGAGATTCCACTTTACACATCATCAAATCCGTCCATCTTTATCAATAAAAATTGACTTTTTTTTAAAGTGAAATAATTAGATATTGCTTACTAAAAAGGGCCCATTTCTTAATACACATGTCAGAAGCTACTTTTTTATATGGATTTTTTAATAAAATCACTTAAAATAGTTCTTTTTTCAAACTCCCTCCAAAAGTAAAGAGCCACATCATCAAACTCGTAACTTTCCCCACCTCAAAAAATGAGTTTTTCAAATTTTTATCATTTTCACTCACATAGAATGGAAAACCTTACCCTGACCCATACACATATCAAAAAAGTACTTTTCTCTATGTATAGATACTTCTTAGTCCATTATACATGTTATTTTGATTCTCTTCTCTCTTTTTCTGTCTTACCATCTAAATTCTAGCAGCCATCGGGTACTCAAAAAATTTCCTCCAAGGAGAAGATGTAACAATAATGGAATCACTCACCAGGAAATCTTTCTTCCATGAGATGACAATATTCATGTCGAGGTAGGTGGTTCATTCTTTCCTTGTGATCCAAGATCTACTATTCATTTTACTTAATAGTATTCATCTACTACTTTTTAAGAGGAAAAACACAGAATGCCATCAATGGAAGCTCTTTCATGTGGAGTGGGAGGACACATACATCATATTCTTCTAATGAGGTATATATTTTTCTTTATTCTCATATTTGCAAAAGAATTAAACCAATATTTCCCTTGCATAGGTAGTTCACCTGAGAAATAAGTGCTTCATCAACACCAAAGAAAATAGTTTCTCTTATTTCTCCTCTTTTCAAAAGAATGACACCAATATTACACAGTATGGATAGGCAAATGTGTGTGAAAGCATTTCTCCATGCTTATAGAAGATATTCATTAGGAAGATGAATTATAAAGAGGACATGATTGATATTGCTACAAAATACTTACACATAAAAGAAAATATGTGTAGGTATGTTTAGCATGCAACCATGACTAAGGCGTCAATGAAGAAATCATATCCTTAGTTTATGAAGAACTCATAAACATATGCTTCTGTTTGTACAAAACAATAAATAAATAAATTCTTAATCTATAGAAGCTTCAAAAATCAATGTTTTTCTTCTCAAATAAAGGCTACCTCTATAATTTACTTTTCACATCCCTTTTTAATTTGATTTTATATATGTTTATCTTTTTGGTACATGTTGTGCTGATAGACTCAAATTCATATTAAAGATATTAATCATCAATGACTTGGAATAGTGAAAGGTAAAGTGCATTCTACATTAAAACGTTGTTTGTTTCTTTAGGTTGTGCTCATTTAATTCAAATACTATGTGTTATATTGTCATATGGATAATATTGATGTATCAATTTTTATTAGTCAAGATTCTAGTACACTAGTAATGGAAAAGTCCCACTATAGATCTAATAGTAATTTCTTGAAAAGTACATGTCATATTAGTGGTTCTATGCATGTTGACTAATTGGAATAATACTCACTTGCTTTTCTTCAAACAACTTTTGCAAGAGTTTGACAATTAGAAATGTTTTCATGAAATTACAACACAACATTGCAAGTGAATATTGGAGGCTATCAATAAGTCCTTTGAATCATGATCAATATCATGCACAAAACGTTTTTGAGGGTTCAACTTGGAAATGAAGTTACATAAGAGGCATCATTTGACTATATTCTACTAACAAGTTTTTGTGATATATCGTATCCATGCTCAAGGTACATAATGACCACCTTGGATGAAGCCCCATCAGAGACGATGAAGTGGTCTACATGCAATAGAGGTCACCATATAGTATATGTATATATATATATATATATATATATATATATATATATATATATATATATATATATATATATATATATATATATATATATATATATATATATATATACACACACACATACACACACACAAACACACACACACACATATACATACTGTTGATATATTTAGGTAGTGATGTGTGTGAACACACTAGGACCGCCGGGGCACTTTTTTCCCTCTTTAGGAGGTTTTTTTTCCCTGGCTTGTATATATGCCTATTGCCCTAATGGGCTACTTATCTTTGTACATTCTCTAGTAATACATTCAATATTGTGTGTTTGTGCTCCAAGCTTCTTCTTCTTCCATATGTTGTTCGCGTGCTTCCGCAGACGTCTAACTCCAACAATTGGTATCAGAGCAGGTGGTCGCTTCATCTAGGGTGCCGTCGACAGTCCTCCGTTTGCAGTCTCAGATTCGCACGAAATTTGGTGAGCATACTCAAGGTGTTTCAGAGATCAAAATTGCTTTGATTTGTGGTGTCAAAATTGCAATCTGAGCTTGTTTCGGTCTCCGAAAACCTTATCACAGTGCTTGTGCAGGCTATTTTGCCTTTTTGTGCCAAAGGTATATACCAGTTTCTATTCGCCAGTATAAGCGTCTCGAAGTCTGCTACAGGTCTAGCAGAATTCATTGGGGCAGTTCTGTTCAACTTTTTGAGATACAGTCAATCTTCTGCATCAAGGTATTTTTAGTCACTGGCCATGGTTGAAAGCAATGATGTATTCCGTATGTTGGCTGTTGAGGATAAATTGGATGGTACCAACTACCCATTATGGGCTTATATGATGCGACATGTATTGGTTGCAAAAGGATTGTGGAACATTGCAGAGGGTGTTGAAAGACGTCCTTTTACACCTCTGACTACAGGTACTACAAATACAGGTGCTGGAGCTGATGAAGATGGTGTCAAAGATGATATTCCACAGATTCCTGTTTGTGTTGTTGTTTCTGTTGCACCTACTGTAGAGCAGATTCGTTGGGATGGTAGAGATGCCGAGGCACATGCATTGATAGATTTGTCTGTCAAACGTGCCATTATTCCTCATATTCGCTCTTGCAGAATAGCTAAGGATGCTTGTGATACATTTACCACATTGTACCAAGCTAGGAATGAGGTTCGTGTTGCTTACCTCCGAAAATAGTTGGAGAGTGAGCACATGAATGAAGGTGATTCTATGGACAATTTCCTAACGAAGATCAAAGACTTGAAGGAACACTTGATTTCTGCTGATGAGGTTATACCAGATAGCTCACTTGTGTAGACCGTTCTGAATGGTCTTCTTGATTCATATCAGAGTTTTGCTTCTACTCTTCGGTTGATGATGAAAGGCAATCCAAATGCCTTATCATTTGAGGAGTTAGTCTCTATTCTATTGCAGGAAGATCAATCCAGGAAAAACAGGTCCATTATGCGAGTTGCAGATCAAGCTTTCCTGGCTAGTCAGAAGGGCAAAGGAAAATGGAGCTCTTCAACTAGTAAGCAGAAATCTGCTAGTTCTGCATATTCAAAGAAGGAAGATAAAGATGAGAAGAAATCAGAAAAGCAGAAATTGTTTTGTAAGTACTGTAAAGGGAATGATCATATCATAAAGAACTGTCCAAAAGTGGCTGCTAAAGAGGCAAAGAAGAAAGAGGTTGGAATGGTTGTTGCAGAGGCCTCTACACCAAAAACAGAGTCTGCCAATCTTATGCAAGGAGAAGAATGGGCGTTTACTACTGTCTGCAGTTTTGACCCATCTTCTCATGATCAGTGCATGTTTGTAGTAGACTTAGATGTTTGGTATTTTGACAGTGGGGCAATCAAACATATTACCTCGCAGTGCAAATTCTTCTCTTCACTCGAGCATGCCCCTACAGGGAATACTGTTACATGCACCAACAACTCCTCTTATCCTTTTATGGGAGTTGGTAAGATCATTTTGACTACTGCTGATGGTAGTTCTTTCACTTTGTCAGATGCTTTATTTGTGTCAGGGATCAAAAAGAACCTGTTATTAGTTTCTACATTAGCCAAGATTCGCTTGGTTGTGAAATTTGTTGATGACAGGTGTACAGTTCATGATCTGTCAAATGGCGATGTAATTATTGCTTCTGGCATTTTATGTCGTGGGCTGTATAAGCTCATAGACTATGAAAGATCTGTAAATGATTTGGCATGTGCAGTAAATGATTCTTAGGCTATGTCAGATGCAAAGCTTTGGCATGCACGCTTTGGTCATCTGAATTTTGCTAGTTTGCTATGCCTACAAAAATTTGAAATGGTGTCCTCTTTGCCCAAACTAGAGGCACCTGGAAAACATGTTTATGAAGGCTGTATTTTGGGCAAAATGTAGCGTTTCTCCTTTCCAAAATATGGTTTAGTTTGGGCTACACAGAAATTGCAGCTTGTACATAGTGATGTCTGTGGTCCTATGTAGACACCCTCTTTTGGAAATTACCTTTACTGCGTGACTTTCATTGATGATTTTTCCAGGCATGCATGGGGATATCCACTCAAAGCAAAGTCCAAAGTGTTCATGTGCTTTTAACAGTTTTTGGTTTTGGCTAAAAATCTGTTAGCATGTAAAACAGGCACCCTCCGTTCTGATCGAGGGGGGGAATATATGTCTTTTGAATTTAATTCATTTTTGGCTAAATGTGGGATAAAACACCAGTGTACAACACCGTATACACCTCAACAGAATGGAGTTGCTGAATGAAAGAGCATGTCACTCATGGAGATGGAGAGGTGTGTGGTCAAGAGTCAGGCTTTACCGCATAGTTTCTAGCTTGAGGTTGTCATGTGTGCAGCATATGTACTAAATAGGTGTCCCACTAAAGCCCTGCAATCTATCACTCCATATGAGGCTTGGCATGACTGCAAGCCATCTGTTGCTCATCTGCGTGTTTTTGGTTGTTTGGCATATGCACTAGTGCTTGAACAACATCGTAGATAATTGGATGATAAGGCAGTAAAATGTATTTTTGTTGGGTACAATTTTGAAAGTAAAGGCTATCATCTGTATCATCCATAGACTAAACGCATTCTGGTTAGCCGTGATGTTGTATTTATGGAAGATGCTACTCAGCCATTGCTTTCATGTACTAAGGAGACATTTGTTAGCTCCAAAGACATGTATAATACTTTGATGCCTCTTTTTACAGGTGGACAGTCTAGTTCTGGTCCTAATGAGGCAACTTCTCAACCTTTGCAGGTTTCATATGATGATGTAGATCATTCCATTTCTCGTGCAGATTTACATGATGCACTTCTTGATGAGAGAGTTGATATTGACCAGGCAAAAACTATGCCAAAATGGCTGGTGCAAACTTTGCGTGACAGCAAATTAGATGCACCTTTCACATATCGTACTCGTTCAGGCTCTCATAGTACCTCCTTTGCATCAGATTGCTATGCTATGGTTGCGTCTAGTCTCTATGATGAGAATGAGCCTATTTCTTTTGATGAAGCAGAGAATTCAAAAAATTGGATGGCTGCTATGCAATCTAAATATGATGTTATAATGAAGAATAGTACATGGTCTTTATGTGACTTGCCTCTTGGCAAGAAGGCCATTTGCACTAAGTGGGTATACAAGTTGAAGCATAAATCTGATGGTACAGTTGACAGGTATAAGGCTAGGCTTGTTGCAAAGGGTTATGCATAGGAAAGAGGCATTGATTTTGATGAGACCTTTGCACCTACATGCCGTATGACTACTGTTCGAAGCATTTGTGCACTTGCAGCCCATCATGGTTGGAATGTACATTAGTTGGACGTTAAAACAAAATTTCTGAATGGTGACTTGCATGACAAAGTGTATGTTTTTTAGCCCCGTCGCTTTGTGTAGAAAGGGCATGAAAACCAAGTGTGCAGGTTAAAGAAGGCATTATATGGTTTAAAGCAAGCACCACGTGCTTGGTATGAGAAGATATATGCCTATCTGGTTGCACATGGTTTTGAGAAAAGTCCAACTGAAAGCACCTTATATGTTAAGCATGCTAATGATGTGCTTTTGATCATTGTTGTCTATGTTGACGACATGCTACTCACTGGTCCTATTGAGAAGCATATTGCTGATTTTAAGGCTGATTTGCATGCCTCATTTGAGATGTTTGATTTGGGGCATTTGCATCACTATTTGGGCATTCAATTTATGCAATTTGATGGTGGAATGGATTTGTGTCAAACGAAATATATTGACACATTATTGCAGCGTTTTGGCCTTGAAGACTATAAGCCTATTGCCACTCCTATGGAGACAGGTTTAAGATTGAGTCTTCATGATGTCGGAGATGCATTTGATGTTGTTCTCTATGAGCAGGCTGTTGGATGCTTGATTTACTTATGCATTACTCGGCCAGATATTCAGTTTGTTGTCTCACAGATGAGTAGATTTATGCATTGCCCATGAGTCAAGCATTGGCAGGCAGTTAAGCGCATCTTTCGCTACTTGAGTGGTACTCGGCTACTTGGGTTGTTTTATCCCAAGGGGGGATCACTACCGCCGAATTTGCATGGTTTTTCCGGCTTTGATTGGGCTGGTTGCTATGACACTGTGTGTCCACTAGTGGCTTTTGTTTCATGCTTGGTAGCTCATGTATATCTTGGTTGAGCAAGAGGCAGCCTACTATGGACACTTCTAGTTGTGAGGCTGAGTATAGGGCAGCTTTCACAGCTACTGTTGAGTGTGTGTGGCTCAAACGCCTTACGGCTGATTTGGGTGTTGGTCAGTCTTCTGCCACCACCATCTTCACTGACAGCCAGAGCGCATTGGAAGTTGCGAGAAACCCTGTGTTCCATGCTCGCGCTAAGAACATTGAGGTGCATTATCACTATGTCAGGGAGAGGTTCTCTACTGGCGAGATCAGCTTGGCATATGTGCCCACGCAGGAGAACATTGCAGACCTTTTCGCGAAGGCTCTGCCTAGGGAGAAGTTTGAAGCTTTCCGCAAAGCTTTGGGCTTACTTCCTTTTGTGGAGTGATTTCCACATAGCTTGGCACTTCCTTATACATGAGTGCTAGCTCCTTGTTCACCGCATCACTCCCAGGGGGGATTTGTTGATATATTTAGGTAGTGATGTGTGTGAACACACTAGGACCACCGGGGCATGTTTTTCCCTCTTTAGGAGGTTTTTTCCCCCCGGCTTGTATATACGCCTATTGTCCTAATGGGCTACTTATCTTTGTACATTCTCTAGTAATACATTCACGATTGTGTGTTTGTGCTCCAAGCTTCTTCTTCTTCCTTGTGTTGTTCGCGTGCTTCCATAGACATCTAACTCCAACACATACAACACACACACACACACACACACACACACATATATATATATATATATATATATATATATATATATATATATATATATATATATATATATATATATATATATATATATATATATATATATATATATGTGTGTGTGTGTGTGTGTGTGTGTGTGTGTGTGTGTGTGTGCGTGTGTGTGTGTGTATGTGTGTGTGTATATGTATATACACACATGCATACACACACACATACATACATACATACATACACACACACACACACATATATATATATATATATATATGTGTGTGTGTGTGTGTGTGTGTATATATATATATATATATATATATATATATATATATATATATATATATATATATATATATATATATATATATATATATATATATATATATATGTGTGTGTGTGTGTGTGTGTGTGTGTGTGTGTGTGTACATATACATATACATACACATTGCATCTAGTCCTCTCTATCATTGTATACATTGATTTCAATTACATCTTCAAGTGCAAATGCATAACCTACATTGGACAAAAATCATTGATCACTCAAATCAATGAGGATTCTAGGTCTACAAATATACTAGAAAAGTGTATACAAATATACATATGGACAAATGTAATCTGCTCTGATGTTGATTTCACTATGCATTTATTTGAGAAAATATTCCACCATCTGTTAGAGACATGTCTCTCCTCCCAACCTTATGCCTCTCTATATATAGCTACTCAAATCAACCAAGACCATAGTACATATATAGATGCATACACATCATGAACACACACACACACACATATATATATAACACATGTGGATACATACACATCAGACATACATGCATACATACTCACGTGTATCATATACACGCATACATAGTTGTAAACGCACTTGCATATATCACACAAACATACATGTGAAACACACATGTGTGCATACTAACACATGCGTATATATATCCCCGATCTTCATGTTCTAACTTAAAAGAGCATGTTTTCATCTTTGTGCTTCGATTCACCTATATTCCATTTGAATAAAGGATAATCTATTGTCTGATACCCATTCAAATGATTCAAGTTAATCATCATTAACTCGAGTTAGAAATCTATAGAGCTCTTTGGGAAAAACTTGAGCTCTTTCATGAGCATAATGTTCTAACCTACAAGAATATATATTCATATGTATGGTGGGATTCATATTTCGTATTCCAAACGAATAGAGTGGGACCTACTATCTAATTTGGTCATGTGTTTTTATTACCATCATTTTGGTAAAACATCAATATTGTCTCATCTTCATTATCTTTATTCACTTTTGTTATTTCTTCTATTGTTAAATCTGTGTTTTCATATAGAACATCATCTATTGATGGACTAATATCAATTTTTTATAATTCCTTGTCATCATCAATAGAATCATCACTTAGAGTATTATCATTCTCATCAAGTATATTATTATCATTGTCATGTAGAATGATTCTAATTTTTCTTTGAGACGCAGATATATCAATATCTGATGATGAATCATTAGCATGACTTTCTTCCATCTCTCTAAAAATAAAGCTGTCAAAAAATGGCTAACCTCTAGGTTGAACATGAATGACTTGCCACAAAAGATAAGTATCAGGGTTTTTATAAAAAAATGCTTGTTCAAAATGCCTAGGAAGAATATATAATTCTCTAGTTAATCCCATTATTTTTGAAGAATCAATTGCCCAAAACACAGATAATGTCCTTCTCAATGTAGAATTATTACCTTTATACTCGGTTTGAAACCAATCAACCTTTAAAATAACCTATCAAAATATAAAAGAACAAAAATTCATCATAGTGTACTTGAAAAAATAATAACCTATATCATAAAAAATCCATTTTTTTTGTTGCATGTTTGAAGATACCTAATAATATTTTGTAGATACCAACAATGGTTCCTATGTAGCCAGCTTTGCTATCCATACGATTTGTATTTTTGGAACTAGCACATGATAGTTTCTTGAACAAAGAAATAATGCTAAAATCCTATGTTTTATGCAAAGTGATTGATTCTAATATGTTGTCCATAAGTCGTTCATGTCTTTAACTTTTCTTTTTCTAGGGATCTAAAGTGAAAGAATTAAATGTTCCTTATTAATGATAAGATATTGCGGGGGATTATACTTGATGACTACCACTGGCCATGTTGAACATTTACTAAATTTCATCAAAAATAGATTAACCCCATCTAATGCAACTCCTAACTTTAGATTGTGTGGCTCTTGTGCAAAGTCAGACCATCTAGAATCAATATGTTGAAAAGTTGCACTATCAAATAAAAATCTCATTACTCTATCATTACTTTTATGGTCAAATCCCCATATCAAAAGCTTTGATAAGTTAGGCCTTGAAACATATGTTTAATTCATGGAGCTAATGGAAAATGTCTCAATACCTTTTTTGGGATTTTACCATCTTCAACCTTAGATGGAGGAGATTGACATTTTGGACATGTCAAAGAGTCTACATATTCAGCTCTATATAAAATACAATCGTTAGGACATTCATGTATACAATGATAATCTATACCAAGATTGTTGAATATCTTCTTCATTTCATCATGTGATGTAGGAAGAATATTATTGCTTGCTTAGAACTTCTCAAATAGTAACCTGCAAGTTCATGAAATAAAGTATTATGAATGAAAATATGTAAAAAAGTGTATATATGTATGTGTGTTTGTATATGTGTATGTGTAGGTGTATGTATATGTATATATGTATTCATATATATGTGTGTGTATGTGTATGTGTGTGTATGTGTATGTGTGTGTATGTGTGTATGTGTGTCTATGTGTATGTGTGCGTACGTGTATGTATATATGTGTATGTGTGTGTAAATTTTTTCAGTTCATTTCTAATTTTCTTTTCGTTTATTGGGGCATGCAAGTTGCTATTTGTCTATCTAGGCTAGTAGATTGCTTGCCTCTCCCATTTTATGGATGACTTAAAACCTACCTTGTTAACTAGGACTTACACATTTATTTGCAAAGTGCAAGTCTCAATTAGCAAGGCAGGTATTAGGTCGTCTCGAAAGTGAGAGAATCAAATTTATTTGGAAGATTCTAAAGGTTTCCAAATCAAAGATGGAAAAAGATTTGATGCCAAAGAGCCAAAGAGCATTCTCTTCTTTGGATCTTTGGCATAGATTTTTTTTCCATTTTTGATTTGAGCTTTAGAATATTTTTGATAAATTTGACTCTCTTATTATCTGAATGACCTAATACCTGCCTTAGTAGCTGAGACTTACACATTTGTCTGTAGAGTTCACAAAGCAGTTATCAATCCAGGTATTAGGTCATCTGGAAAATGGGAGAAGAAAACTTATCTGGAAGATTCTAAAGGTTTTCAAATCAAAGATGGAAAAGATTCGATGCCAAAGAGCCAAAGAGCCAAAGAGGGTTTTATTCTTATAAGTGCCTTTCATTTTTTTTACATGTTGGTGTTTTTTATTCTACATAATGTAAATTATTGGTTTTCCCTATGTTTTCATCTAAAAGATGGGTGGGCATAAAGTGTTCATTTGATGTTGATTTTTACTCTCACCTAGCTTTTATCACTTTTGCTTTACTTTCATAGAATGTTTATGTATGTGTATTTGTTTATGTGTGTGTATGTGTGTATATGTGTGTGTATGTGTATATTTATATGTGTATTTTTATGCGTGTATATAAATAAATAGATAGAAAAAATAAAAGTATACCTTAATAGTATCAAGACAGATACATCACTCCATCCGAAACGATTTTGAAGATTGAGAATAAGTAAGCTTGCACTTAGTCATGTCAAGCAACTTGCTTTCGATATTCTTCACAAAGATATTTCTCATTTTTAGAAATATAAATGCTTTCGTTGTCATTTTAATACCAGTCCTCAATAAAATCTGCCATGCCATCATCATCATCATCACAAAAATCTTATACTTTTTCTTTTGAATATAGTTCTTTCAATGTTGCATATTCTATAGGATCACTTTTGAGTATCCTTCTCATGTATGCATGCAATTAGTCATTGAAGTATTATATCCTTGACTATAATTTATTATAAAAACTGCTATATTCCATGCATGTAAGGTCTTCCATCAATATATAATCTTTCATTTTTTGCATGTGTAATCCCTCTAATAGCAAGAGAAGCTACATTCAAGCATAATACATAAGTACTCATGCTTTGAAAATAATGTGTAAATCAATGTCAGTCCCTCCATGTATATATAGGACCACAAAATGACATAAGAGTGACTTTAGAGTTCGGAGGCACATACAAATCCTCTAAAATAAAGAGACCATGTCCAACACAAGTGATAGTGGAGGGAGCAATCATATAGCAATTATCCCAAAATTTAAAAACCTCTCCATCTAAGGGAAGTGGTCCTCCATGCCATCCTCCATATCTTCTTCTATCATATTATTAGGCCGCCGGATTGGATTGTAATTTTAATTTTTATATATTTTGCACGCACCGGAAAGGTGTGATGAAGAGTTGTAACTTTCTATTGATTAATGAAAGGCAAGCACGACGTTTAGCAGACGGGAATCGCTAGACTGTCTGTCTGGGCGACCGTGCTGGAAGGCTATGTTGCAGAATTGCAGAGATACTGAGTATTGCCTTTTATTTGTTGAATTGCAATAATTAATCATTAAACACAGTAATGCTACGTTAACAGTTAATAAGTCTGTGCAAATTCATCGTTTTTAATTTGCGAGTTAAGCGTGTTGCATCGTGTTAATCTTCGAATTGGTAGACAATTAATTGTTTAATTGAATGTTAAATTGGGAAAATTAAACAAAGGGCCTCTACACTGTCAGACCCCTATCCATTCCCAAGCACCTAGGAAAGAGATTAAAAGTGGCTTAACGGAAAGCGCGTTTAACACTCGCACCATCTGTGGGAAGATGGAAACAGATTTGGAATAATCAGTAAGGGAAGAGCAGCACTTAAGGCAAGCAATGGAGAATAATAATTGCTAGTTGAAGAAGTGATATATACCGGTTACTCGTTCCGGTGAGTCCTACCCAAAGTATAGGAGAGATCAACATCCCTGGGTAGTTCCAAAGTTATTAGGAACACCCTCGGGTGGTAGAAGTAGAGGCCAGTTAAGTCCAGTTGCAGAAGGATCAGAGCGAGTCAGTAGTAATTTCGGTGCTAGCTCAGTAACTCATGACGAGATTCCGGTGAATTCTGGTGTGAGTCCGGTACTTTTTGGAGAAGTTACAATGACTTATGGGTACACAGAGATGCAGTGTGGAGTCAGTTCGACACTATTTGGTCAGAATTCGGCTAGTTTCGGTGACAAGTTTGCAGTACCGGGTGAGAACGTGTCTGGTGATAGGGTAACCTGGTCCGATGAGAGTTTGGTGAGTTCCGATGGAAGTTCGGGAACACTCGGTGGCAATTTGAAGTTTTTCGGTGACACTACAGTGCTGCCTGGTGGACACTTATTGCGTTCACCGCTTTTCGGTGCAAGTCTACCTAATTTTGACACCAAAGCTGAGGAAAGGCTACTAGATTTTGAGTTAAGCAAACGGTTCGACGACATTTTTGGACCAGAAAGTGAGTAGGCTGACCACACAGATTTGGAAGGTCAAGAGACACCCCCTCAAAATTCAGGTAACAACAACACTACCAACGATAGCACCATGAGTGGGTCACAACAACAACAATAAACACCGCCACACTCGCAACCGCAATTTTAGTAGCAACAACAATAGCAGCCACAACCAATCATTCCACCTCAACTAGTCCCAACCGGAGTGACCTATAAAAAATTCGGTGGATTTTTGGGGGATGATCCCGATGCACATGTTCGCACATTCAAAATTAGCTATGCAGTGTTGAACCATCCACCAGATCTGGCGTATAAGGCCATAGTGTTTCAGGCCACATTGGTTAATGAAGTAGCAAGGTGGTTGACAGAATACAATATTAATCATTTTGGTAATTATGACGATGTGAAGGATGCGTTCCTGCAGAGGTTTTGTTTGAAGAAGAACCCTGCAAAAATTTTTGACTATTTGCAAAACAATCGACAGAAACCACACCAGAGTGTTCAAGAGTATGCGACATTGTTCAGAACTCATTTGCGACAGCTGCCTCTGGTGCATGCCAACCTGCCAGATGATGTCATAACAAAATGGTTCATCAACGGATTGAATCCCCAGTTAAAACAGATTATGATCATTCGTTGTGTGGGCAGAATGACATTAGATGCTGTCATTGCAATGGCCTTACAATTGGAGCACAAAGTTGGAGGGTTTACGGAGGATCTGGAATGGTTGAAATCAAGTAGGAACGTAATCGAGAATCTGTCCAAAAAAGTGTATTGTACTAAGTGTAAGAACCCAGGTCACACCAGTTCCACATGTGCTCTCAACCAAATGTATTGTGCCATCTATAATACGACGGGTCACTCAACAGAAACTTATGCATACAATGCAAAGGTGCAGGGTAGAGCGGCAGTAAATGCCATAATACAGGAGCAGGGCCAGCCAACCACCCATTATGTGCCACCACAGTTGCGAACCAACTAGCAACAAGGATATAGAAACTATCAGGATCAGCGTAATAACAATTTCAATCAAAACCGATGGCAGGCGGGTACATCGGTGGAAGGTACCTCACTCCCACCCCCTCGGTGTCATTTTTGCGGCGAGGTTGGCCATATTTATAGATTTTGTAAAGAATCCATAGAGTACGACAAAAGAAAGAAGGAAAGACAAAATCCAATGACAAATATGGTTTATATTTCCCCAGTCGTGTCACAAGCAGTCGTAGTACAGACAAGATCGGGAAAACAGTTGCAACCAGTAGATGAGGTTTTCCAGCTTGAAATTCGTGAGCAACAACGGATGTTTGCAAAGGCCACTCAATGGAAAACTAAGGAGCTGACGGTGTTCCCTGACCCAGTTCTGGTAACTCAGTATCCTCTACCAAATGCAAGACCGCATGCAAAGAATTCCGCTCTGGAAATATCAGACTCACGATCAGAGTTGGTAATGACCACAACACAAACAGACTAGGACTGGGATATTATATCTAAGGCTTCAATCACACTCCCTTTGGGACAGTTGCTTGCCCTAGTTTCGGGTGTAAGACAGCAATTCCAATAGCAGGTCAGCCCCGGACCTTCATGTACTCCGGCAACTGCGACCATACAACCAGAGATGGATCCTATGGTAGATCACTAAGTACTGTTGATCACCATTTGGTATAAAAACCTGAAGATCACACAAGTTTTAATTGATGGCGGGTCGGGTGTGAATATTGCAACAGCAGCACTCTGTAAGAAACTGGGTTGAACCAAAATTGAACCAGTGTAGTTCTCTGTGCGAATGGCGGACCAATCCATAGTCCATCCGGTGGGCCTAGTACGTAACATTCTGATAACCCTGCAAGGGACTACATTTAAAATGACTTTTGTAGTCCTAGAGTTACCTGAATCTAGCCTCGACTACAACTTACTTTTTCGTCGGTTGTGGCTAAGGCAAGCCAAAGTCGTACAGGATTGGTCAGCTCAAGAGTTAATTTTCAAAGACAATCACCAGAAATATGTAGTTACATTGGATGCTATGCAACCCTGTGATCTACATGCACGACCATATGTAGCAGAGCTAGTCCATATGTTGGATGGGCTATCTGATGATGAGAAGGAGGCTTTCCTCAAGACCAATAAGGACCTTATCCCATTAGGTACTGTAGATTTACGGTCAGTAGCAGATAAGTGGAGTCTGACAGCTTGTACGGTCGTCCCAATGACCGGAAAAGCAGAAGCAGATGATGACATAACTATGGATGAAGCGACCTTACAACAATTGTTGCAGCGAGCTGATGACTTGGCCAAGCCTCGATAGTTTTATGTACCAGAGGATCAATTGGTAATGTACAACTTGGGTGACACGGTCAACCCGAGACCAATTAAAATTAAGGCAGGATTAGCAGTCAAATTTCAAGCTGATTTGGTACAACTCCTGCATGAATTCTCATATGCTTTCGCTTGGGACTGTAGAGACATGAAGGTCCTTGACCCACAGATTTATCAACATAGAGTGGTACTAAAATCGGATGCGAAACCCATCAAACAACCTAGTTACAGGATGAATCCTAATTATGCGGCACAGGTTAAGGCCAAACTTGATCGTTTATTGAAGGAGGGATTTATTTGTGCCAATTGAGCATGCGGAGTGGATCTCACCAATAGTGATAGTGCCGAAGAAAAATAAGCAGTTACGCATTTGTGTCCACTACCAAAAGCTTAACCTAGCCACCGTACCGGATATGTTCCCTCTTCCTTCTTTGGATACAATGTGCGATAGGGTAGGAGGTCACGAAATGTATTCTTTCCTGGATGGCTACAGTGGATATAATCAAGTGAGGATGGCAGAGCATGATATACCGAAGACAACATTCATCACCAACAGGGGTGTCTATGCCTGTACCGTAATGTGGTTTGGTTTGCGGAATGCACCAAGTACATTCCAAAGATGTATGTAGGAAGTGTTCTCACCTTACTTGACAACGTTTATGCAAGTTTATTTGGATGATTTTTCATTATTTGGCAATACTTTGGCGCACCTATATCATTTACGGTGCTGCTTTGAAAAATGCCAAGAGTATGGATTATGTTTAAATCCTACCAAATCAGATTTTGCGGTCTCCTGTGGAAAGTTGCTCGGTCATATCATCTCTAAACAAGGAATACAGGTAGATCCTGATAAGGTAGCAGCCGTCTTGGAGGCACCGGTCCCAAAGACACCGAAAGAAGTTATGAGGTTCCTTGGCCAGATCCGATGGCATGGTAGACATTTACGGTGGTTAGCTCATCTAGCGACACCACTTAACCAATTGATGACCAGTTCCCTGCAGAAGTATGAATCGAATAATGAGTGTGAAATGAAATTTGATCGTTTGAAGGTCTTATTGATGCAGGCTCCGATCTTGCAACCGCCTGATTGGGAACAGCCATTTCATGTATTTATGGATGCTTGAGACATCACGATTGGCAGTGTGCTGATGCAACAAACAGACAAATGGTTTTGGCCTGTGTACTATGCGGGCTGCAGACTAGCTCCTGCCAAAAGGAATTAATCCATCATAGAATGCGAGTGTCTTGGTCTGGTATACTCTATTTAGAAATTTTGGCATTACTTGCTGGGTCCAAGATTCACTTTCGATGTGGATCATGCTGCACTAGTGTATCTGATTCGCCAACAACATTTAGGTGGCAGATTGGCAAGATGGGTTTTACTACTACAGGAGTTTGATTATGAAGTTATTCACCGACCTTGTACGACACATGTCTTAGTGGACTTTTTATCTCAACTTGATTTCAGTGAGTCTCTGATAGGTGTTGATGACACTACGCAAGCTATTTACGTCACCAAGGCAACTTTTGAAGAATCTGCAGAACTTCCTGTGGCACCTACATACTATGATACGTTAATGCCTTTTCTTACTGAAGGTTGCCTACCTCATAACACTCCCATTGCTTTGCACCGAAAAATTACCGTCTACAGTCGACAATTCCTGTTGATTGTAGGACAACTGTATTACATCGATCCGATTGGTGTCCTACTCAGATGCATCCCTCCACATGAAGCGGCATAAGTCATTGCCATGGCTCACTCATCACCCCCTGGAGGACCCTTCCCAGCTGATCTTACTCATCGCAAAATCTTACAAAGTGAGCTATGGTGGCCTACCATGTATAGAGATGTTGTTCAATTTGTGCAGTAGTGTGATGGTTGTCAATGGTCTGGATAGCCCTTGCAGCGACACTTCTTTCCCCTTCAACCTGTCTTACCTTTGGAGCCTTTCTAGAAGTGGGGTTTAGATTTCATTGGCCCAATTTCACCCCCAGCTACCCTCACCAACAATCGATATATTTTGACTTGTACAGATTATGCCACTAGGTGGGCAGAAGCTTGGGCTTTACATTCTGCCACAGCTATTTTGGTGGCTAAATGTTTAATGAAGGATGTCTTCCCTCGGTATGGATTAGCTCTGGAAATAGTGATAGACCAGGGTACACATTTTGCAAACAACTTAATGCAAGTCTGGATTCAGACTTTCCAGGTTGTACACAAATTCAGTTCACCTTACTATCCATGTGCCAATGGTCTGGCTGAGAGTACTAATAAGACTTTGTTGAATATGCTCCGAAAATTGATTTGGATTGTCCAAAAGCTGGGACCAGTTGTTACCTGCAGTTTTGTGGGCCTATCGGACCACATACAAAGTGGCAACCGGAATGACTCCATTTAAACTTGCCTATGGACTAGAAGCTATTGCACCAATGGAAGTGGTGGTGCCGAGTCTACGAGTCGCCTTATCCCAGAAACTGCTACCGGAAGAATCTTTTCCATTCTGGTTGGATGTGCTCCGATCATTGGATGAACAACGCTGGGAAAGCTTCATGATTCTTCAAGAAGTTCATCTCCGTCAAGCCCGTACTCATGATCATTTCCTAAAAACCCCTGTCTTCACGATTGGCCAACTTGTTTTATTTTATAATGCTAAAGCCAATCGCACTGTCGGAAAATTTAAGTTATGGTGGTTTGGACCATACCGGATTGCTAAATAGGTGGGACCCGCCACTTTTCGATTGGCAACCTTAACAGGTGTTCTCCTTCCAAAAGTTATTAATGGTTCTAGGCTCCACCCATATCACCAGCCATCTGATAACCCCTAAGGTGTACTCAGTCGTTTTCTTCTTTTTCCAGTGTCACTAAATTTTCTTTTCTACCCCTTCGTGTTTCGGTTGAACCACTGACCATAATCTTCCCGTTTTTGGTATCTAACTATGATTAAGTGCCGCCTCCTGTTACTACTCCTGTTCATGCATGCATGCCGCACTTATGAAGGATATCTCTTCACTACTGCATTATGAGTAGGGTTTTGCCGCTTGATTTTTTTCGTATCCCTACTTAATATTGTTCTTTCCACTGATAATCGCTATTGTCTTTGTGTGTTTGTGAGCTTTGTGAACTCTATGTTTTCCTATCTCCTTGTGCACGCTATGGAAGCTTTGGCTAATATAGCAACTTTCCGTGCGGGACTCACTCCAGATGTGAGTGAGTACTTGCGCACTCGGGGATTGCTGACCTTCACTGAATTGCCTTGGCATTCAGTGGAGTGTCATCCGTTCCATGCACAGATTATTTCTGCCATCGCCGCCACACCTACTACAGAGCACTGTTGGCCAGTTACATTTTTAAACCCCCGTACTGTAGTTATGCTCAATACGTTTGTTGAGGGATTCCGCCTCCCTCAGGAAGGATTGGAGCATGGACCGCTCCTTCCTCTTGCCACCATGAAGGAACTATTTCCACAGCACATATCTAATGAGTTTTCCATTCTTTGTTGCCCCAAACCAGAGCGCACTTCTCTACAATTCCTTGTCGTCGCATTGAATTTGCAAAAACATACCTATGGTATATACCGACCATTTTATTCCGTGATAGATATGGCTTCCCATGAACCTGTAAATTTCACAGCCTTTTTCTTCTGGTGCATTCACCGTGAATGCATGATGGTTACAAAGCAAATCACAAAGAACGACATCCCTCACACCCGTTTACCCCATACTCTAACTTTCCTCTTTCCGGTGATCCAAGCCGCACAACCACCTCTGCCTATCATGTTGCGATATGAAGAAGCCTCCCAGATGATTGAAGATGATGATGATGAAGATTTGCTTCAACTGTTTTGCCGCAAACGCAGATGCATTAGCCCCTCCGAAAGCCAGGTGCAGGGCTCCAATGCAGGTCACGAAGCTGATGTCTTCCACGACACCGCCACCTCTCTCCTAGTCAAATCCTCCATCCCATCTTCCCTCTCTTCATTTTTCGAAATATGAACCTCAATTTGGCCGCTTTGGAATTACATTTTTTGAAGAACATCTAATGACTGGATTTTAAGGACGTTGTATGAGAAAGGGTAGGTAAGGAATTAACTCCCCACTTCCTCTCATTTCTGTGAATTAACTCCTGCTTCCGCATGCGTGAGAGCTGCAACTTCTTTCGAACCGAGTTCCAAGGGGAACCTTCATGGTGTCAGAATCTTGTCATTCGCTCTCTCTGACCATATGGCCCCTTCGACATATTTTTGGATGCAAGGCGAGTAAACTTATCCCTCCGCCATACACTATCGCTGAGGCGATCCTCCATGTTCCAGGTTGTAGCGGGTTTAGCTCTTCGCTCCCCATGTGCCTGTTGTGTGCAAAGGAGTTCCTATGGGGGGGGGTGATGTTCCTTACTCTAAGAACTCTCTGTTTGCTCATGTACCTCAGGTTGAGCTTCTGTGCTCCCTCATCTCCGCATTGTTCGTGTTGTTGGGGTCGAGCGTCTGCTTCCCATTTTCTGTGCGCAATGTTGTCTCTACTATAACGCTTGGGTTCAGCATCTGCTTCCCCTTTGGCTTCTCCAATTCGGGGTCGAGCTTGAAGTGGGTCCTTGGGTTTTCCATCAGAGTAGGCACGCATTTCATCTCATGTTTGCATCCACTAAAGGTTGATTCGAGCTCCAACAATGTTGTCTCCTGCATGATTGTCAATCGCTGCAGCTCTACTCCCTACCATCCTCGTATGACGAGTCATTGCTCATTTGAGTCGCTTTAAGTGTTTCTTTGATTTGTGTGTGCTGGAAGTCGGTCCAGCGGTGAGCTCACTTATCACAGGGATTTATGCTTCATCCTTCCCTCTCAGGCACTCTTGGAATGGGTCCCCACAACCACTAGTTTGTGGAAGGCTCCCAATCGCATCTCCCCATGGCGCCCCTCAATGGTTTCTCCATGGGCTGGTGTTGCCCCTTTGATTCATCTTGATGCGATCTGTAGGATGGATGGTCTGCGCTTACTGCTCTCTACAGTAGCTTCTCCATGTCCCCATGTAATGATCTAGCTCAATACACGGCTGGTGGTTCTCTTCCCTCGGCTGTGGGGTTCTTTCTGTGCATGATGATACTTAATATGTTTGGGCAAAACTTTGTTGAATTGGTTGGACCTTTTTGCAACTATCTGAACGAGAACAGTCATGCTTTTATCTCTCAAAGTTGTTGAGATTTAGAATTCATGTTCTGTATTTTGATACTTACTCGGTCGATTTACATCTCACACTTTGCATCAATTGATGGGCTACTGTTTTACAGTTTTTTGTAATTAAAGTCACGAAGATTCCATGCTATGTTTTCACTTCTCGGGTGTTGAAGTTGGTTGGACAGTAGTCGTGAGCCTCGTAGCTCTGTTCATGTTGTGAATATGTTTTCCTGAAGTAATTTACATTGGTGGATTGCATACAAAAATCAGATATACTAATGACTCCTCTAATGTTTGAAACCGTTAGATAAATGTTTGATACTTTCTGTGTTTAAACTTTTGTGATGATACTCAACACGATCTTGTCTTTTATCATGATATTGGTTTTTTTGTGAGGTCATATCATGCACTCTCCACCCTCAATAATTTATAAACCACATGGTTTATGTTGTTCCCTCATAGAATACGTATGATCTTATAGCCTTCAGCGCTCTCCGATTCTCCATCCAGAACTTTGTTTTCTGTATGGACATCTTGCTTCACTAGCCCATGAATAATGGATTTCCATGCCTCTTGAGTAACGACACAAGTTTATAGCCACTACGGCAACTACGAAAGTATCAAATAAACGGCACAGATGTGAGTTTCTTCCATGCTTGATCAACGAGGAGTTGAGAATGGGTATTGCTAATGTTGCCATATAGATTTTACAAGCAGAACTTGGACTTCCATTGCCATTTCGATGATCTGTTGAGTGGGTCTTAGAAATCAATTATAGGATACTCAACCTTGAAGCCTTTCATGTATGACCTTCCTCATCCTTTGTGGCTTTAATTGATACTTGAACAGATTTTAATGTTGACTTGCTTATGAAAAGAGAACACACTTCACTTGGAGCATGTAGGTGCATAATGCTTCCTAAGGTTGGGGGAGCTCACAACACTTACATTTGCAGGGACACATTGGAATGTTGGAGTGCTTAAATAGAATTGTTTTTGGCTGAAGCAGGCATTCTTGTTGATTGTTGCATATAGGCATTGAAAGTCTATCATTGACCATGCATGTTAAATAGTTATTGATAGACTCTGCTTCATTGATTTCCTTAATGTTCAGCTTGGGATTATCATTTGGAAGCATTGAGAAAGTAGAATGTTTTTTGGTGTGCATTGATGCATTGGGATTGTCTTTGAGTTCCCCCAGCATAAAAGGAAGGCGTTCATGCTAGTTGTTCATCATGTTTCTATCATGAGTATCACAGATTGGTGGGCCAAATATGGCTTGCACACAACTCAATGTTTGTGGGCTTTTGTAGTTTGTTTATTACTGTGTCTTCACTGTATGATGAAGGGTCACTTCCTTGGGGACTTTCATTCAATATAACTTTGAATACAACTTCGGTGATGCTTGTATGTGTTCTTTTAGTGGAAAATAGTAGTATCACATGGTTGAAGTATGTGATTGTTCTAGCTTGGGTTTGTGCCCATTTCCCATTGTCACTTGGAAAATGAAATCGACGTTTTCTGCTGCTTGATTGTATACAAATTGAAAGTTTTTGTTTGACTCAATGATTGATGTGTTGATCAAACATTTGCTCTCCTTATGTCTAGTAATTCTCAGTTTTGTGTAAAGGCATGATTGCAAAATGATTGGTTGGGTCAACCCATTAAAAGATAGGCGATACTGTAACACACTTTCGTGGTGCTTTCCTTGTTGTGTATTTGCAATTGGTCACATCTATTGCTTCTCCTAGTCCACATTCTTCTTTTAAGCTTTCAAAGTTAGATGGATACGATTGCTCCCTTTTTAGTGACGAAAGTTAACACAATTACTTACAAAGCTTTTGAGATTATATAGGCTGGGTCTACATCCAAGAAAGTCAGGCTCCACACTCCCTTGTGGTCTTTGGAAGGTTTTTGAAGCCCCACCAAGGAGTGATACACATGTTGACTCTTTTAAGCACCTCATATCTATGCATTCATCGTATACATGATCTTCTTGCTTGATGAAAAGCTTGCAGTTTTGAAAGAAAGAGGTTGGTGCTTCTTGGGCTTATGAAATTTCTATTGCATGTTGGTTATAATCATTGGAAATGAATAAAATTGCTTATATGTTTGTGTGGTACAAAAGTCACAATGGTATGAATGCTGCTTGATGTTCTGTGTCCCTTGACCCACTTAGAAATCGGTTTCAAGACTGCACAAACTCTTGCTACTTGCTAATGCATTTCTTTTGATTCAATTCTTTATTAAAGCAAGTGACTGCTTCTAGTAAAGTTCCTGGGTGGTGTGCATATTGCTTAAAAATGTTCTTCATGATGTAAGCATGCATTCTTTAAAAGATATTTTGCAGGAGAACCTGCACATAGGGATTGAAAGATTTCAGACCTGAACTTAGTGGAGTCATAGATGAGTGATTGTTTTTTGCTAGGGAAGTAACTCTCTAGTTCCACATTCCTCATTTAAGGCTTAAATTCATTACAGGCCAACACACTTACAACTTTAGCATTGATCCGTCTTACCTCCTAGGGATGATTTGCTTCTATGCTTTGCAGGAATTGTGTTGGATAAGTTGTTTGAATCTCAAGAATGCTTGTATAATGATAAGAACTCATAATGTTGCATTGTGCACATAACACTCATGTTACATTGCAAGCTTGATTGACTAGAAGCATAGTATAAATGATGGCAAGACCTTAGGCTACATTCACCTCATGCTTTACATTGCAAAATATCACTCTCACTTGAAAATAATAGAGTATGGAATCATTGAGACATAAGGGATAGGCACTTTGGGTCTTGATTGGGCTCCTTTTTTTTTGGGCTATTTTTTTCTTTACAGGAGTGAGAAGATTGTCATGTAGAGGTCTCTCTTGTAGTGCAAATCTTGCAGCAATGGATGTTCTCTGAAGTGGAAACTAAAAATGGGATACATTTTGTGGCTGGTTCTTTTCAAATACAGTCTACTTGTTGTGTATGTTTAAATTTCAGGTATGGGAGCTTTGAGAGAAGGCACATTGGATGGAGGTTGGGCTAACTGCCCCCCAAGGGGATTGTGTCACTCAGCATTGTTGGAATGAAGATTTGAACGTAGACGGCTTGCTGATTCAAAAGATTTGCAGCCTTGCAAAAATTCAGACTGGAACTGCTGCATATTTCAAGAGTTGAAGACTCCAAACTTGGACCAGTCGGCATTGTATGCTTCTCCTCTCTTAGCTTTGTCAAGGACGACAAAGTCTAGGAGGAGGAGGGTGTTGTTATTTGGGTTGCCCACATTTCCTCATGCAATGGCACCCTCTAGCCCTTATAAAAATACCTTTTTCCTTGTATCTAGGAGATGTCCATATGAACACTCTCCTAAGCCCCATTTTTTATATTTGTTTTAGACTATGGTTTTGATGCCTCTTAAATAAAGCATCTTTTTGAGACACATGTATAAAACCCACGTAGTTTTCCCACACCTATATTTCTCTCTTGAAGAGAGTGGGTTGTTAGGGAATATTTTCCAAGATTTAGAGAGATATGAGCATGTGCTCCTTTTTTACTAGTAAAAAAGAGCACATGGGAGAATGTGCCTAGCCTATATATAGAGGCTCATTTCTTGTAATGGGGGAGCTTTTGGTCATGCTCTCATGTAAAATCCTTTCAATGGAAGAACTCTCCTTTCTCTTAAGGCTTTGTGCATATATGTATTTAGTCTTGGAGAGTGTGAGAGTGAGGTGTGTGTGTGCATGCTAGCATTTCCTTTGTGTGTAAGTAGAGTGTTGCAATTGTCTTGTATTTTACATATGTGATTAGGATCCTTGACTCCCATTGCTCCATATGTTCAAGCATGTGGCATAGCTGCGGGCTGATGGCCAATGGCTTGAACATGATGGAGGATGGGGTGGATGAAAGGAGAGTCTTTCTTGGGCCTTCCTTCTTGCTTCCATGCAAGGTGGTGTGGGTCTTGGCTCCCAAGGGCATACTACAACAATGCACTATCATGATGACTGTGCAAGCAATTTTGTCCTTTAGTGCCAAACATATGTTTAGGTTTTTGCTTGCCAATACAAGCACCTTGAAGTCTGCTATAGGTTTAGCAGAGCTTGACATGGTGTTTTTGTTCAAATTTTTGAGATAGTCATTTTTCTACATCAAGCATGCATGATTGTATACATTGAAATCAAAGTCAAAAGTTTTTATATGCTTCAAACAGTTTTTGGTTTCGGCTGAAAATCTATTAGCATGGAAATTGGACACCTTTCGTTTTGATCATGGGGGGATACATATCTTCTGATTTTAATGCATGTCTAGCTAAGCGTGGGATAAAATATTAGTGATAATCCTCAACAAAATGGATTTTCTAAAAGAAAGAACATGTCTCTCATGGAGGTGGCAATATATATGGTAGAAAGTTAGACTTTACCACATAGCTTTTGGATTGAGGCTTTTAGGTGTGTAGGGTATGTACTTAACATGTGTCCTAGTAAAGCACTACAATTGATCACTCCATATGAGGCTTGGCATGGTTGCAAACCATATGTGTCTCATCCATGTCTATTTGGTTATTTGGCATATGCATTATTGCATGAACAACAATGCAAGAAATTGGATGATAAAGCATTGAAATGTATCTTTATTGGGTATAGTTCTGAAAGCAAAGACTATCATCTGTTTCATCCACAAACTAAATGTATTTGTTTAGTTGTGATGTTGTTCTTGTGGAAGATGCAATTCAGCCATTACTTTCATGCACTAAGGAAACATCAGTTAGCTCTAAGGATGTGGATGACACTTTGTTGCGTCTTTTATAGATGGATAGTCAAGTGTTGGTCCAAATGAGGCAGTTTGTTAGCCTATACATGTTCCACATGATGAGCCAAATCATTCCATTTATAATGCAGATTTACATGATGCACTTTATGATGAGAGGGTTGATATAGAAGAGGCTAAAACAATGCCTAAATGGCTGATGTAGATGTTGAGATATAGCAAATTAGATGCACCTTTTTCATATAATACTCGTTCACATGAAACACAAGATTCAAAAAATTATATGGTTGCTATGCGTTCAAAATATGACGTTATTATGAAGAATGGTAATTGTTCTTTATGTGATTTGCCTCTAGGAAAACAGGAGATTGGCACTAAATGGGTATACAAGCTGAAATGTAAGCATGATGGAACAATCAACAGGTATAAAGCTAGGCTTTCTGCCAGTGGTTATGCTGAAGAATGAGCCATCGATTTTGATGAAACCTTTTCTCCCACATGCCGAATGACCACCATTCATAACATTTGTGCACTTCCAACTCTTCATGGTTGGAATGTACATAAGTTGGACATTAAAATCCACTATAAAGGATATCTATCCATTACCAATAGCAAATCATCTATTAAAAATGGTCTTTGGACTTTGACAGAAAGCCATGTACTTCTTCCCACTCTTCCTTTAATTCAGAGTGGCCTGATGTCTCTTGTAGTGCAAGAAAGAGGTATTCTTTCACTAAAATTGAGCACATGTTATAATTTCCTCTAGATATGTACACAAATAGCTACAACTACTTTGAACATTGTTGAATAAGAGAAGGTACCATCATAATTGTCTAGTAATGCTTTTGAGATCATAGAATGACAATGGCATGCATTCATAGATTGTGCTTTGGTGAAGAAAGAGCCCTTGCATCTTTGTATTGCATGCATGAAGCTCCTCCCCCCTAAAACATCAGACGTCGATTCCATGCATAATTTGTGGAGCAACTCATTCTTGTTCAATTTCACATTAATTAGGCCTTCACATATAATGAATATGTGGAAAATATGTATGAATCTCAAATTATATATAAAACGTTTAGAGTCAAAGATCTTAAATTTCCTTGAATACAAAAACTTCTTAC
>CM035439.1:1451042-1456042 GCA_020310875.1 Ceratopteris richardii | reverse complement strand
GATAGATAGATAGATAGATAGATAGATAGATAGATAGATAGATAGATAGATAGATAGATAGATAGATAGATAGATAGATAGATAGATAGATAGATAGATAGATAGAAAGATAGATAGATAGATAGATAGATAGATAGATAGATAGATAGATAGATAGATAGATAGATAGATAGATAGATAGATAGATAGATAGATAGATAGATAGATAGATAGATAGATAGATAGATAGATAGATAGATAGATAGATAGATAGAAAGAAGGAAAGAAAGAAAGAAAGAAATATAGATAGATAGATAGATAGATAGATAGATAGATAGATAGATAGATAGATAGATAGATAGATAGATAGATAGATAGATAGATATTCCACATCCCTTTTGCTACCAACGAATGATGCATCATATATTGCGATAATGGATAATTAGTACCATCCAACTTATCGTCAACAACTAACATACAAAATACATCATTACTTTCAACTATGGCTAGTGATTGAATACCCGAATCCAAAAAAAATGATTGTATCTCAAAAAGTTGAACAAAAACACACTATTGAGCTCTGTTAAACCTATCATAAACTTTGAGGCACTATATTGGCAAACTAAAACCTATATATATGTTTGGCACAAAAGGAAAAAATTGTGTGCATAGTCATTGTTATAGTGTGTTCAAAGGCAAAAACGAATTGAAATCAAAATGTCAATGAGTATGATCATCAATTTCCCTACGATCTTGAGATTGTGATTGGAGGGGTATTGATGATGCCCTAGATGAAGTGAAAACCTACTTTGATACTAATTGTTGGATTTTGAGGTATCTGGAAGCACACGGACAACACAAGGAAGAAGAAGAACCTTGAAGCACAACACAATACAAAATGTATTACCAAATGAATGTACAAAAGATAAGTGAGATGTTAGGGTTATAGGTGTGCATACAAGCGAAGGAAAAAAAACGTCCTAAAGAGGTAAAATAGTGTTGATACATTTTGGTATTGATGTGTATTAATAGATTTAGGACCTTCATGGGCACTTTTTCATTCTTTGAGAGGTTTCTTCCCTCGGCTTGTATATATGCTTATAACCTTAATGGTTCACTTATCTTTGTACATTCACTTGGTAATACATTCAATGTTGTGTTGTGCTCCAACCTTCTTCTTCTTCTTCTTCTTCCCTGTGTTGTTTATGTGCTTCCTTGGACCTCAAACTCCAACAATTAGTATCAGAGTAAGTCGTCGCTTCATCTAGGGTGTAGTCAATACCCCTCTAATCACAATCTCATAATTGCACAAAAAGTGTTGAGCACACTTGAGGAAATTAATGAAAATAATGATCTACGCTTCTTTTGGCCTTAGAATGCATGTTGTTATTTAGGTTGCCCACATTTCCTCATGCAATGGCACCCTCTAGCCCTTATAAAAATACCTTTTTCCTTGTATCTAGGAGATGTCCATATGAACACTCTCCTAAGCCCCTTTTTTGATATTTGCTTTAGACTATGGTTTTGATGCCTCTTAAATAAAGCATCTTTTTGAGACACATGTATAAAACCCACGTAGTTTTCCCACACCTATATTTCTCTCTTGAAGAGAGTGGGTTGTTAGGGAATATTTTCCAAGATTTAGAGAGATATGAGCATGTGCTCCTTTTTTACTAGTCAAAAAGAGCACATGGGAGAATGTGCCTAGCCTATATATAGAGGCTAATTTCTTGTAATGGGGGAGCTTTTGGTCGTGCTCTCATGTAAAATCCTTTCAATGGAAGAACTCTCCTTTCTCTTAAGGCTTTGTGCATATATGTATTTAGTCTTGGAGAGTGTGAGAGTGAGGTGTGTGTGCATGCTAGCATTTCCTTTGTGTGTAAGTAGATTGTTGCAATTGTCTTGTATTTTACATATGTGACTAGGATCCTTGACTCCCATTGCTCCATATTTTCAAGCATGTGGCATAGCTGCGGGCTGATGGCCAATGGCTTGAACATGATGGAGGATGGGGTGGATGAAAGGAGAGTATTTCTTGGGCCTTCCTTCTTGCTTCCATGCAAGGTGGTGTGGGTCTTGGCTCCCAAGGGCATACTACAACAACAAATTCGGCGTCGTTGCCGGGGAGAATGGCCTTTCATCACTTGGAGTGCTCAAGAGCATGTGGTAAGATATTGATTTGCAATTTTTCTGCTTATTTACGTAGGATATATGTGTGTTGGCTTGGCACTTTCACCCTTCCATTGGGCCATTAGTTCCTCATTTTCTTGTTTTTAGTAGGATAGTTTAGTTCAGTTTTGTTTGTGGCACAAGAACAACCCCTAACCCCCTTCTCTCTCTTTCCCTCTCTCATATACACACACCTCCACACACACACAATGGATATCATTGTCCACTTCTGTCACCTCTCTTGTAGTGATTTCCTTGGAGAGTGGGCTGGGTAGTGCTTCAACTCTTTCCCTCCCTCTCTTCATTTTTCGAAATATGAACCTCAATTCGGCCGCTGTGGAATTACATTTTTTGAAGAACATCTAATGATTGGATTTTAAGGACGTTGTATGAGAAAGGGTAGGTAAGGAATTAACTCCCCACTTCCTCTCATTTCTGTGAATTAACTCCTGCTTCCGCATGCGTGAGAGCTGCAACTTCTGTCGAACCGAGTTCCAAGGGGAACCTTCATGGTGTCAGAATCTTGTCATTCGCTCTCTCTGACCATATGGCCCCTTCGACATATTTTTGGATGCAAGGCGAGTAAACTTATCCCTCCGCCATACACTATCGCTGAGGCGATCCTCCATGTTCCAGGTTGTAGCGGGTTTAGCTCTTCGCTCCCCATGTGCCTGTTGTGTGCAAAGGAGTTCCTATGGGGGGGGGGGGTGATGTTCCTTACTCTAAGAACTCTCTGTTTGCTCATGTACCTCAGGTTGAGCTTCTGTGCTCCCTCATCTCCGCATTGTTCGTGTTGTTGGGGTCGAGCGTCTGCTTCCCATTTTCTGTGCGCAATGTTGTCTCTACTATAACGCTTGGGTTCAGCATCTGCTTCCCCTTTGGCTTCTCCAATTCGGGGTCGAGCTTGAAGTGGGTCCTTGGGTTTTCCATCAGAGTAGGCACGCATTTCATCTCATGTTTGCATCCACTAAAGGTTGATTCGAGCTCCAACAATGTTGTCTCCTGCATGATTGTCAATCGCTACAGCTCTACTCCCTACCATCCTCGTATGACGAGTCATTGCTCATTTGAGTCGCTTTAAGTGTTTCTTTGATTTGTGTGTGCTGGAAGTCGGTCCAGCGGTGAGCTCACTTATCACAGGGATTTATGCTTCATCCTTCCCTCTCAGGCACTCTTGGAATGGGTCCCCACAACCACTAGTTTGTGGAAGGCTCCCAATTGCATCTCCCCATGGCGCCCCTCAATGGTTTCTCCATGGGCTGGTGTTGCCCCTTTGATTCATCTTGATGCGATCTGTAGGATGGATGGTCTGCGCTTACTGCTCTCTACAGTAGCTTCTCCATGTCCCCATGTAATGATCTAGCTCAATACACGGCTGGTGGTTCTCTTCCCTCGGCTGTGGAGTTCTTTCTGTGCATGATGATACTTAATATGTTTGGGCAAAACTTTGTTGAATTGGTTGGACCTTTTGGCAACTATCTGAACGAGAACAGTCATGCTTTTATCTCTCAAAGTTGTTGAGATTTAGAATTCATGTTCTGTATTTTGATACTTACTCGGTCGATTTACATCTCACACTTTGCATCAATTGATGGGCTACTGTTTTACAGTTTTTTGTAATTAAAGTCACGAAGATTCCATGCTATGTTTTCACTTCTCGGGTGTTGAAGTTGGTTGGACAGTAGTCGTGAGCCTCGTAGCTCTGTTCATGTTGTGAATATGTTTTCCTGAAGTAATTTACATTGGTGGATTGCATACAAAAATCAGATATACTGATGACTCCTCTAATGTTTGAAACCGTTAGATAAATGTTTGATACTTTCTGTGTTTAAACTTTTGTGATGATACTCAACACGATCTTGTCTTTTATCATGATATTGGTTTTTTTGTGAGGTCATATCATGCACTCTCCACCCTCAATAATTTATAAACCACATGGTTTATGTTGTTCCCTCATAGAAATACGTATGATCTTACAGCCTTCAGCGCTCTCCGATTCTCCATCCAGAGCTTTGTTTTCTGTATGGACATCTTGCTTCACTAGCCCATGAATAATGGATTTCCATGCCTCTTGAGTAACGACACAAGTTTATAGCCACTACGGCAACTACGAAAGTATCAAATAAACGGCACAGATGTGAGTTTCTTCCATGCTTGATCAACGAGGAGTTGAGAATGGGTATTGCTAATGTTGCCATATAGATTTTACAAGCAGAACTTGGACTTCCATTGCCATTTCGATGATCTGTTGAGTGGGTCTTAGAAATCAATTATAGGATACTCAACCTTGAAGCCTTTCATGTATGACCTTCCTCATCCTTTGTGGCTTTAATTGATACTTGAACAGATTTTAATGTTGACTTGCTTATGAAAAGAGAACACACTTCACTTGGAGCATGTAGGTGCATAATGCTTCCTAAGGTTGGGGGAGCTCACAACACTTACATTTGCAGGGACACATTGGAATGTTGGAGTGCTTAAATAGAATTGTTTTTGGCTGAAGCAGGCATTCTTGTTGATTGTTGCATATAGGTATTGAAAGTCTATCATTGACCATGCATGTTAAATAGTTATTGATAGACTCTGCTTCATTGATTTCCTTAATGTTCAACTTGGGATTATCATTTGGAAGCATTGAGAAAGTAGAATGTTTTTTGGTGTGCATTGATGCATTGGGATTGTCTTTGAGTTCCCCCAGCATAAAAGGAAGGCGTTCATGCTAGTTGTTCATCATGTTTCTATCATGAGTATCACAGATTGGTGGGCCAAATATGGCTTGCACACAACTCAATGTTTGTGGGCTTTTGTAGTTTGTTTATTACTGTGTCTTCACTGTATGATGAAGGGTCACT